>VWZP01002156.1:399395-433470 GCA_013396995.1 Dicaeum eximium | reverse complement strand
GGCACCCGGAGCACCTCCTGCCCCTCCTTCTCCCCTGACCTTGGTGTCTCCATGTTGTTTCCTTTGTATGTTCTCACCTCCTCCTCTTCTCTCACTAGAAGAAAAAACTGTGTGCACTTTGTTTTGATTTTCTTCTTAAATATTTTATCATAGAGGCGTTACCAACCTCTCTCATGGGCCCAGTTTTGGCCAGCAGCATTTCCATCTTCAGGGACATCAGGGCTTGGCTCTGCCAGATGTGGTGGAAGCTTCCAGCAGCTTCTCACAGAAGCCACCTCTGTGACCCCCCCACTACCAAAAACCAGGCTGTGCAAAACCACTGTCCTTGCACCTTCTGCTTCTATAAGCAGCCTCTCAGTAGCAAGGAAATGGTACAAATCTCAGGGAATAAGGCAATTACCTTGTGACTTTGGTTATTTGAAAAATATTACAACAAATTAATTCTGTGTGCATGTTATCAATGTTGTGCTCTGGACACTATGCTTATCCTGTAAAAAATGTTCTGCAGAATTGAGACGGATTTTTCAAAAGTAGAAACTTTAATTTTTTGATTAGGTGAGAGATTTTCAGAGGGCTAAAGTTCCACTAAACCAGGTAGATTATCTGCTGTTTCTCCTGAGCTGAGGTGGAAAGCACACAGCATGGATGGCACGATATTTTTCTCTCTCAGTGGGCAATACTTTGTGCATTTACTGTACAGAATCCCTCTACAGAATGCTGCAGTCAGCTGGTGCTCCATTCTCATCCAAGTCCTGACAATCACAGGTATTTGTATGTGACAAATGAACTTGTTAAGCTTAGAAATAACATTACATTTTTTATTTACTAAATACTAAAATGATTAAAAGTAGCAAAAAAATATTTTCCCTTTCAGGAAGATAATTTCTTACTAATAAATTTTTTTTGCATTTGTTTTACTCCCTCTTCCACTGCAGGAAGAGACCTAGAGGACAAAAAAGCCTATAAATTCTTACATGGAAACACTCTCAGTATTGCCTTTAAGGAAGAGTAATGGCAAACAGAGTATGACTTCTCATTTCTAAAATCTAAATATTTCTTGAACACAAGTAGGGAATTAAGACTTGAGATTTAAAGCTGTTACCCTGTACCAATCCCAGTCTCAGTTAATGCCACTGTATCCAGCAGGAATTTCTCAGACTTGCTCTGAGGTAGTTGTAGTCAGAATCTCCTCTACAAAATCTCCATCCTCTTTAAGTCTCTGTTAGTTTTTAAGAAATGGTTTAGACTTGAGAAATTACTATTTGCAACCAGTGCATCCCTCAGTTTCCCCTAAGGAGATGCTGAAATGTGCTCATGTGGAAACTATGTGTGCTTGGTTAGCTTGTGAATTTTGTACAAGCAGGTATTCAAATTTATATTGTCAATGTAAGCTAAAGAAGTTACACACATCCTGCAACTTGCATGATTGAGTCCCTTAACTGCATTCTTTTCCATACTTGTCATCTAGAGAAAAAGAGTGCTGCAAGGAACCTGAGATTCTCCTGAGTATTTTAGGTCAATTTTAGGGAAGAAAAAGATATTAAAATAAGTAACTGTGTGTTATAACTAAATTTTCTTTTTTCTTTTTTTTTTTTTTTTTCAAAACAAAATATTTATTTGTTACAAATCTGCAACAAGGAAAATTTAAGTTTATTAGCATTCAGGGGAAAAAAAAAAGGATTAAGAATGTCCACTCCTTTTTTTTTTTTTTTTACTATGGAGTACTGGAACCTATTTAGCTAACTCTTCCTTCCTGGATGTCTGTACTCCCTGACCCTGACAGCTGTGGCAGAGACCTAAAGTGATTCTGTTCCATCTACTGCATCCCTAAACTCGTTCCTGAAATATCTTCACCAGATTTCCTAAAGTTTTTGGCATTGCTTCATGTCTCTCATGATGCTTTCCTCTGTAGCAATAGAGTATTTACTTTTGTCTCTTTGTACCCAAGGCAGTATTTACAAAACATCATGAAATTTCCAGGTAAAACTGGCTCTTGGCAATTTCAAATAAAAAGCATGAAGGACAGAAGAAATTCTAACATCAAAGCAAATTATTGAGAAAGAACTACTAGCACTGAGGATTATTTTAAACCGTCCATTTTGTCAGATTAATTAGTCAGGATTAGTTTCTACTGCAAATTTATGCAGTGGCTTGATCATTGAACTTCACTGATAATTACTTACTTGCATCCTCATAAAAAAGAGGAGATAAATGGTAGTTGATGAAAGGCTCTAATTTATTGTCCCTGCAGAAATAAAAACAAACTTTGCTTTTATACGGAATGGTCACACAGAGAATTTCTATTTTCTTGCTTTGAAAGTGGGATTGTTATTAACTGAAAGGGATTATTTAACATAAAATAAGAGGTAAAATGTTCTCTCACACTGGGATCAAACTGCTCATTACTGCTTTGATATTTTTTTTAATAAAATGAAAAGAACTCCTTCTCTTTCTGATGACTTTAAAGTAGACTTTAGAGAATGTATAGAAGAAAAATCCTGCTCANCTGCCTTCCTGACAGATTATTATATTCAATATGAATACTTTATTGACTTCCCCATATTTAGGACTTCTAAAATAGTTGGAGGGAAGGAGAGGAATCTCAGTTTTACTGCACGTTTCTCAGATGCCCCCGATTTGCAGACCCTGCTTGGTTTTGATTATGAATCTCTAAGGAATCATAAACTCAATGCAGAATTTAGGGAACAGGAAAACATATCTGCATGTTTCTTTGGAAACTCATATTTGCAATGCACGAGAGCCCAGGAGCTGTGCCTGGCTGTGTCCGTGACACAAGGCATTTACATGGGAAAAAAAATGAGCCTTTAGTCTTTTCTCCAGAGAATTACATTTCATGTTCAGCAGCACTAGTGGAACAAAACAAACAAGGCAGGATTGAAAGAGGCAACTCCTCCAGGTATGATTTACATAGCATATTGTATATAAATGTAATGAACAGATTAGAAGTGGTAACAGATTTGCTCCCAGCTTACTTGTTAATTTTTGCTATAGCCTTCTGTAGGGCAAGCTAATTTTTAAGGCTTGGTCATGAACCATTTGTTTAGTCAAGTTTTCTTTTGTTTTCCTTTCTCATTTGTGCATTTCTGGTTCTGGACTCTTTGAGCATAAAATCACGGTGATTCTTCTCCCTCCTGTTTCAGATGAAAGAGAGACAGAGTCCATTTTGAAATATTTTCAATGGCTGAATCGAGCACAACACATTTTCAGCAAACAGTCCTTCCCTTCAAATCTCCTGGTTTAAATTTTCAATAGCACAGTACTGCTGTTTGTATGCCAAACCACTAATTATGTTGCTCCAAATAATCACCTCCAAATGGAGAGGGTGACAAAAAAAAATAAATGCCCTTTTGCCAAGGATTTTACAAATCTTAAATCTTCCTGGGAGAGAGACAGGCAGAATATGGAGCCAAGGAAGAAAATGTCTTCAAGTAATTTTTGGTAATAGGTTTTGTCACTTTCAATTATTTTTTTAAATGACAATCCTTTGACTACAGTGGAGAAATGGAACATCTTGTTTGTCAATTAATGTAGAGTGCTTTACAAAAGATGTTATGACATTTGCCTCACCCTGTCTACATCAATACAACAGTCTCATTAATAGTTCACTGGGGGCTTTTTTCCTCATGTTTTTACCATGAGGACAAGTACAGAGTCACCACTCTTTCTGTGGTGTGTATTTACCTTCTCCCCATGCAGTATCTGTCTAGCCTCTCATGACTTGGTTCAAAACACTACTTTGGATTTCTTTTTGCTGCAGAGTCATAAATATGGATTTATGTAACCTAGGGTTTATTTAATGGATCCGGTGCTCATTACACTGGAAGTGAATTGTTGACTGCCTTTTCTGAAGATAGGTTCAAAATAAGGGTCTTAGTTAAGAACTGGCTTCAAGTGTCTAATTTTTGGGGTAGCTGAGAATGAATTGCTAAGAGATGGGTGCTCTGCATGTCCTACCAGCAAATATGAATATTCGATAGCACTATGAATTTTTAGGTAACAAGGAGCAGAAAATTCACCCTTTATATGACCTTCCCTGCTGCACAGAAGCTTTCACAGAAGAGTCAACCAGAAGAATTTAGATTTCTCTTCCTGTGAAGGGCTGTGTGAGACAAATGCCTCAAAGAGATACCCGTGTGTCTTCTGCCAGTCCCCGTGGACATTGGCAATGCCATGCATTGCAGAGGAGACCAAGCACTTTGCTTGGGAATTTTGGAAAAGAAATCACTGAGATTATTTGATATAGATAAATATGGTAGGAATTACCACTATTTAAAAATAACAATAATAGTAAAATGTGTATATGACTAGGCAAAATGTTTGGATGCTATTAGATATAGTTTTGAATTGTTTATATATCCTACCAAATGAACCTCATCTCCTATTTAATGCAATAGAACTGAAGCAATAATTCTGCAAAATGGTTAACTGGCAGAGACAGGTGGATTTAAGTCCACGTTTACTGTTCTGTAGTAGAATGGAAAACATTTAACTTTATTAGCACAAGAATAATGTGATTTGAGATAGACCTAAGACAGGATGTCAAGAAAACTGTGCAAGACATATTTCAGTGATGAAATGACAGTGCTAGGATCAGTACACACAAAATCTTCCCTTAGTATTTTCTTTAACTGCAGGATTTTCATTTGACAATTAAATGCTGAAATTTTGTGAGGCTCACTAGATTGCTTTATTTTCCTCTTTTTAGAGAAGTCCCTGCTCTCTGATCCCATTCCTGAGGAATTCTAGGTCTATTACATTGATGCAATGTCCATTGCTAACTGTGCTTTCAAATGCTCTGTCCCTGAGATGGACAAACTTGGCAGTGAAAGAAGCCATTCCCAGATTTTTCAGCTGATAAAATTTGGTCTGACAAAGACCTTCTTCTCTATCTGGCCTGTTTGGGACCAGACCTGTGAATTGAAAAATTGCATGAAAATACATGAGCTCAAAGTAGCCTGAGTTTCTCCTCACCAATGCATAAGGAGAGGAAGTTTGTGAGCTCCAGATGTACCAGGGGGACTAAAAAGGCTGCTACAGGGGGCAGCCCTTGCCAGTTTGTGCAAAGTGGTGATGAGGACCCAGGACAGGGTCCTGCCTGCAGGATGGCAGTCTCTGAGCAACTGCAAACCCCTACAGCTGCTCTTTAATTCTCTCATTTAAACCTCTTGCCCTTGTTCCCAACTAAGGTAAGCAGGAAAACAGCACCAGAAAAAATCCCCAGAATAATAGAATATTTTTTTATTTGTTGGGCGGTTTTTGGGTAATTTTTGTTTGTTTGTTTGGGATTGCGTTTGTTTGTTTGTTTGTTTGTTTGTTTGTTTGTTTGTTTGTTTGTTGAGGGGTTTTTTGGTGTTGTGGTTTGTTTTTGGTTTGGTTTTTTTTTTTCTGTATCCTCTCTGTCTATACATGGAAGTTAAACCAATAGGCTCAAGCACTGCTCAAGAGAGAAGCAAGATCAGGTCTCTGTGATTCCACAGGGTAATTTCTGTCTATGTTTACTTGAGTTTGGGAAAAATCACTTACAAAGAGATTGATCGGTGGCCGCAAATTATGTAAAAGAAATGCAGATAAAGAAATACACATTTGGGGCAAGGAGGTGGTAGATGTTTAAAAACAATATCCACTCCTCCATGAAATAACCTGGCATTACTTAATAGCAAATCTGTGTGTGACCTTTGATGCTTCCATCTCCTGTGGTTCAAGCTGAATTCTGGCTGATCTGACCCATGCAGACACTTGATGTTTGCCTGATTGAGAATGGAGCTATATCAAAGCATTGGCATTTACACAATTAACTGTGTAGTAAGCAGAGGTCTGCATTCACAATTCACTAACCCAGAACTTGTAGAAAGCTGATGGTCCTGAAGACAGGCTGGTGATTTCAAGCTGTCTTTGACAGGCAGAAGCTCCCCATGGGGCTTATTTCCTGATCCATTGAGGTCTCCATGGATGGTTCCTTGCTGTTTCACCCCCTGGTAGGAGGTAACACCCTGATCCTTCTTGGGACAGCACCGAAAACCACAGACTCAACCACAGCTCCAGAAGCACTGCCATAATCAGTTGTCTTGCTCAAAGATTGAAATTGTTCCAGCCTGGGTTTTTTTTTGTTTGTTTTCCACACTAAAAGCATATTTAAATTATTGTTGTTTGGCACAAACAGTAGCTGAACTAATTTCTTGCTCTCTCACAGCCCTGTTTGTGGTGCAGCAAAGCACTCTGTGCTGTCTCCTGTGGCTGCTTCCTCAGCTGACTGCTCAGTGGAAAAGGAAATGCCACAATCAAAGTCATCATAGTGAAAATAGCAGTTTTCTTGAGTCTTTACCTCAAGCCAAACTTTTCAAGTATTTGTGCATTGCTTTTTCACATGCAGCCTTAAACTGTAAGGGTTATAAAGGATAAAATAATTTTTTCCTTCTACAGCAGGAAATTTAAGAAGGTTACAACTATGCAATACTAAAATTACCTCAGGAAAAAAAAAAAGTTATTTTTATATAAAACATTAAATAATAATTAAAGGCTAATGAACTTTCTTATCAGAATGGGTTATTCAGCCTGACTTTGCTGGAGGAGGACTGGTAGAGTCAGTTCAAAATAACTCATGCAAAAATTCAAAATCTCTTGAAGTCAATACCACCCCTCTTTTTCTTCAGTACTTAGCAGGTGTCCTGAACCACCTCTTAAGTGAAAGATTTTAAACTTGAATTTGAGTGTACCTCATATTTCTTGGTCAGACATCCATTTCGGAGGGACAGTTAATCGTGTGTGTGTGTGTGTCTGTGTGTGTGTGTGTGTGTGTGTGTGTGTGTACACCCCAAAATGATGGCAGGTTCATTCCATATGTTAGGCACAAATAAGACTGTGAAATGCTTCTCTGCATCCCAGTAAAATAGTGAGAAGGCAGAAAAGACTGGTGCTGATTCTGTGGATGTTACAGTTGTGAATTGTTTTACTGAATGTGAGGTTATGTTTGAGGGTGTCTCTGCTTTGAGTTGAATCTTTAGGTTACCTGTAAAGGCAGGCTTTTGTAACTAAAATCTTCACTATATCCAGCCCCAGATGGGTTTCTTGGTTGATGCATGTGATAGGAATCATCTTTAATCCCTATGTGCCCATAGACTGTGCAAGCATGATTTCCTGTTTTCTATCTCAAAACATCCCTACCAAAGATTCAGCAAACCTGGCTTATTTCCAGAAACCATCCTTTGTGAGAATAAAAGAGAATGTTCAGAACACTATATAATAAAAGCAAACAAAATCCAGCAGAAATTATTTTTGATCTCAGCAAGAGCTGAAAATGAAAATAAATAAAGACAAAGTGCTGCTTACTGAAATTTCTCTGCAATGTGCACAGAGCAGAAAATAAAATAATTTTGTTGGTTGTATTATCATTCCTGAAAGCACAACACAGAGCAGTGCTGATATGGTACAGGTCCATCTGCCAGCTGAGGAAGAAGAAAAGAAAAAGCAATTAAGAACATTATAAATTTGGTTTGTTGCTCTGGGCTGGAAAGATCCAGTTAAGCATTCTGTGATTGTGAACAGAGAAGTACAGGACACAAGCCAAGAGAGAATTCCTCTTGATATATAATCACTTGACCTGTTTCCATTGCCTTGCACAGCTCTCCCAGCCAAAGATATATCTGTAGCCAAATCACCTCTGGCTCTCAAAGCTAAAATCTGACAGTCCATGTATAAATCCACACTCCTGAGGATGGGTGGGCTAAATACCAGCCTGGACAACTTACTCTTCCAGTCTGACCCTGTGAAAGAGCACCATTCTGCACACCTCACTGACGACACACAGCCCTGATTTCTAGAGCATGGAACTATGTGACCATTTCAACTTTTCCTACTCCTTCTACCATCACCTCCTTGACACAAGGAGGTGACACAACTTGCTTGATGTGTGAAACCAAGGAGTAAAACTAACTCCTGCTCTGTATAGGCAGTGAGAAATCCATACCTTTTCCAGGAAAAAGGCTCAGAATTAATTGTCTTGCAAATGGTCTTGTATGTTTTGTCTGTTTGTAAAATGACAATTAACCAGCACTGGCTTTTTTGGGGGGACAACACAGGCAAATAACTGCTTTCATTGCACCTTTTGCACATTGGTTTTGGTAGTCTCAGTGTCCTTTCTTGGTGATTCTGCACAGGACTCGACTGGTATGCACATAAAACAGCAATTGGAAATGAGCCTATGAGAAATGAATCTAGACCACATTATTCTTAAGTAAGTGCATCAGGCAACTGGTACAAGTCCAGCCAGACACAGCTCCCTTGAAACCAAACCTTATCTTTATGTGTCACTGTAATCTGGAGGAAATGATCAGAGCTCTAAAGTTATATCTGCTTTACAGCACCTGTCCTTGCAAACTGATGATGTAGAATAACCCATTTCTCTGGGTCCCTTTCAGGTTCTACTGTTCCCAGAGCTACTGTAACATGGTGCCCTAGGGGCATCTGTGAAGCACAGCCCATAAACCTGTTACTACTGCCTTAAAATCATTGCTTTGCCATGTGTAGGTCACCCTGAGCCTGCACTAATTGTACTGAGTGCAGTTATTTTTGTGGGCAGCATGGCTCATTTCTCATCCCCTTCCCATCTCACACCTGCTCTGTGCGCAGCCAGAGGCTCGGTCATGGACAGCCACCCTGTGCCAGGGAGAGGAGAGGATCTGCCACATCTGCCAAGCTACCAGCAGGCACAGTTGTACCATTGGTGGGTCACAGCTTTAGGCAGGAGCAAAGCAGTTTGTACAAAATACCTGTTTGTATTTATAAATACAAAAGGCTCTGGTGCTTGGAATAACATCAGGCTGGGTGGTGCTTTGCAGTCGGACTCTCTGGGCTGGCTTAGTCATTCTTGTTTTCTTGCTCATGTACAAGACAGAGGGGCAAACAACAAGTTCATGCTGGCCAACAATGGTGGCCACAGCACAGTAGCCTGGCAACAATCTCCACTGGCCATCAGCCACCCAAATCAGCAATAGCTTGGAAAATGTCATGTGCTGAGAGCCGAGAATCAACCTGCCAGCATTCAGCTGAGCAGCTGCAGGCTGGGCACAGCCTTCAAGACGGATATTGCTGCAATCTGATGAGAAATTTGTGCCAGATTATCTCCATTCATTAAGTGAGATAATAGAAAAAATGGCCATTTTAATAAGGGTGGAATTAAACTTGAATAAAAATGAAACAAGAAAAAATGAAACTAATTGTCTAAATAGAAAAACTAGAAAAAATAAAACTAGTTGTCTAAATAGAATAAATCTTTTCTAGTGTTCCCAGGGGTTTATAAATCATTACCAGCTAGTTCATGTTTGTGTGGAAGCTTTCTGTGAAAAGCTGATCTTCGCTTACTGCAAGCATTTTGCTCCTGTTCTGTGGGAAAAAATGTTTGGTTCCATTAGTAGAACGAGGTTAGGAATACAGTTTTGTGGAGAAATGGTGGGATTCTTGATACAGAGCAATAATAAAGAAACCTCAGAAAGAGAATTTATAAAAAGCTTATTAGCTCACCAATAAAGGATCATTTGACTCTGGACATGTCAATTTGCTCTCTTATTTTCTATTGCACAGGTGAAACCAGAATTGGTTTTTAAATCTAATGATACAAATTGGAAATAAATTTCAAAGGTAAAATTAGAGGTAGATATGTGAAGAGCAATGTTATACCTTTGAACTGGTAAGTTTAATTAAAAGACAGGTGTATCCGAAAGTGTTGTAAAAGAACAAAGCCTGGGTAAGCACTCACATTGCCTCTCAAATTTGGTTTATTCCTGTTATTAGAAATGGGTGAGCCTCATAAGAGGCTTGTTCTTACTTTCTCCTTTACTGGGCTGCCTGTTTTCTGAGAGCTTGGGAAAATCTTTGTCAACCAAATGATGCAAACAGAATTTTGGAAGGATTTTATTTCATTGTTTCATTTGTAATTTTGCCTATTCATTTAACTTGCAATTCAAAACCTGTTTAAATGCATCATTAAACATTTTAGTTTACTTCCAGGCTAGATGCCACTATTTCTCATTTAGCAAATTAATGAACTGAGGCACAAAGTGTGTAGCTTAGACAGGTGATGCACCTACTAAGCACAGAGCAACCTGCAGGACGAGTTCCTGAGTGAGAAAGGACCTGACCTATGGCTGATAGGGACTGAGAATCGCATCAAAAATGGGTCACTAGAGGAGGTGGGAATGATCTCAGGATTTTAGGAATTGGGTTTGGCTCTGAAAGCAGCTGAAAAGAATGCAAATATTCTACTGGCCTGAGTGGGTTGCTTGAGGTCCTCACAATTTCATCCGTTTCAGCAGAATGTAATTTAATAGTTTCTAGTGGAGTCTGAATGGAAATAAAAGGCATCTCTTACAGCACAAACCCCTAAAATAATAAGTTTTATAAATCAATGCTTCAGTCAGTTCAGCATCCAGTCTTGAATAGTATTTCACTCATAAACAAACAAGACAGTATTTCTGAAATATTATTGGTGTGGAAAAAAGATAGACTATTTAGAACAATATAAGAAAATTATGCTAATTGATGCAAAGACGCAATTTTATCCTGAGATAGTGAAAATATTTCTCCTTATGTTATTTTATTAATTCCCAATAGATGTATGTTTAAAATGGAGTGCTGATTTGTCTCATGGAATTTAGTAGAATGAAGAAGCACAAAAATAATTTGTTTTGTTGTCTTCTATTTTCATGTTGCCTTGGTTATTTGAGAGTTTATTGTTTGAACAGATTGTTACAGTGCATTGCTTCAGCTACCTTAATGCTTTGCTTTTGTAGTCAATTATATTCCACGAATGCTTCTATTTTTCCTAAATTTGCTAATCTTAGAATTCATTAAATTCAAAATGGTCTCTCATTTGAGCAAGAGATCAGTAATTTTATAGCAAATGAAAATCACTTATTGAACGGGAGACATAAAAATTCTAAGAATGTATTTATTGTATTTGTATGTAACCAAGTAAACTGCTTTAAAATAAATATGAATATTATGGGTAGCTTTTTGTTGTTCCTGTTTTTCATCTCAAATTATTATTTCAAACACCAGACACTTATCTCCTTAATTCTTTTCCAAAATCCAATAACTGAAATAAAATTATGTTCCAAAATGATAGCAGAAATCAATATCCAGAGCTAGGAGTGGATGCTCATTGCCACAGATAATACCATTTTCATATTGCCATGATGCTGGCCCAGATGCTCACATGTCAGTTGTAGGCATTGAGGAGGTGGCTTGGGAAGCTCGACCAGTTCAGGAGCAACAGCTTTTAGCAGGCTCTGGAGTGACTGTGGATCCATGAGGTTATTTATGACCTATAACTTCAGCTCTACTGTTTAGTGTATCTTTCTACCATGCACAAAATCCCATCCCCAGTTGTTATCTGAAAATGATCCTATGTACACATGGACTGTGTGGGCTTCATTAGGGATTTCTGAGGACTTAAAGGAACACAAAATCCAGTGTCCTGTTTTCTAGACATTCAATGTTTCTGAAGGAAGAAGAAATGTAATTTGAAACTCTGTTGTTCTATTTGTTGTTGTTATATATGTTTATATGTATATATATGTGTGCATATATGTATAGATATGTATATGTATGTGTATATATGTATGTATATATGTTATATTTATGTATATATATAAATAATATACATATCTTATTTATATATATACATAAATATGTCTTGTTCTATTTATAGACAACCTAATACCACCATATACCAACATCATACCAGGCTGGGTGTATAAAAATTTTTATTAAGTTCTGACTTAAGGGTTCCATGGCTGCTAAATCACTCTTGGTCAGATCCGAGTGCATTAAAGTGCTTGGTTGCTTTAGGGTGTGAATGCAAATGGCAAAACTCATTTTATGAGCTTCATTATTTCGGGAGTGAGGCTTCTCATACAGCTTATTAATGTACCTGATTTTTATTATCTTTTCCTCCATAAAAGCCTCTTTCTTAATAGGTATTTTGACACTGAGGTTTAATGGCATTTAAAAAGATGGCAGAGCCAGGCACAGAAAATGCAAGTCATATGTATTGAATTGTTCAGTCATGAAAAGATCATTTCATCCTAAAAATGGAATCATTGCTGTTCTTTTTCCATATAGGTTTTTGGTTTTGCTCTGGTAGTTTGAACATATTACTCTGGATAAAATAATTTTCTTTTGCTTTCAGGAATGAATTTTTTTTTCTGCTTATCCACATACTAGAAGAATGAGAGAGACAGCAGCTAGAGAATCCCAAGAACATTTTATTTTTTTCGGGCACTTATGAAATCTGTATCCATCAATTTGATAAACAAAGTCTTCCAGCATGAATGCCCCTAATAGTTCATTACTCTATGGATACTTATTCCTTTATTTGTACAAGCCACTCTGCCTTTGAAAATACACTGGATCACCATACTAGTATAAGATTTGACCAGGTGGCCTTCCAATTCTGAAGGAAAACCAGATCAAACTTCTTACTGTCAAGATTCTACTGGCTTCTATTCTTCTCTGTCTCATTGACTTGAGTTAGTAATTCAGATAAGACTTCTGTGGATTTCTAACAGAATATTTTATCTTAAAATTTCTTTTCAATGTACTTTTCATTTGCAAAAAGTTCTGTACATTTGAAATGTATGCATGTATTTAAGCTGACATTAATTTTCATAACGAATATGAAAATGTAATATACATAGCCAGCTCAAGCTCATTACTGTGCTATTTTAAAAAATTTCATAACCATATTTGTGCTTAAGTAAATATTCTCTTTTTCTTAACAACCTGCATTACTTACAGACAGCGATATGCTCTTGCTGTAGGCAGAGGAAGCACCAATTTTTCTGATGGCCTGAAGCTTTTCACCTTGTGGATGTGGGTGCAAAAGGATTGGGGATGGAGCCCTGTGGAGAACATAGATTTTTCGCCCGTGTACAGAGCAGTAAAAACTTCATGCATGTGTTCTCTTCTTGGAAACTGGGTCTGTCTGGTTAACACACATTTTCTAGCTCTGAAATGCCGTGCTCCTGCAATATGTTCTCAGCATAATTCTGGATGAGTGCCTGCGTGAATGGAGACGCCTGCAGTAAAGGAGTAATGTGATCTTCAGAATAGATTAATATGAATGGGAGCACTTTGGAAGCAGAGATCGGACAGACTTGTGAGGGATTTTCATTCCACTTGCAGGAATTATTTGTAGTCATTATTCATTTTCCAGGGTGTTGCACCACTCAATGTCAAAGCCTATCTTTCTGCTAGAGGATGAGCTTGTGAGAGGGTTTAGTGTTGTACAGTCAGCAGCATGACTTGCTTTTCTCCCTGGTGGTTTTATGGTGGTCTCTAGGTTCTTCTCACCTGGATATATGAACATGGACTGGCCAACCAGATTGTTTCATTGTAAGGACAGATGCAGACAGAGCAGTGAAGATCATCTTATTTGTGTTTAGACTGTGAATATTCTTTAGAAGTCCTGGCAAACTGCTGTGAAAAGGGAAGCAGAATCAGAGAATCAAGTGCTTTGGGATAGACTTCAGGTACCCTCTGTCCAACTTGCTGCAAGCAGGGTCATCTGTGAGTTCAGGCCAGGCTGCTCAGAGCTTTACCCATGTGGGTCTTGAACTCTCTAAGGCTGAAGAAGCTCTCCAGGCAGTCTGGTCTCCTGACTGTCCTCTGTGAAATTTCTCTACCTATATCCAGCTGGAATCTATTCTTTCAATTTATGACTCCTGCCTCTCATTCTCCTACTGTGCATTATCATGAGGAGCCCATCTCAGCTCCTTGATAACCCTCCAGGTAGGCAGGGCCAGGCTGCTGTGAGACCCTCCTGAAGCTGTCCTTTACCCAGGCTGAACAAGCACAGCTCCCTGCAGCTCTGCTCACAGGACAAGTCCTCCAGCCCCGACCACCTTGGTGGCCTCCACTAGACTTTTCCAAGTTTGTCAGTGACTTTAGATACCAGGCCAGAAACTGCAGAAATAATTGCAGAAACAAGATCTTGAACTTGTGTTTGTCACTTGAATGTTTTTATACCAGTTCTTTCTCTTGCTGTTCATTGAGCAAGAACCTGTCACCACTTTTAAGAAAGCAAAATCTATTATCACTCAATAAGATGCACTGCTTATAATAGCCATCCTCCTGGAATTTCATTAAAGACATTCTAATCATTTTTCCTACAGTGTTCTTTTTATCTTCTTTGCCAAACTCCATAGATGGCAGACGCTTTTCAGGATTAATGAATAGCAATAACATCATTAGTCACTATCGCAAGATCCAATAATTCTTTAAAGGAGTGATGTGAAAGTCAATAGGTAAATGAGAAAAGGCTTTTAAATTGCTTCCTGTCTCTAACAAGTCAATAAAGGCCCTCAGTGGGAGGGTGAGCATCTCTGTATTTCAGTGTAACAGCAGCCAAGGCTTCTCAGGATAGGACACAAGGACACACGAGAGATGGGAATGTTTCAAGCTACTTCCAGGCTGACCTGCAAAAGAGGTCTCTTTTCAACTCAGGGTGGCAAGCTGTGTGGAAAGGATAGTGCCTTCCCTCTCTTTATTTTAAGTTGACATCTGAAAAATTATGTCTGATCTCTACTTTACCATCACCATTGAAGGAGGAACTGCAGATGATACCAAACTGGGAGGAGCAGTCACTACACTGGATTACAGGCCTGCTGGTCATAAAGACCTTGAATCATTTTGTCTCCTTCAAAAATGGGGTAAATGGGATTGAAGAAATGGGCAATGATGTGGAAGTTGAAGAGATGGGCTCTCATGTCTCATTCCAGCCATTTGCATCCCCACACCTTTGCCTGTGGAGCTGTAAATTCTACACCAAGTAGGATTAAAACATCAGAGAAAAGTAAACTACCATAACCACAACAAAGAAATATTTCTGCTTGTTTGGAATCAAGGCAGGTTCCTCACATATGTCCCTTTCTCCAGGGCTTTTCCTTGACAGTTTGAAGCAAAGCTCCATTATTCCATGCTGCTGAAAGTATCACATGCTGAAAGCATGAAAGTATTCCATGCTGCTCCTGTATCACACCCAGGGCTCTCTCCTTGCAGAAGAAGCTGCCTTTAAATTTCTGACTGTCTAAAATGAAGAAAGTTTATTCATGACAGTCTTTTTTATTTTTTCACAGAAGACTAAATTATCAGGACAGCTTCTTAGGACATTTTCCCTCCCTCCTTCTCCCTTAGGCAATTTGGTTTAATATTTAGCTTTGTTGGAATTGCCCAGAGTAACTACACATTGGGAAAGCTGGGACATCCCTGAAATCCAGCCTGAAAGGTAATTTGTGTCAATGTTTTAGGAACAAGAGCTGAACGAGGACTAATCCCCTGTACAGAGCAAAGCTCTCCTCCTGCCAGTCAGCAGGCTGGATTTGGCTAGGATGAGTCTGCTGGGCAAGTGATTTTGCTTAGGGAGCAGAGATAAAAGGTTTGTATAGAAGTTTGTGCAGCCACCTACCACCTCCTTTACTTGTGCATGTGCAGGCACCAGCATTAGACACCAGCACATCCACGTCCATCTCAGGGCAGGGAGTGGAGAGCTTGGATCCCCCTTCCATCACCAGGACAGTCAGAAACCAAAGCACTTTCAACACTCATTTGTGAAAATCCAGACATGCCATCTCTTAGTATCCACTTTTTTTCAGGGGAAAGCAATAATGCTTATATATACCTCTTACTTAGCATTACGTCCATGAACTTCAGAGCACTTGGCATTGACAAATATTTTTATAACCAATTAAATAAACGTAGAGATGTTCATCTACATTTATTTCACTAATACTTAAAAACAATTAACTCTTTTCTTGTTTGCTTAACTTTAAGATCAGAAACCAGAAGTCAGTTGTTATCTCACAGAGGTTTTAAAGAAGAGGCATTCACTGCAGTGATTTGTAATGCCATCCCTGACCTTGGATTACTTGGTAGCAATTAAACCATATGTTTAAGTTCCTGAACTATTAGGAAATATGTTAGAATGGAAGAATGCTTTTTCATCATGTCCTGTACAAAAATATTCTTTTAATTCATAAGCCACAACCTTACTGCAATCTCCTGGGTTTTCTTGCAGGTACCCATCAGAAGAAACCACAGAAAACAAGTATATCAATGAGAATAATGCAGTGTGTTTATTTCCTTGCAATTATTGGTGCTTTCGGTTTCATTAAGACTTTTTCTGTAGGACTCACTAACAAGCATTACCAAATGGAAATTAAAGGGACAGGATATATAGCCATAAATTTTCATGAACATGTAATATCTTTCTGTGCTGCATTTTTTTCCAATTAAGTGAGTCGAGTCTGTGTTGTGGAAGAAATAACAGAATGGTAATTTAATTCTGAGGTAAATGGGTAAATAGGGATATGGGAATAGATTGAAGCTCATTAAGGAGTTGGCTTCATAGCTGCATAGCTGTCAACCTGTGGATTGTAAATGGGTGACACTGCCAATAAACATTTTCAGCACCATACAGAAAGTAACTAGTAATAGAAAAAAATATTTTGGACATAAATTCAAAGGAGAAACATCTAAATATATGTTAGTTACGATATACGCTGTGGTAAATGTAACTATTAAAAGATTCTTCTGTTACAACTGTAGCAAACTTTTCTGAAAGTACTTAATAATGTTTTTCATCAATCCTGCAATACTGACTGTATTCATACATATATATGTGTATATACAAACATACACACATACACTTATGCACCATCACTGCTCACGCTCACTCATGCTAACTTTGTTGTTAGCAAAGGACTGGCAGTGCTAAAAGTACTAAAAGGACTTTCATCATATTTAATTAAAGTCACACAAAGGGAATTGGAAAATGGAGCTTTGTAAGACAGAATGGAATAAAAAATGTAAAAGGTCTCTCACCCGCTTCCCTTTTGCCTCTCCTTTCTGTAGTGTGTTTCTCTGTACTGCCTTTTTATTCTTCTGCTCTCTATTGCCCTTCTAAATCCTGTGCTACTCCCACCTATTCTCCTCCTCTGCTTTCATACCAACTAGCAGTATGTCCTTTCATGTTCCTGTCAAGCCTGGACAAGTGGCAAATGCTCTCTCTCTCATGCACACTGACTCTTCTCATTGTTCTTAGCTGAAAAGGTGCAACTGTGCTGGCTTTTCAAGACGTTTGTTTCAGATGGAATTTTTCAGGGGATGAATCAGACTAATTTTGTTCTCCAGTCTCTGCATTGCAGCTTTGATGTTTCTGTTCTTCCCAGTAACATGTCAATGACGATATCTTTTCTGCAATATAACACCATACCAGGCAGTCTGATGGAGGGATAAGTTCATGACATGACTGCTACCAAGTGTTAATTCTATTTTGACAGTAGTAAAATCTGTGTCTGTCACTCGATCTGTGATAAACAGGAGATGGTGTCACACCATTTCTATGCAGGGCCACAGCACGGACTAAGGAACATGATGCTAAACTTATGTGTGGCACTAAACACCATGGAGCTACAGCACTGCTTGAGCTTCAGTTGATTCATCTCATGATAAAAAAATGAGCATGCAGCAATTGAGTAAATGTTTGCAAATATTTTGCCACTGAATTTAAATCACAGATTTATTGCAATAATAAACATGAGAGTGCATCTTGAGAGTTTGTTAATTGAGTTGTGTGGGTGGTTAGCCTTTTATTTTTATTCAGATCATTGTGTATGTGAAATCACATGGTTTAGTTATTTAGTCTGTAGTAAAAATACTGACCATGGTCATCAGCTATCCCAAGTGATCTTCACTCCTTTTGAAATCCTAGGACAATAACATCAGAGTTATTACACAGAGTTTTGTTTGTTCAAATTGAATATGCATGAGAAGCTGTCTAGAGAAAGCCAGGCAAGACAACACTTCTGTTAAAATGCTGTGAAATTCGTGGAGTTAGAAGCAATCTTTAAGTATTGTAAAAGAGCAAAATTTCGTACTGACATGCTTTATGAAAATGCCACTCTAACATTCCACTATCAATATTAAAACCTGGAAGGTAAATCTCCTTACAGACTAAGAAAAAAAGTTAATTGGCTTGATCTAGCCTCATCAGCCGGAGCACATTAACCACGCTGTTCCCAGCCATTGTTGAAAGACTCTTGAATTTACATTTCCAGAATAGGAGATGACAGCACAGTTTGTAATGCTGTCTCCATTTACATGAGGGATCAGGGACTTGGAGAGGAAGGCTTTTCAGGGTGGGAGAACAGAAAGAGGAGCTGTGCAGAGCAGTGGTTGCTCTGTCAGGGTTATGGGCTGCAGGAGTCAAGGCTGCAGGAGCTGCTGGAGCGTCTCTTGCATTTTGGAAAACAGTCACTGTTCTGCTCTCATGGCTGTTTCTGATCCAGTGCCAGAACACACAGCCCAATGATTTTTATCTCATTTTCTACTGACACAACTGGCAGAAGTCCTCTTTTGATCTGTGAGATCAGAAACAGATGTTGGGTAATTTAGCTGGATGATTTGAGGACAGAATTTGATAATGCTAGGTGTAGAGTTGAACTCAATGTTAAAGGTCTTTTCCAGTCTGAATGACTCTATGATTTGCAGGTAGGGTGGGGGTCCAGCAGTCAGATCCAGGCACCCCCTGATCTAACAAGGAAGCCTGAAAGTCACAGCATCATGCTTGTGTCACAGACTGTGGGACCATCCGTAATACCATGTGATTAAGGTACCTTTTTTCATATCTGATAGAGATTTTTTTCCAACCAAGCAGCAAGTGAGAAATTAATTCTATGATTCTTGTAGCAGAAAACTGTTGTAGGCAGACAGCTTGTGGTACTTGGGAGTGGGGCTGTGGCTGAGCCTCATCCCAATGGGCTACAGCTGTGTGGGACAGGTGAGTGGTACTGAAGGCAATGAGCCATGGGGTGCTGAGGGGCACTGACCAGTCACAAAAGGATGGAGAGGGCACACAGGTGGAATGCATGTGAGATCAAGAGTTTAAAAGGTTGTACTGAGGAACAATAAAGAGCAGGTGCCTGAAGCCTTCTTTAGTGTTGGTTGTGGCTTCACTGTTCCTCTACTATAGAAAACCATTCACCTGTCTGGGGTTTTTTTGTAAAACAAGATCATTCTCTTTGATTTTCCTCTGTAAAGTGCTCTGTACCTCACCATGTGATTACAAACTCAGGAAGCAGACAGCAGAAGTGAAGGTTCAGCTCAGCATTAGGACACTGTGCACTCTCAGATCCCTCTGGAGTGAGTTGAGATCAACTCAAAGCTGATGGTGGAGCTCAGCAGACAGCTGAAGTTCCAGGAACCATGTTCAAGCAGACACAAGGGCTGGGATTCATTTGCCCAAACACAGACATAAATTATCAGTTCAGGTGCTGTGAATCACCTTTCTTGGCACCTTGAATGCACTTCAGAAAGGCTCACATGGTCCCTAGAGTATATTTGCCATCCCTTGCAGATGTCTCAGAGAGCTCACCCTGTCTGGACATACTCCTGGACAACCTGCTTCAACTGGCTGTTCTTGATCAGAGGGATTTCAAAAGATTTCTTCCAACCTAAATGATTCTGTGGTGTCAGCTGGAAACAAATTCCAGTGCTTTGGGCACCTGAAAGTTCTGCTCTGCCGAAATCCACTGACAGTGATTGAGCTTGATTAATTTGAGGATATTTAGGAGTTTCAGACCTCATGAGATGCTCTTCACCTCTCTGGAGCAGAACAGCACTTATGGGAAATATGCATAATTTCATGCCAGGCCAGGAGGGACACCCTCACCACCTCAGGTACACGGGGTACTAACATTTAAGTGACTGACTTCTCAGTAGTCATATCTTCTGAAATATTATGTTGTCAAGAGTCTAGATGGCAAAATCTGCCCATCCAAAATGAATTCCTTCCATGGTAAGATAATTCCTTGCTATGATATCATGCATCTCCTTAGAGTATGCTACACTTAGCACTTTATGCTTTTGTCTGTTACATTAACAAGCCCTCAGCTACCTGGAATTTCCATTCTATGCTAGTACTTGATCAAGCCATCTCTAAACCTTTTCTTGGGCAAACTAGGAAACAAAACACAACAAAACAAAAAATTATCTCTTTTATTATTGTTTAAGGCAGATCTTTCAAATTGCAGCCTTTTACTCCTGCAGCCTTTACCATGAAGGTTTTTTGAGTCATTAAATACTAAAGTGTTGGAAGATCCCCTGAATGTCAGAGGACATGGCTTACTGTGATGGTGTGGATGGTGTGTGTCTTTTGTCACTTGATCAGAATGAGGCAGATGCAATTGCAGCAGCAATTGAATTCTAGTGATCTTTCACTGGAGTAAGCATTGTTTCCCATTAAATTGTAGCAATGGTACAGTCTGAATAGGAGAGAAAGCAGTGGAATCAAATTAACGATGAAAAAAGCGGTTTTCACTTTAGTCTCTGTTTATAAATGAAGCAATACCTAGAGATGTGCATCCCAAACGTCCATCACGCTCCCTCACTGACTGTTCATTAGGAAGAAATCTCTTTTTTTTTGTACAAAACATTTTCTCACACAGCGATAGCGCAGCACAGGGAAATGCCCCATACATTCTCTGAGCAGAAGAGAAGCTGCAGCACCACGTTGCAGATGAGGGTCCTTGGGTAAAACCTCACTATAAGGCACATTTCCAATCCTGCAGCCCACTGCCAAGATCCTTGCCTTCCCACTGAAACTGGAAGTGGCTTCTCCTCATCCCAGGACCGATGTACAGAAGAGCCTTTGTGTTTTGTTGCATCCTGTCTTGGATTGATGTAGCAATGAATTAGGTTGAAATCTGGGATTTTAGATTATTTTGCTGTACTCCACTTCTCATCATAGGCTGCCCAAGAATCAGCGGTGTTGGACTGCACCATAATATTTTTGCCTTGCTGATCAAAATTAAATTTTTCAGTGTACAAAATGTACATATTTGGATGAAAAAGATCAGCCCAGAAGGGAGTGTACCAGCAAATTATCTCCCTCTCCCTCATATCTGTGTCATCACTATTATCTCATTTACCCTGGAACAGTAAGAAATGTAGAGGAATCCAGTTATCTCACTTTATTTCCCTTGGTGGATGTCACAGAACATCTCGTGACTTATCAAGCGTCTCAAAGCAATGTGGGGATTTCAGCAAACAGCCGCTTTACTTACAAGTGGTTGCAGCTTCTTTTGTCACATTGAACAAGGCTTTTTATTTTCCCCTCCAAAATCCCTGACAATAGAGAGCCATGATCTTCTCAGGGTGGCACAGGTTATGACATGACAGCTTAGGCAGCAAAACCAAGTGTCCCTGTTACATACACTGACACCTGCAAGTCTCAGTCATGGACCCAAATGTTATCACACTGGGGCTATCTACAACCCTGTTCCCCTCCAAAAAACTTTGGCATCCCTAAGGTTTAGCTGAGAGAAAAATGTTGAGTCTCCAAGGCTGCTCTACTTACCTGCTATAATATCTCTTGTACTTTGAGCCTTGTGGAATTTTGGGCAATAGTGTTTTCTGTGTGGGAAGTAGGAAGGGACAGACCCCTTTTGAGGGAATATCAGCCATCCTTTGTCACCCACCTGCTCACTGCCAACCAATGCTTAGAGGGCAGTCAGATGAGTGCAGGGAAGAAAAGAGCCTTGGATGCCTCTCCTGGTGACCCTTGGGTGGCTGAGCCAAGCTCTGCTCTGAGCCAAGTCTGCATGCACCCTCCCCAGTCAGTCATTGAAGATCTTTGTAGCTTCTTTACACCTCTTTTCCAACTCAGAAGCATTTGTGCAGATGAGTTGCATCAGACATGGGAGAGCTCACTTTAATGCACCTTTGAGACGCTCAGGTCTCCTGTGAGCAGCTGTGACAGTAAGAACCCCAACATGAGGAGTACAACAACAGCTCCAGTGTGCAAGGATGAAGTCCAGCTGGCAGCTGAGGTTCACTCCTCCAGCCAAGGCAGTACAAGTGTGCCCTGTGTGAGCCACAGCAGGGATGATGTTGTACGGCAGCAATTAATTTGTTTCTAATGCAAACGAGCCCAAATGGTAAAGGCTTTTGCGAATGGAATTTGCTGTCCCAATGTAAATAAGGAACTGGCAAACAATAACCACGCCAGCCTGAAAGCCCAGCTAGCAATTGGTTGACATTTGGGCTGCAGAGAGTTTGCAGATTCCCCACGAGTTGGAAAGGAGCTGTGTTTTGCAGCAGCAATTGATTTATTACTGTGACAACGAGTAGAAATAGAAGGACCTGTTGGCAGACAAGGGTGTGATTTGTTCCTTTGCAAACAAGCAAGCAGTGTCCAGCTGGCCAGTGGCCATTGCCAAGCAAAAGCCCAGGGGAGGATGCAGGTTTCATCTCCCCTCTGCTTGAGTTTTGCCCACTAAACAGTGATGGAATTAGGGTGGCTTTTTGGTTTTTTTTAATTGCACAAAAACAGACTTTTAATTAGTAATGTTTCTACAAAGAGAGTAAGTAAGGGGAAGGCAAAGGTCAGGTTGTCTTCTAGATATTTCACTTCTCAAGAAGTAGGATGACACTTCATCTGTTATTCATAAGCAGAAAATAATTCTCATTTGTATTGCAGCAGCCCCTGTAAGGACCAATCAAGGTCCCATTGTGCTGATGCCTGATTGGTGGCTGAGCAGAAAATTGCTGGTGCCTGCTTGGATGCAGCTCAGAAACATCCATTTTTTTGCCATGTAAGGTTTAAAACGAGCACATTCTGATCAGCAAAGCACGTAAGTGTACGTTTAAAGCAATCTCTTTCCAGCCAAATGCTTCAGTGTTTCAGTCCTGTCAAAGAGAGGGGAATTTAAATGTGTGCAAAAATGTTCACCTAGGGCTGAGCATTCAGACAGGGCTGCTGCATGTGGGCCTTGCATCTTCTGAGTGTTCCATGTATAAAAGAGAGTTTTCTTCTGTTGCAGGGTTGGGGGATGAGGGGACAACATGTCCAAGTGAAGTTTCAAGCCGGTTTATTCTCTCTCCTAGGCTTGTTCTAAGCCTGCCCCACTGAACTGACACCATTCAGAGAGCTGCACGTGGTGGGACCACACGAGTCATTTGACAAATCCATCGGGGTGTGAGCATCAAGACAGATGAGTAATTTCTATTTTCTGAAACAAAATATTGAAGTGTAATAGACTGAAATTAAGGTACGAAAAATGAGGGTGAATGAAAATTAAAACATACCAGTGAGAAGAGCTCTCTGATTACGGAGTAATCTGGATGGAACAAGGGAAGAAACCAAAATGGCATGTAGCATTTCATGGTCATTAATCTGGTATAGACTACATCAGAAGGGTTAATTCTTTTCTGACTGACAATGGACAAGCTGACCCTTCAGGGATATGAGTAGTTAAAATCAATAAGACAATGAGTACATCATTTATGTGAATATGGAGAAGAACATTTGTGGTGTATCATTTTTGCTGCAAAAGTAATAGTAAGGAAAAATCAACAGAGACCAACAGCTAGCTCCAACTACTTCATATTCTAGAGGCTGTGTAAAATTGCCATTATTTACTATCCTAGTAAGCCTGGAAAACACTGACTTTGTAAAGCTGATAACAGTAATGCAGTGGAAACATTGTCTGGGATCAGTGGAGTGCATTGTACTGATAAAGAACTTCCCTGTAATGCTCTTATAGTAATTGAAGCTGCAGTTTGTTTCTTGCACAGTAAAACAGTTTCAGGCTGACAGAAGGTTTACTAAAACTTCCCTTTGCAGTGCTGAGCAATTTGCTGCCTTCATCCAGTGACTGCTCACCTGAGTTTCCACAGCTTTGAGAGCCCTAACACAGAACCTATGAGCTCTAGCACAGACTCTAATGAACATAGATAATTTCCATTTTTAAGACATTTCACTGTTGTGAAGTGTACAGGTTACTTCCTTATACAATAGGGAATCAGAGCACATCATACTTAAACCCAAAGCACTGGGGTCAGCATTTGTGTGCATCATTATCAATGAAATCAGTAAAGTGCTGCACTGAAAATAAGAGGATTTTTGTGGGGGTATACAGGATAGCATTCAGTCTTTCTTTCCATTTTGAGATTTTTTTTTTTAAGAAACTTGTCGACTTAGACTCTTCTAAAGATTTCCCTTCCTTTCAGGTTCTATTATATATCTTTAACTGACCAGCATGATTTAGCAGCACTTAACTGTCAGCATGTTAAAAAGATATTCAAGGTTACCTTTACATGGGAAGATGAAAAGCAACTTTAAAACAGGCAGCTTTCTCACCTACACATGAAAGCAACAAGAAAAGAAACAATTAAATGGCACAGCTTCTCCTGGAGATCTCAGACCTTTCCATCATTTTTATTTTCCTCCTAGCAATTTACACAAGCTTGCCTTGTACATTAGCCCGGCTTGCTTGGCCCCATCATTCCCTATAAAATTTGTAAGGCAGGCAAAGCTCCCACTGAATTCAAGCCTAATACAGTTCATTGCAGGAAGAGAAACCAATTTTGGTTTTAGTGAGATATCTACAGTGTATTTAAAAGACATTGTCCTGAGCTGACTTTCACACTAGTGTTATGTTCCTGCAGCTCCCAGTGAAGTTTGCTTTACACCAGGCAGTGCAGAACTTACTACCCACATCATTAAGGACCCTCTGTCTCAAAGGGAAAGTCTTGTGAAAGTTCATGTGGAAGGAAACACTGATATTCCCAGACAGTCTAGGTAAAATAGTTGAATGGAGAGCGAGCCAGTTCCTCAGAAACCTGGGTGGGTAACAAATGCATTCTCCTGTGCATGTGCCCTGTAACTGTCCTACCTGTGTAAGTAAGGAATTGGAAGGTTTTTTGGTGGATATAGGACCAAGGGCTGCCTTGAAAAGGAGGAGGGAGGAAGTAATTCTGCCTAGTATAATTCACACAAGACTCTGTTCTATTTGTTTGAGCATATCTGGCAATGCAGGTGTTGGGTTGTGCAGGTGCTGCAGGAAGAGGGTTGTGGGCTTTTTTCACAGAATCACAGAATATTCTGAGTTGGAAGGGGCCCACAAGGATCATCAAGCCCAACTATTAAGTGAAAGGGCCATATGGGGATCAAACACACAATCTTGGCATTATTAGCATCCTGCTGTAACCAGTTGAGCTAATCTCAGTGGATTTGTGTC
This sequence comes from Dicaeum eximium, assembly GCA_013396995.1. Taxonomy (NCBI): domain Eukaryota; kingdom Metazoa; phylum Chordata; class Aves; order Passeriformes; family Dicaeidae; genus Dicaeum; species Dicaeum eximium. Next base: position 408,376 of record VWZP01002156.1, on the reverse strand, counting down.
TTCTAGTATAGTCATTGGTAATTTCTATTCCTTAACCTCTACTTTTTATGGATATTTGAATGTTCTGTTTCTACAAAAACCTGTTTGTGACTCTTTTATCCAGTCTCAGGTGAGCATTTTGGGTAGTTATTTGAAAAATCCATATATAGAGAATACTTGAGACTGAAAACAGTCTTGGTTTCTCCTCTTTAACATTTTTATTGGCTACATTCAAATAGTAGATTAGGCAAAAAGAAATCTGCCCAAAGGGTTACTGAAACAGCATCACTGTCAGCTTCATCTGCAAAAAGTGATGAGTGCCCTTAGCAGAGCAAGGGGCAGAAGGGCCATGATGTCTGGTGTTCAGCCCTCCTTCTCTTTGACAGGAGCTGGCTCTGCCTCCACATGGTCACATTCGGCCCATGCACAGAGCAGAGAGGCCATTGCAATTAACCCTGTGTGGCACTGCCACACCTGCAGGACTCAGGGGCTCTCCCACATGCAAGACAGCAGAAAACAGTGGTGTTCCACTATTTCCCATCATTTTGTTTGTTTGGTTTTTTTTTAAGTCTCTTCAAATCATAGATACGTGACAATCCAGCAATAAAACGCCAGCTGCTGAGCTCTGTTTCTGCCTGAACCTGAGCCTGTCTCCAAAGTGGAGGTGGCTGTGACATGCCAGCCAGAGTGTGGTGTGGGCTGATGTGTTAAACACCTATCACTTCCCTAAGACTAATGCTGTGTGTCACTAAATGTTCCAGCCACCTCACACACTTCTAGAAGCAATTTCCACTCTGTTAAGTTCTACTATTTACAGTGTCCAGGATGCTAGAAACAGGCTTCATTTTACCTCCAGTTTAGCAATTGTCACCAATCTATGATTGGATGTGTTCTTAAATAAAGTATATTGAATCACATTCTGCTGGCAGCTATTTGATGTCAAACCTGGATTAATCCTGAATTTACAGCTGTGATTGATGTTATTCAGGAACTAAAAGTTTTTCTCTTCAAGTTTTAATTCTATATTACAGTCTGTTTTAAAGATTCAAAGTTTTCTAGAAGCAGCCAGGGCTGGCTGCTTGGGCAGATGTCCCTCAGCACAACTTCTCCAGAGGACAGCTTGATCTGATCACTGTGCTCTGAAACTGCTTGAATGATGAACTGAGGCACTTCTGTATGAGAAGGGGTATCAGCTAAAATTATAGCAGCTCTGTTTTGTTCTCCATAATTTTGGTCAATGGGCTTTCCATAGAAGAGTACTACATTTTTTTCCCAGACTCCCAATTTCTTATGGAAACGGTGATCACTTTCCTTCATACACCTGTGAGTCTAAAGTAGAGTCTTTGTGCAGCAAGAGTAAAGAGAGATCAGGTGGTTTATTCAGATTTTTCTGTACTTGGATGTATTCTGGCTATCCCAGTCCTGGCTCCCAGGTGAAGGGTGTTAAACACTAGGGACAGGGCTCCACTGAGAGATAGTTGTGCTACAGAGTTTCCAATGTGTGTCTGGAGATGATCTCACTTGGAAGGAATACCTTGCATTCATTAATTTAACTGCATAGACTCAGCCAAAGTGCCCACAAAGTGCCTGGGAAGAGCTGGATGTGGGGAAGGCACCTCTGGGTTGAGTGGTGCAGGCTGTGCCCACTTCTCCCAGAGCACAGAAATGAAACTAGCAACGAGCATGGTGCAGTGTCTCCTTTGCAAAGACTTCAGAGCTTGTCCTAAATTTGGACTTGAGAAAGTCCTGTGTCAGAGTGGGGACACCAGAGCTTTTGGACTGTGTTGCTTACTCTCTGAGAAAGGGCTTCTCTTACCCTCCTCTTCCACCCTGAAGACTTCCTGATTTTTAAATCCTTTTCTTTTTTTACACTGCCTTGCAGTAAAGGAAAATCAGCTCTCCTGGGTTGTGCAGAATATTAAAACAATAGAAAAGAAACAACCCCTAGATCACACCATTCTTTAAGGAGCAGAGCCTTCTGTCCAGCCCTGATTCCAAAGGCAGTGGTTTGTGGTAGTTCCCTGATTTGCAAGAGATGTCTCCCCAAGGACCCAGAGAGCCTCTTGTTTTGCACCATCAGGATTCTGTGCTCAAGATCCCCTGCTCCTCTCCAGTCCCACCGTGTGCTGCCAGCCTGCCCTGTCCTTCCGCCACTGCCCGTGTCTCCCCCTGCTCCTGCAGGGTTTCCACACCATGAGCAAGGCAAATAGGCAGGAATCCATCCTGCCCACACACAGCCTTTTAAGAACACATAACTTACAACAACAAATCCAACAAATGAAGTCCCTAGTGCAGCAAAACACACTGAGACCTGTCTGGACTACAGCAGCACCAAGGTTTTCTCAAAACTCTTTCCACACTGCCAGAGCACAGGCAGAGCCCAGTGCTCAAAGGCATAACTTGGAGAAATTAGCCCATAAACTTATTTCTGATAAAAGAGGTTTATTTTTTGTTTAATGTCAGGTTAAATAAATCACAAAGCACAACAGTGAGGATTTAGCACTTGCAGTGCTAAACCTTATTACTTTAGTATTAACACAGTGCTTTCCCCATTCAGGAAAATGCTTTTGCTAACTTAATTCACTCTCAGCTACCCTTTGCATGGCACTAGTGAAGTCAGAAGTATGTAATATTCCTGCTGATAGACAAGGCTAGACTCACACAGCTTTGTTATTTTCCCTCTTGTCCCACGCTCAGCATCCCAGCCAAGCCAATTTTTGCTGGTTTGCAGCCCATAGTGGTAACCTGGAAGCCTTAAGCAGTGCAAGGGACAGGATCGTGTCCCTTAGATGAGAGCTGGCTGTGGTCCTGGCCAGGCAGCCAGGGAGAGGAGCTGAGGCTGCTGGCAAGCAAGGAACAGGTCTCAGCAGATACACAGGTCTCACCTCTCAGAAACAGAGTGAGAGGGCAGCTCTAAAGGCTGAGAGCTGGGATGGGGAGGGGAGGATGGATGTGAAGGGGTGCTGGGGCTGAGGAGGTTCTTATAGTGGCTGTTTGTCTTAGGCAGGAGAGAATTTGGCACAAATACTGGTGGAAGGATTTGGGTACAGAAATGTTTAGACATTGTTTGAATTACCTTACTTGATGGAGGAGTGTAAGGAAGGACATGGTGACAGACTGGGGAAAAGGACATTAGGTCAGGCACAGGGCTGGGGCGTGCGGATACCAAGTGGGTGTCCCTGGAGATCACCAATTTGAGTTGTGAGGGGTAATGTTGAGAAAGGCCTTAACCTAGGGAAGCAGGGGCTGATTTCCATGCTAGGAGAGGTACAGGATGGGTGTTGTTCCTGAGGAGTAGCTGTCCTTCACTGCACACCTGCCCAGCCCCAAATGCCACCACTGCTCCCCGCTCCCAGCAGACACATACCCCTCTGCCAGGGAACAGGGACAAACAAGGTGCCAGAAGAGAGCACAGAGCCCATCCCTCAGCTCTGTGCCCCTCCAGTCACTGCTCCTCTGGGGTGGATGCCACAGGCCCACTGCCTGCCCACATCTCAGGAAAAAAGTCCCAAAGACCCTTAGGGGGATCTTGGGCATGAGGTGCCCAGGGATAGGTCACGGCTCGTGTTGCACAAAATAAAGATAGCTACTCTAACCCTTTAAACATTTGGGATCCTACTTGTAATTTATGTAAATATATCTGTGTGCCAGTGCTCCCCTTGCCTCCAAGCTGGCATAACTCCTAGTTTCAATGGATTTCTCTGGCACACACCAGACCTATTACACATACAGTTTTTACACCAGCCAAATTTAGACTTATGTAGATGGCCCTTGCTTTTGGAAAGGATAGTACCTACACACTGGTGTTGCTTAATTAGTATATTAATTAATGAAGAAGATACTGATTAGTGCCTACTACTTCTATAAACTAACATTTACAAAGTTTGTAGGGGAAGGGTATGTTATTTTAAAAAATAACCTAATAACATGTTTATTCAGCTGGATATTTTTACCATAAATCAATTGGAGACTATACTATTTTTACTGAAACTTTCTCTGCATTTACTTTCAAATAGTTAAGGTTTCTTATTTAGAATTACTCAATTTAACTTCCTTATAAACTTCCCTTGATTTAGTAGAGAATTAAAGATAACATGATTTAACTTACAGTTTTAAAAAGCTACTCAATTATAAATCCTTCCTGAAAGATCCCTGCATATATAAACCATGCAGTAATTAATAGCTAGAACAAATACTTTTAAATTTCCCTCTTCAAATACATTGATTCTATTCTGCATCTCTGCTCAAAATATAGTTTCATGTCCCATTGAAAATGACACTTTTTCTGGAAAGAGGAACAGAAACCTATCCAAAAAGTTGACCCCAAAATGCATTTTACAAAACAAAGCCATTTATTCACTCTAATATTCTGCACACAGTATGTGCTGCTACTTTCAGTATCTCTAGGCTCAAACTGCTTGTAACATTTTGCTGTAAGCCTGAATCTAATACAGATGAGAGGCTGCCTTAATTTTTTTAAGGAGCAGTTTCCCTAGCTGCAAAGGCATTGAAGAGAGCCTGGAAGACACAATCTGTGTGATGCTGCTCTTTATTGTCACAGGTACAAAGTTCTAATGTGGCAATGGTGCACATTTGGGTTGTTGAACATTTACGGATCAGGAAGGACTTTCAGTCTATGAAATGGTTACAAATGGGTTTTGTCAGAACACACTCAATATAAGCAGTCGGATCTCAGTGGAGTCCTACTATTTTATTTTGGGTTAATAACAGTAAAGTCTTACCAACTGTTGATGGAGAAGCCATGGGGTTAATTTATATTCATGTTAGAAAAGCAAAGCAGTGCTCCCTCCCAACTGTGACAGATCTGCGAGTCCCTTCCATAGCTGATTGTCAGGTTGTCCTGATCTGCAGCTTAGCGCTGACAACAGCTCACAGTTTATTTGCAGCTTTGAAGCCTGGTCCTATAGTGTTTATCTTCTGACAGGAGATGAATAAAGGTGTCACTGTGGGAGACTTTTATCCGGCTGCTATAAAAAGGACCCTCTTTGCCTTCCCTTGAAAGATCCTCTAGTTCGCTTCTGGAGCCTGCGGCTTTCCCCTCAGCAGAGTTTAGTTCCATCAGCTCCAGTTCATGTTTGGCAGCTGTTTCTAAAACCCTCTGTTTGTTGTAATACCTGACAAAGTTGTTAATGATGGGATGGATGGGGAGGGCGATGGCTATCACTCCACAAAGAAAACTGATGGCAGCATTCAGTTTTCCTAGTGTTGTTTTAGGGTAAATGTCTCCGTATCCAACTGTGGTCATGGTAATGATTGCCCACCAAAATGATTGAGGGATGCTTTTAAATAAAGTTTCGGGGTGACTTTGTTCCATGGTATAACCTAGGGCAGAAAACACAAAGATTCCAACGGCCAAGTACATGAGGAGCAGCCCAAGCTCCTTAAAGCTGCGTTTCAGGGCGTAGGTGAGGGTCTGGAGCCCTGAGGAATGCCGTGCAAGCTTGAAAATCCTTGCGATCCTCATGATGCGCAGTGCCTGCACAGCCTGCTGGACATTGCTCAGCTCCATCAGCTTGGCTCCCAGGTGGGTCAAGGTCAGGCTGACGTAGAAAGGGAGTATTGCTAGCACATCAACAATGTTCATGAAAGAAAGGGCAAAGTGGAGTTTGTTGGGAGAGGAGATGAGCCTCAGCACGTACTCCACGGTAAACCAGCCTATGCAGGCAGTCTCGATGCTGTCCAGGGTCGGGTGCTCCATACGGTTCCCCTCTGCATCCACCACCTGCAAGTCTGGGATGGTCCCCACACACATCACCACAGAGGAGATCAATATAAACAGAAAGGACAGTACAGCAATCACTCTAGCTGGATAGGATGATTCTGGCTTCTCCAGAAATTTCCAGATGCATTTTTGGCACCTTTTCCAGCGACTTTCTGAGGCATCTACTCCCAAGTCATCTAGAATGAGTTGCACCCTTCGGGCTATTTCTTCCAGTTCCTCCTTTTTTTCACTTAGGTGAGCTTTGCAGCAGTCATCCAAAAATTTCAGATCCACTTTCCAAAATTCCATTTCGTTCTTGAAACATATGGGACATATTCCTTTCTTCATGTGAATTTCCCCAAAGTAGTACACGTCAATAATGCATTTGAAAGCATCAGGATCTCTGTCAAAGTAAAACTCTCTCTTTCCAGGATCATAGTCATCACAGAGGGAGAATATGCTATCGTATCCCCCCGATAAACAATTGACCAGCTCTGCCAGCCGTGTTTCTGGGTACTGGTTCAGGTTATCTCCGTAGAACACCTGCCTTACCCCACCAACATTGACTACTATCTCCATTTCTTCACTTTCTTCTGATCCATCAGTGTCCACATCTGGAAACATAGAGTCACCTGCCATTTTATAATTGTATTGGATTTTGGTTGATTTTTAGCCCGTTGTTCGGTTTCACAGCTTTGTGGTTTTAATCTCTCATGAAAGCAAATCAGCACTGAGCCAGACCTGTTACAAATGTCACCAAGCTGACCTGGAGTCTTGGTGGGAAAAGTTACCGACAGAAACCTGCGGTAGGGAAAGCCTGGTGAGGAATGCAACAAGCTGCGGGGAAAAGACAAGTCATGAGGCTGCTGTGCCTGCAAGCAGGATGTTCGAGAGCTCCAGCAGACTGGAAAGAGAAGAAACCATTTAATAAAACTCACCACTCTGTTCAGGGCTCGAGAGTCTTTTCAGGTCCCATTCTCTCTCTAAAAGTGATATCTATTCACAGCTTGGAAGTCACGGCAGAGGAATAAATCCCGAGCTCTGATTAACGCAAGGAGCAGTGAGTGACAGCTCTCAGAGACAGGCGGCGGGGCGAGCCCCGGGAGCTGCCGCGGCTTCTCCCTTCGATTCCACAGATTTCCCTAGAAAGCCGCTTTTGAATGTTGTTTCTCTTTCCGCTTTCTGTTTACTTTAAGGTCTTCCAGAGTTCATCTGCTGACTCTCGCACATAGTCGGTGCAAACAGGCAGAGGAGAAACTTGTGCTTGTTTTCCCTTCGCTGTTTCCCAGCACAATAGGGAGCCTGGGCTGCCAGGAGTCCTTTCCAAACTCTACCCTCTCCTGGTGAAACACAGCAAAGCACCAGCTGCACACAAAGCACATTCATACGCCTGCCCAGTGCTACAATGATGTGTTTATATACTGACAGGAACTTTAAGGAGTTTTTTAAACTTTTTTTTTCTTTTTAATCACGTGCAAAGCTTAATCGTGTATGAAGTCATTCAGAGCTGCAGAGACACAAAAACATTTTCTCCAGGCAGAAAACAGAAGAAGCAATACTGTGTTTTGGGAATAATTGTATGGCATAAATCTTGCTCTCAGTGAGACTGGAGCAACTCTAGAGCATCTCTGTCCTGTGTCAGCACATTAGGTTAATCTGGATTTGTACTGGTGTCTTTGAGAAAGAAGCAGATACCATAAAGTTTCTGTTGCAGATGTGGAGCAAACTTCCCCTACACTGTGATGTTTCCCAAAGCTCTGGGTCCTCAGTTTTAGCCACGTTTCTGTGACCTGTTTCAGCTGAGCCTGAGGAGGGTTTGACTAATTTACATTTATGATGATTTCTCAGTGACTGCTACTTACCAGAAGAAGTGCTTTGTACTAAATCCAGCTCTTTAAAAGTAGAAGTAGAATAACAAGCATTTCCTTTTAACTTTGTTTTCTCTGAATTCCGGGATTTGATGAATATATTTTCCCTGGACCCCTACATGCAGGAAACCTACCACCCTGCTCTTAAATTATTAAATCTGACTCTTCAGTTCATTTTAGTGGGTCCAGGAAAACCTACAGTTCATAAGTTAACTGTTTCTGGCCAGCAGAATGATCTGCACCAGCAAGTTATGATCTTTTCCAATTTACTGGATTCTGAAAAGCTTCTCTGTAGAGGGAAATAGAGAGGGGCAAATCCAGCTGACTGTTTGCTTCTCCAGGCTTGTGTCCATCCTGGGAGAAAGGTGAGATCTGTGATGTGCCTGCTGTTCTCCTGCTGGTGTCACACAGCAAGGGGGACCCTGGTGAGCACACAGTGTTCCTGCTCATGTTCTGCCGCCCAGAAGTTTATGGGTGATTAATTAGAGGCTGTGCACCAGACCTCATCTTCACATGGAGTGTGCTCATAGCATCACATACCCAGGAAAAGGGAATATCAGGTCTCAGGAAGAGAGTAATATCTATTAGTCTACACCTGTGTCATACTGTGAATCTGTCATTCTGGAGGCCAGTGTCACCTCCATGTGCTCCTGAGTGTGCTGCATAGTTTGGGTGTAATACAAGAAGTCTCTTGAATTTTTTTCCAGGCACATATACATTTACTGAGACTTGCAAGCTTCTTGGTACAAAATAGACACTTCAGAGATCTGGAAAAACCCTCAGTTTTTTGGGTTCATCAATAAATAGTTACTCTAATTGCATCAATAAAAAATTAATAAATAATAACTCACCTGTGGCTTTCCTGCTTACTAACTAACTTGATTCTAGCAAAATAAATTTTAAGATGCCAACAGCAGTGACGTGCTTGCACAGGGAAAAATGCAGATGGGATTACTTATCCAATCTTGCAAAACAAAATCAAGATCTGGAAAAGTTGGGCTTCAAATTTTGTCACGCTGCATGAGCATAGGGAAACATTCTGTAGATTTAACTCCTCAGATTTAACCATCTCAGATTCTACTCTCCGGTCATCAATTCATTCCAGTGACCTTTTGGTTTTTCCCTAGGTAATGACAAGAAATCAATGCAGGGACCAGCATGATCAACACAGAAACCTTTGTTTCCAAAGAGGTTTTTCTCCCCCCATTTATCCCTCTCCGTCCATTTTATAGAACAAATACCCACATAAAGGCACACACGACATTGTTCCGTTTGAAAGGTGAAATCAGCTCCTTTCAGATGATAAATCTCAGCACATTCTCAAAAGGTTGAGAAGAAACTATTTTTGAAATGCCAGATCTGTCCTTATAAAGGCTTTACTTATTGTGGCTGCTAAAATCCTTGTGCTTTAT
>VWZP01002156.1:327390-399067 GCA_013396995.1 Dicaeum eximium | reverse complement strand
GGAGGAGGAGGTGGAGGAAGTGGAGGAGGTGGCTCAGCTGGACATCAAGCCCTGCAGCCTGGGTAGAGAAGGGCTCCTGGGCTGCTGGGCAACCCCACCAAAGGCAGCCCCTGCCCCAGCAGGGATGCCCAGCATGTCCTGGGGTGGGGCTTGANAATGCAGGGACCAGCATGATCAACACAGAAACCTTTGTTTCCAAAGAGGTTTTTCTCCCCCCATTTATCCCTCTCCGTCCATTTTATAGAACAAATACCCACATAAAGGCACACACGACATTGTTCCGTTTGAAAGGTGAAATCAGCTCCTTTCAGATGATAAATCTCAGCACATTCTCAAAAGGTTGAGAAGAAACTATTTTTGAAATGCCAGATCTGTCCTTATAAAGGCTTTACTTATTGTGGCTGCTAAAATCCTTGTGCTTTATCCTCGTCTTGCACCTTTTCAGAGTTCTTTACACCTTTCAATGTGCCTGTGAAATGTTAGAGGAGATCTGGTAGCATTTTAAATCCACTTGGGCAAATGTAAATGATCCAAAGAACGGTCAGGGAAATCATAATGAATTAAACCCTTGTTTTTGTAGCTGAAAAAAATGACACAGGCTTGCTTGATGAATGTTTGTATCAGATGTATCACAGATCAACAAATAACAGCAGCAGAAATAATAATTTGCAGCAAATACTTTATTCATTATATTAATTCATTTTTCATCCATGAGAAGAAAGCTTGTCTAATCTAAAAATTTCAGTAGATAATTGTTGCCCTGTAATTAATTTATGACAAGATTGCTGCAATTATTAGGGCTCCTAAATTCAACTTCTGTTGCTTGTGAGAACAGGTCAAGCTGTGCTGTGTCTGCTGGAAGCAATATGTGCTTGCAATTGAATTCCTACAGACCCAACAAGAAACACAGAGGGGTTTTTTTCCTGTGTCAGTGCTTTGGCTCAGAGAACAACACATGGATTTGAGCTGACAGTTGTGTTAAGTNACACAGCGTAGGTGGAGCTCAAAGTGGGTGCCCAGTGCCCCTGGCTCCTTGTGAGGGATGTGGTGGCACAGAGCGCTCAGAGCGCGGCACAGGGACCTGCAGTAACCGCGGTCCCCAGGGGATGCTGACGCTCAGGGTTTGGCTCCCTTGTTGACCACTTTTTGGGAAAGGACATTTACCCCTGAGTGGCTTTGTGCCAGTCTGGGAAGAGAGATTGCTCCTCTTGAGCACTAGTCTGGCTCATACCACGTTCCTGAATCCCAGCCAGCAGCTCTGTCCCCTGTCAGATGCAGGGAGCTGCTCCCCACGGAGATGTGGGCAGCAGTGGGACATGGAGGACAGCAAATGGGTTAGGAGCCAACACCGGGGAGATAAGACTGGATTCCACTTAGACAAGGGTGCTTAATACAGAGGCAGGACTTGGGCAGCCTCTCTGCAAGCAGGCTGTGATGCAGTCAGCCCCTGCCTGCACTGAGCACAGCCCTGCATCTCACCTCTTCCTTCTCCCAAAATCATGGGCAAACTCAAGTTTAGGGACCTGACTATCACTGTCCAAGTAAGAAACAGCTAAAGCATGTCTAGCACAGATCCAGCCAATGCTGACCAGCCAGCATGGACATTTCCTAGCCATCATGTGTCCATCAGAGACAATTCCAACAGAGCATTTGCAGGCAGCAACAGTACTGCAGGACTTCTTAAAAGAGATGGAGACCAGCTGTCAGTTTGCCTCAGTGCCCAGAGACATCCTTGGGCACCTGTAAATCTGCTTGCAATCAGTATAACTCTCTCACACACTTCTATTGTTTCATATTTGGGTTTTCAATGACACTTGCAGCTCTGGACCTGTGATAGATCCAGCAAGAGATCTCAGCATCTAACACACCACTTATTTCACCAGTTATTTTCAACTAGATGCAGACTATGGAGAGCCACTCAAGACAGGAACATGTCATCAAAATGTACTATAGAAAAGTCAATCAGGGACCTAAGGGAGGATGGGGAAAGGAAATATCTTATTCTTCCTCCTTCCTTGGGGTATTATGGGGATAAAGTTTTCAGCCAGTTGCATGGACATCGCTTCTTCAGCTGACAGTACAAGGTTCTGTATGGAAAAAACACCATGTAATTACTTCATGCCAATCACAAGAAATGGGAAGCAGATAACCTGGAAGGAAGGGAAGCAATTAATGATGTCATTCTGGGCTTCAGAAAGAGCAAATCATCCAGAGCAGCTGTTCTGACTGCTTTACCACAGCCAATTTTAGTAAGAGGTTCAGGAAAGATTTTGCTGTAAGAACCCTTTAGGGTTTCTAAATCTAAGGAGGATTCTACTGGTTAGTGCAGCAACATCACAACTGCACTGGAAGATCCAGCATACCCTCTTTGGCAAATTAATCCAGCTACTGCAACATGCTGGTTTATCTTTATAGCTCAATATTTCAAATCTGTTTTCAAATCACACCTTCTTTTATCCTTATAACATGCTCTACAATAAAGTCAGCTGTTTTGACACATCAAGAACACATGGATTGCCTTCCCCTGGGCACTGTGGTTCCCAGCATGGATGTGGTGGCACTGCCATAGCACCAGCACCAACCTCATGCACCTCCCCAGCACATCTGAAGGGCAGCAGGCAGGACTTGATGTCATGGACTGGTAACACCAGGGCTGTGGGACAGGAGCTGTGGGCACTGCAGGAAACCTTTGTGATGCTGTGCCAGCAGCTCGTGGTGCCAGCAGCTCATGGTGCCAGCATTGCTGTGTCTCTGGTGTGTGCAGCCATGAGCTACTGGAGTGAGTCCAAGCTTCAGCCTGAAACATGTCCATTGCCCACTGCTGCTATTTCTAGCAACAGATGAGTCTTTTAAATCCCTTGGTATGGTAAAAGAAAGGTCCCTGTAAAGCTAGAGAAACAAATTGTCTACTTTTTTTACTACATCTCTGTGCTTTGTAGGATGTTTCTCAATACATGAGACTTCCTTCAGACTGATATATTAAGAACAAGAGATTATGAAATGTCTGAACTGAGATGGGAATTTGGACTACAACAGACACGTTCACCTTGCAAATCTGGTTTTCTCTGTCTCTGTATCCAGCATATTTACATATTTCTCCATGACTATTATTTCAAAGTAGTTTTTTCCCAGTTTATTTCCCCTCTCTTAGCTACTTTGTTCTTTTTTTCAAGTTCAAAATTTATACATAGTCAGTTTATTGTATCAGATCTTTTGAGTAATACCTATTAAAGGGCTGGTAATAGCTTGCTGCAAATTTCAATTGGCCTTGCTTTCCATTTGACATTAATGAGTCTGTTTTCCTGTACAATTAGACCTGCCCTAAGTGACCACTCAGGAGAACAACCAAATCTCCAATTAAATGTAAATTACTTTAAATTAAAAAATGCAACCTTCACTTTCAGCAGCTAACAGACGGGTTCAAATTAAGCATATCAGTGAGCCATGAATAAGATGGGAGTTGGAGATGCTGTAAAAGATTTAAGAACCTTGGCTTGTTTACAGCATCACTGTGTCTTGAGGAAGGACTGGAATTCTGTTTCTTGCTCTTAAACACTGCCATCAAAAGCTTTAAATGTGGATGCACGTACAAAGAAAAGCAAATAATCTAGGTGAAAAGACTTACTACAGTTGCAGAGACAATGAATTAAAAATTATGAATTGCATATACCTTGGCTATGGCCATGGTCCAAAAATGTGCATGTGCACATGTAATTAGGGGCTGTATCATAGTGAATAGGACAAGGTGATTCAATGCAATTTGCATGGGTGATCTCAGCTCTGGCATTTCCCAGCTCTGTCTGCCTTTGCACTCCCACTGTTGACTTTTATCATGACTTGGTGTAGGTAATTTCCTGCAGGACCCATGACATGCTGGTGCTGCTGCCTGGCAGCTTCCCTGGAGCCAGCCTGAATGTGGGAGGCCCAGCAGAGAAATGTGGATGGTACTGGGGTAAGTAGGCAAATAAATGTAATGCTACTGTAAGAGGATCTTGATGGGCCTGGCCTTCCCAAAGCTGAGCATTTCCATCACTACCAAATTATTTTGTTACCAGTAACTGACTTGAAGAAAAGATCAAGACTGTGGAAGCAGGGAGGGAGGTGCAATGGGCAGACTGTCTCCTAAGTTTTGGCAGCCAAGACACAAAGACAGATCTAAGACTGATGGGGCAGATTTTTAATGTGGTTTTATGTGTTTTCTTTTAAAAAAATCAACACTGCAACCCTCTACTGTGCTTGGAGCTTTAATGGTGATTAATAATACTTTGTACAAGTTATCGTTCCTGATTCTTTGAAAGAGGAGCATGTGTAGCAATTGAATGCATACCATTTAAAAACAGAAGTTTTAAAAATATATTATTAATAATATACTATTTTTATAATAATACAATATTTTAATATAAAAAATAATATTTTATTGTGTCCAATCAAAATGAGGAATATAATCAATTAATTCATAGCAAATATGGTCAAAAGTACTCCTATATGTGTGCTCAATGAAGGAGAAAGTATATGTAATATTTTCTAGTGTGAAAAAGCTGTAAAGAAAATGTGTGGGGAAAAAAACCCAGAAAACATTTCATCAGTGTATTAAAATAGAAATAAAAAATAAAACACTTTCATTGATTCTAGAAAACACGGCAGCAGAGAGAAAAATACAGGCTTCAGCAAAGCCTGCAATTCTGAGAGACTCTTGTAAATACAGCTATAGTTTTCCTTCTTTCAGTGAGTGGTAGATTATGAAGGAGAGGAAGGCGTGTAGGCAGCAGCAGAGGCAGAGTTCATATTTTCACAATTATGCAATTACCCATAGAGACATCCTGGACATTTGACTTCATTAGGATGCCCTAGAGCCCCTTGCTGTCAGTGACTCCCTCAGCTTGCAAGCTCTCTGGACTTGCTCCCTCCTTCTCCTGGGATAGTGACAGTCCTGCCTGTGGCCAGGAAGGCAGTCAGGGGCTGGAGGATGTGCTATTTCCCAGCCAGCATCCTGCTTGCACAGCTGGCATAGAGTGGAAGCATTATAGCATGCAAATTTGTGGTGGTGGAAGTAATATTTTATCAGTAAACATTCCCATTCTAGATCAGAGAAAGGAGAACATCAAATGTGCTTTCCTCTTCCCCTCATGTTCAAATCACTGCTTTCAGAAGTGATGGTACCATATTCTTACTCTTGTTGCCTTTGAAAAAAGAAGTCCAAACCTCTGTGTGACCCTACCTTGACCAACTGCTTTTAGCACCTCCCTTTTTGCCTGTGTTCTTTAGCTTTGCTTGGCAAAAGTGTTAGCTGAATTTGAGTGGAATTTACAAAAAGTTTTAAGTCTATCAAAACTACGTTTTCTGGAGGACAAACAATCTGTCAGAAATTATTTCTTGGCCCTACTCTGCATCTGTCATCTGCCACTGGGCAAATTTTTTGCCTTCTTGCTACTTATCTTAAGCTGTTTGACAACACATCATATTTCTTAATAGCTTACAAAGGAGTCAAATAAAAAAAAAAAATTTTAATTTTATAAACAGATTACAAATAAGCTTTTATATTGTCTGAATGGCTCTAAAGCTAACCCACATATTTCTAAGTGATTTGTCTAGACAATGGATGAGTCAAGCTTTTTATCCATTCTGTTTTATACAATAACCGGTTCTGCTCAGTTAAGATTTCATTTAACATTACTAAATTAAATGCCTTTCATTACAATGTGCTGTTTAACTTAACATTGTATTGACATCTTGCATACTAATTCACTTTTTGCTCAGGGTAGAGTCACAAGCCCATTTGCACAATGAGGTAAGAACCACACTATCCATTGTGTGCACTGGTAGTGTCTTCAAAGTGAAACTGCAGAATCCAAGATATCCCATTGGGCAAAATAAAAAAAAAAGGGCTAAGAAGATGAAAGAAGCTCAGTGATGGATGGGAACTGCTGCTGCTGAAACCTTTCTTTATTACCATTCTCTGTCATTTTCCATTGCTCTGTCCTGATGAGTAACGAGGACTCCATCGCCGTGGCCAGGCTCCACCGCTGCTGTGACTGACACAGGGTGAGCACAGGACAGGCAGGGGCTCCTCCCTTCTGGCAGCAGCAGGATTTCAGCCACCCTCACTCTCAAGGTGACTTCTCTTGGGTCACCTTGAGAGAGGAGCTCCTGCCTATGACAGCAATGATGGTAAAACTTCCCTTAGTCTAAAACATCTCCCCCATGCTCTATACCCACTTTTAACTGCTCAGTCCTCCCCACTATTTTCTTCAGGCTTCTGTGCATATTATTGAGACTACATAGTAACATAACCACTAGGAAAGGAACCACTTCCCTGGTCAGAACATCCACAGTCACACTTGGCCACAAATCACTGCGACACGTCCTACAAATCAGCATAAAATTTCCTATCTTGACAGAAAACAGCACTGCACTAAAGATCAGAGTAGAGACCATAATGGCTCTGGCTCTTCAAATCTAAAACTTTATTCCAATCATGAGAAATACTTCAGTATTTAGTTGGTCTCATAAAAAGAGAGTTAGTCTTACAAAAATACTCAAATCTCAAAGCAGATTTCCTTTATTTTGCAGTAAGTGTGGGTACTACCATAGATGTGAGGTCAGGTGGTAGTTGTAAACATCCCCATAAATGTGGCCAGAATACATAATTATCAGATCTATATATACATAGTAATAATAAGGAATAATAATTCCTTTATACATAGTAAGGGAATTAATTGCCTTATCCTGTATTTGGAAATGGTTTTGCACCTTTTGGTTGAGGTTTTAAAAGCAGTTGCCAATGTCTCTTGACGGGGGGGTTTGCCTTCGGCTTATCTGACAACAGAGCTGGATGTATCAGTAGCACCATGAATATGCTAAATAATCAATCATTATTCAACATATGGCTGAGTTCTTCTTTCATATTGGCCTTAGACTGGTTGTGTACAGAAAGCAAAATCAGGTATTGTGTATGTTTTGCAATAAATTAGTGATGTATATGCATGAAGAGCTAAATGGTGACACTGCATAGGTGGGGAACCACAACCTTGCTCCCCAGCTTCAAAATCTGCTTGAGACTTCTTTTTCAGAGCTGGTGACAATTCATTTAATAATCAGCCTGTTTGGTCTTACCCATCTCTTGAAGTCTTTTTCCTTGATAAGACTGACAAACACAAATTAATTTTAACTACACCTTTACAAAATACGTAACATTTTTAGGAATTTCTGATACCCTGATATTCTGTTGAGATGCAGAAAGAAGGAAAAACTAATCTGCATTTTAAAAA
This sequence comes from Dicaeum eximium, assembly GCA_013396995.1. Lineage (NCBI taxonomy): Eukaryota > Metazoa > Chordata > Aves > Passeriformes > Dicaeidae > Dicaeum > Dicaeum eximium. The sequence continues at coordinate 391,799 of VWZP01002156.1, read as the reverse complement.
CTTCCCTGCAATGTGTCAAACAAATCTAAATGTAGGACATTGGAATCTTCAGTTTAGCAACTCTAAAATTGTACATTGCGAAAATGTTTATACACTGTATACTAAATATTACATTCTGATATCATGTTATAAATACAATGCTGCTAGTGCAGTACAAGGCCAAAGTAAAAGAAAATTGAAATTACAAACCTTAACTAAACATTTTAGCTACAGAGATAAATATATTTTGATATTATGAAAACAGTTTCTTTCAACACTAGGATGTATCTTGATTAAGTGTTTTTGTTGCAATTTTGGCAACTTTCAATTTAACAGAACTGCATTTATCTGACATGAATCTCTTCTGTCAAAAAATTATCTGTTCTATTTCCATTGTACAACACAAGTAATTCTAACACTCATGAGATTCTTCACATTTCCTTGCCAGACCCTCTTGTAGAAATTGGAAGTGACAGATGGGATTTGTGAGAGAAAAGGATACTTTCTGAATATATAGCCCAAGGGCATGAGAAAAAGTCAACATTCTCCAAATAGATTTTCGCTAGCTTTTGCCTTTGTTTTCTCTGTAGCCCTTCTCATCTTATTAAGCCTGAATCATCTTCAATTGTTGTCCCTGAGTACATTTTTCAAAAGGAAAGAATGTCCTTGATAAAACCTTTGGGGAACCCATGGGTGTAATGGAAGCACTCTTTACATCAATCAAACACTAGTGTAGCCAATCCACCCACCATGCATGACTCTGATCTCAAAAGTGGCCAAAAATCTGTAAAACACCAATGAAAATAATTCCTTTTCTGTCAGAATGAATGCAATGAAAAGTGGAATTAGGATCCTATTAAAAAAAAAAAAAACCCCAAACATTTCATTGCTCCAACCACAACTGGTTCCTAATTGCAGCACTACAACATTAATACCTGATATTTACAGTATGCAAATGTTACAGTAGTAACTCTGCACACTCGTGGAACAAGACAGCTTCTGCCCCAAAAGGAAACAGAAATCACGGATTTCCTCTTGCAAGCAGAAGGATAGAGGCAGAAAGAAGACTCAGCCTCATGTTGTGCATGTCCTTTGACCCCACCTAGAGTCCAGAACAGGTCAGGAGCTGAGCTCACCACCTCCTCCTCCACCTCTCACTCAGGGGAGGATCTCCCTGCTCCTCAGCCTTCCTGAAGGCTCCCAGCCAAAGCTGTAACAGGTGCCTGAGGAAGGAAAAATCACCAAAATAAACACTGCTCCCACACATCTCTCATCTGTCTTCCCACACATTGTGGGCATTAGGGAAAGAAATTTTCTTTTGTCGTATTTGGAAAGTTTTCTTCTTTTTAAAAGAGTAAAGCTTGATATTTACAGTTAGTTGTGGGATGTTTCAGTTGAATAACATAATTTCTTTGCTGTGAATCTATAAATAACCCTTTTGAGTAACTTAAAATAATGAAGTAGACACTTTATCCTTCCCAAAATATGTACATTTCTTACCACTAGGTGAACAACTTTATTCTATTTGGAACTAGCAGTAAATTTCCCAGTGTGTGTCTGGTGTAAGAAAATACCAAATAAAAGCTAGTTAGAAGAAAAGAGATTTATTTTACCAGATTAAACTAGAGAAGCTTTTCTTGCCTAAGAATACAAGTCCATTATTTAGTAATATTTTTAATTTTTCTCGGATTATATGTCCTCAGCAGTATTTTGGATGAAAATCTGGTGGTGCATGCATTTTGGTGGAAATCTGGTAGCATAATAATACAGTTTTATTGTCTAAATCCTCTCTGAACATTCAGGTATTACAGTCTCAGCATTTCTGCAGCACAGTAAATTCCCTAAGCACATGACAGGGTTTCATACACCAATTCCTTACTATAAAAGGACACTGAGTGGCCACCAGATAGGTACTGTCATGAGAGGAACTGAACAATAAAGCTCTTTTAGGGGGAAAAAACCAAAACAACAACAATTACCAGTTAAGAGGCTGGACTACAGGGCATGATTTTACCACTATCCATTGCAGTTAGAACTATTTGGCCACGTTGATATACTACCATCACTCTGAGTTTTAACTGAGATACAGTAAAGCTGTTTATTACCAGCATAACTTGACCTTCTCATGTAGCAAATGTTCTTTTACACTAATACATTTGCAGAAGGGGAACACCAATGTCATTGGTAACACCAGGTTTTTAACTGGAAAATGCTGCCTGATGACCACTTGGTAAATCTGTCTGTAACAAAGAAAAACTAAAGCAATGACACCTTGGTTTTTTCCATGAGCTGGGATTTGCTCTGCATCTGCCACCTCACTCTCCCCACCACCACAGCACTGGCTCAGAGTCGAGCACAGCCACAGCTGCCTAAAAAGCAGCTAAAAAAAGCTAAAAACTAAAAAGCATGGGTTAAACATGCTGAGTTTTTCTGGCTCACTCAGGGGAGATTCTCCTTTCAGTACTTTCCTGGCTCTCATTCCGAGTGGGCCCAAGCAGTGGTGGATATACGAGATGTTCTTCAGGCTTGCTCTCACTGCCCACCTGCCTGCCAGGGACAAGAGTTACCTGGGCAAGCTTCAGTTCTGCCTTCAGCAGCCTGCTCCATACTGCATGAAGGTGCCAAATTTGCATGCACTGGTCTGTGGACCAAGCATTACAAGTGACAGCAAAAGTCTCCAAAAACAATAGTTAGGGCAGAGGACGTCAGGAATAAGAAGAGTGAGTAGCTGAAAAGAGTCTGCAACCTCACAGTGCTCTTAGTATTGGGAAAAAAGTCCCCATTCATTTTGTGTTATCTGGCAGCCCCAGCTTTACAGGGTCTGGAAGCCAGAGGAAGGGATCAATAGACATTTGCTGACAACTGAGATTCTGTTTTAATCCATCCACAAATGGCTGTGTTTTGGTAGCAGATGTTTCTATGCAGGTCTGAAATCATAAAGAGAAGGCCAGCTAGCTCTTTACAGGACTCATGGTTTAAACAGCAGGAATACTGCTTGCTGCAGAGCAGACTTCCAGTTTCCACTGGCAAAGTCCTCCCTGGTGACAGAAACATAATTGTCATGCTCAGGGTAAAATAAATGTATTCTGCAGATAGGCTTTTAAATAGAGAGAATGTAATTTATTAGAAGAAATTACATTCCTGAAGGAAGTAAATAAGCTTTCAAGGATGTAAACCATCTTCTAAATGTAGTAGTCAAGGCATGATGAATTGTGTGTTTGTAAATACCACTTGGAGCCTGGATGTTGAAGTTGCTGTATAGAAATATCAGCTTGCTTTAATAATTTTATGGCCAAGCAGTATCCAAAAGCCAATGAATTCACATGAATTAATGTCTATACTGTGTTCATTTAGGTTTCTTTAGGGACAGGTACACAGCAAATTTCTATAAATCTTACATCATGGATGGAATTGCTAATACCTAAAAGAAAACCTAGCCTCAGAGAATTGTTGGCTACACGTGTCCAAAGCACCTGGCTTGTGTTAGTGATAAAAATGTGAGGTTTCAAGAAGGAATGAGCAAGGAAAACCCAACCTATCTGAAATCTTTAAACCAGTCTAAAAACTTTTATTCCAGCCAAAATGGCAAACAAAACATCATAGTCAACTCAGATTCACAGTCAATTATGGACAACATTTGGTGAAACCTTTTGAGATGCTCTCCCAAATTGCTGGACCTCTTTCCTTCAGCCACCTGACAGCTGTGTTTGATGCCTGAGTGTTTATAAGGCATCAGCCACTGCAATATTGTGGGCTGGCTGAAAACCAAAGGCAATGAATGTTTGAAAAAGGTATTTCCATTAAAACAAAAAGTTGTTTTGTTTGTGCTCCCAGCTGACTCTAAGGAGCTGCCTCAGTTGTAATACCTGTGCTTTATGTCCTGGACTTCAGTTACATTATAGATTCATCTCTTGGTTGGGTTTTTTTGTGATTTTGTCTTGGTTTGGGTTTTTTTTAGACTTTTCAGTTTTATTGCCATTTTCTGTTACTTACACAAAAATGTCTCCATAAAAACCTCATTCTCCAATTTTAACATTCCTTTGGGCTGTATGAGAACTTTCATTCCAATTTCTAATTTCAGTGAAGGCACTGCACAAAAGCTGCTGAATTATTCAGAACTATATGAAACTGGTACAAATTCTCCAGGCTCTGTCCAGTTTAATTAAAGTAAATCCCAGCAGACATTGTAACTGCAATAGGGAGTAAACCTCAAGAGTTAAACAACCTGTAAATGGAAGATAAATAAAACCCCCACCTTCTGTAGATAGCTTCCCCCCCTCATTTATAGCAAAGCATTCACCATCAGCTCACCTAAATTCTGTTCATTTAGAAAAGCCTATGCCATTACATGCAGGACTGATTTTTATGATGACACAGCAGAAGTAGATGGCTATTCACAGTAGCTTGTCAGAGTAACAAATTAATCAACCCATTATTTATCTGGGGCCTGATCTCCCTGAGGCATAAAAAAAATGAAAGCACTTGCCTTAGGAAGTTTTTGCAGTGTGGCTGTGTTGCCACTGCAGAATATTAACCTGCCATGGGATTATAGCAATGACCCTGTCGATCCAAAGCATGTGGACACCTGAATTTGGGATGTTTTCTCTCAGACTGAATCCCATGACTTTGTCAGTGTCAAGAGGGGCTGAAGGTCTGCCCGTGCAATTAGCCAGGCTTTGAGGGGAATATTTACATCCCAAAGCACTGAAGTTGAAGAACAGTGTGAGGCACAGCTGACTGTGAAGAACAGCTGCCCCTGTTATCATCAGAAAAGTCCACAGAATAAATAAAACCTCTAACAACTGTCATAAGCAGATGCTAAAAACAGGATCTCTTGGGAAATGTAAAGCAAACATTACCTACAGTATGGGGACTGAAATTAAGTATCTGTCATGAGTACTCTTGAGCGAGGTCCACCATAAGAAGGAGCTGGATAACCTCTGGAAGCAGTTACTAAGGAATGCTCCCTTTTACCTTTGAAAATGTCACTTCCAAGGGATGTTTGCATTTGGGGTGGTACAACCATTCAGCTCCTGTGCAAACTCAGACCAACAGAAAGCCTTGCCTTCTCCCTGTGTCATTCGTGCAGGCGTCACTAGGGCAGTAGAGGTGAAAGAGAACTCAGCCATGGGTAGAGCCGAGCCTCCATTCCCAAGAAAAAATCCATTTGGGGATTCCATCTAGCCCTCTCCCACTGCCTTGAGAAAATGGCATAGAGGCCTCATGCTCTCAAAGTTGACTGGGAAAGCCATATTCATCTTTGTTTCTCTGCTGGTGGGGTGAGGGGATGGATTCTTTATTGATTTATGTCCACGGCAAAGCACAGTGACAATCTTCTTCAAATCAGGTGTCACACTCTGAAGGGAAGTGGGGTGAAGTTCTGCCAACTTGAATGACCATCATTCATCTGTATTGAATTTCAGGACGAGGTTCATGTGCCCACACATGGGCACCTGGAGCCACTTTAGATGCTTCAGATGTGTTCTGCTTGACTTCCAATGCCAGAAACATCCAGAACTGCAATTAGCCCTGTGTCATCTTCATCAACCTCATGCCAATAGCTCAGGTGTCTTTGGGCTCCTCTGAGAGCAGAAGGGGCTCCAAGTTTAGAAAGCACAGCTAATCCCATAAGAGGAGAGAAGCCCTATTTATACTTTTATAATCTTTTATACAGCTGCAATTCCAGATCCTTGCAATTGGAAACATTAGATAGCATTCAGGCTAACCCATTTTTGAAAGCTAAAATATAAACAGATCTGCCCAAAATATTTATTAGATTGCCTAAAATTCATAAAACTTCTAGGAAATAAACCTGTTTATGAGCAGTTTAGAAGCAGAGTGGGGCATTCATTTCCTAAAGGCTTAGAAAGAAAAGTATTCAGAAAGAAGAGCAGAGAAGAGGAACAGAAATACTAGTCATGTCTCAGTGGTTTGTGGATAAATAATGTGTGGAAAAAATATGTGATGTATTTCCTTCTTTTAAGGATGCTATTACCCTACAAAGTGCAATATTTCATATGGCCTGGCAGGGAAGACTACTACTAAAATCTACAGACTTGTAACAAAAGAGACAATTCTCCATGCCCTGAAATTCTGGATGTCTGTGGCAGTGAAGCAGTAGCGGATGTAAGCAAGATTTGGAATGCACTGAATAACTGAAATGAATGCAGAACAGGTTGTTGCTGCCCACTGACAACTTAGTTATAATTTAAGCAACTGGGCAGGGATGAAAGGCAGGAGTGGAACTCAAGACCCTCTATCCATTCAGGGGAAATGTACCCATAGTTTTGGAGCAATACTGGGCAACACAAAATACATTTACCACAGGCTTCTTTTTCACAATCTGAGGGATGAAGTGAATGGCATTTTCTTGATCTCAGCTGTTGCCTTGGGATGTATCAGAGACAAAGAGAAAGGCTAAAATTGATGGGGTTATTTAAGAGAGACTGGTTTTACTGATTTCCAGCTGGTTAGAGCTAAAAAAGCCAGTCATAGCTTGAAGTGTGCATTTTTAGGAGTTAATATCTTCTCTTGAAAGTCTATAATTCTGCAGTAATAATTACTTTTAGCTGAACTAATGCTACAAGTCTGCCCTAGTGGCCAGAGCTATGAACACATCACTAGCACCAACATTGGGGCTATCTGTTATCACCCGTCCCAGCCCTGGAGTGGGCATGTGAACTGATCAGCACCAGGGTGGGCATGGGAACCCACCCCACCTGCACAGCACTGACCCTTACCTGTGCTGTTGCACCGTTGTGCTGGACACAGACATGGAATCCAGTGTTTTCAAACTGATTAATTTAAAGGTAGATATCCAATATCCTTATCTATACAGATCAATTATTCCATTCTGAGTGGTTTGCCATCGACAGCTTTTGTTCCAGCTAGGAAATCAGACTGCTTTTACCAGACTGCCAAAATACAAGCCCAGATGTTCAGTGTTTTATACTTGGGTATCAAGGCTTTGGCTTCTGCAAGTCTGATTGCTTTCTATGCAGGTAAATAGCCTTGCCTCTTTTTGTAATTTCATGTAAACATTAGGAGGTACAAGGGAAATGAAGGTGTGAGGTTCATGTTTAAAAGGTTAAATGACTAGCATGTCTATCCTGATAGCTGTTTAAAATCACATAAAAACACTTCCTTACCCAGTTTTCCTATCTGCATTAGTATATTTATATTCAAAGGTAAGTATCCACGTTTTTAAGTGCACATGTTCTCTCAACTTGTACAAGTGCTGGAAATGCTCCCATACCTTGCAGAGGAATACAAGATGTGGGTGGCAATTTTCTCCAAACATTTTATCAGGCAATTTTCAGACAGCTTGGATTAGGGATTTTCTTTCCTTGCTAAAGAAGAACAACAATAGTGCTATTAAAGCTATTAAAAGATAATAGCTGATACCTACAGAGCTAGAGAGGGCTGGGAAAGTGGGAGAAAAATAGTTCTGGTTTAGGCAAGTGAGACTAATCCTGTAATATGCTGAGCTACCCCAGCTCTTCTTTCGGTAGTGGACAGAGCCCAGACTGGCTGCAGTCAGGAGCACAAATTTCAGTTCTTGGTACCTGACCACTGAGACATGGCTGGCAAAACTAGGGCATGGTCCAGGATTAGTGCTCTCAGAAACCCAGGTTTCATCTGTTCACAGAAAGTGGGGGAGATCTGCTGGGTGCAGACAGTTTGGAGATGGCTGTTGCCACTGAGCCACATCCCTGCCAGGATGGATATGGGGCAGTTTGGGTGCCTGCATCACCTGAGACCATGCTGTGCTTCCCCAAGCAGCTTCTGCATCAACTGCTACATCTGCAGGGCACAAGGGCACAACACAGATTTGCACCACAGTTAGTGGTTTGTCACAATATTCTCTCACATTGATCTACTGCTGGTAATTGAAATACAGATCAAACTGTACAGGTTCACCCATTTCCAAAAGGAGTCATGATTGTAGAAGAAAATAATGACAAGAATTGGATCCTGATCCCCCAGACCTCTGGCCTAAGCAGGAAGCAGCCCTATTTGTAAAATGCTCTTGTTACTGTTCATTAATATAGCTATAGAAGATATCTGGTTATCAGATGTATTAGTGAACAGTGAAGAAACCACAAATTCACCAGTAAGGCTGGTATGAAAGAAACTGCCATTTTTTCTGTTTGATGATAAAGAAATTATTGAACAGGTAAAAGTGGTTTCCTGCATCACAGGTCTGATGAAGTGGGTGCATGAAGCAAGAATACTGATCATAAATAAAACTTGATCAAGAGGGACAGGAAAAAGCCATGCTGTATTTTTGAGCTAATAAAGCCCTTATGCCCTTCAGCTTGTGCATATCTTCTCAAATTCTGCAGTGAAAACTTGGAGCTTAGTGTAGTGTCTTGCAAAAAGGCATCTACCACTCCTTGAGATGACCAAGAGTTCTCCTCTTGGCTCAGTCCAGAAGGACCCAAGTCTTGGGTCTCTGTCACACCCAGAGCCATGCATCCTCAGGCACACCAAAGGCCACTCACTAGATGCCAAAGTTTGGCAACTGAGTGCAGCCCTAAAATTGGACCTGGCAGATCCTTCTTCCAGCTCTGCTGCAAATTTCCTCTGGGACTTGGGTTAGACTCCTAAGTTAATTCCTGTAAAGAGACTCAATTTCCATTAACTTCAGTGGGAACATTGATTCTTAAAGAACTGGATTTATCTAGCCTAATTTAGATACCTTATCTGTGCCTGCAGTTTAGATGCCTAGTGAAAAAGTTCTCCAGAAATCCAGGCAGACAGGATTTCTGTCCTTTGAAGACATCTCACCACTGACTGTATGGCAAATATCAGATCTTTTTTTAGGATAACTGTTTTGCTTTGGTATTTAAAATGCAGCACATTAGATGTCTCCAGTTGGATAGACTGGATTTGATAGTTTAGATATGTGGATGTGAACTGTATAATTTAAGTTTAAAAATCCCCAAGATGCACAGACTTTGCAGTAACTTGTACATGCATTTCTGAGCAGGCTGAGCAGAACTGTGGAAGCCCCAAAGGTTCATTTCAGCAAACACACCAATTTGGTGGTAAAGACACCCAGAGTATAGGAAAAAGGGCAGTGAGTGGAATTTATGGCAGACTATTGAAGATGTTGGCATTAATTTACACAATTTTATTACTCCACACTTACCTTTTACGTGGTTTTCATATGAAGAAGATGAAGAAAATGTAAAGAATTTTTTTTAAAAAACCCTAAGATTTGCTTTATATAATCACTCTGTTGGATTTTTTAATTAGGCTTATAGCCACAGCCCCACTAAAATTATTATTGTAATTTAAAAGCACCATCTGTGTTCATCAAACTAATTCTTATTCTTCTATCATCCTAATTTTTAAAAAAATGGAAACAACATGAAATTTTCAGTGTGCAAAATGATCTGCTCATTAGCAGAGCAAGCAGCAGACTAAAACAATGCAGCAGAAATGACTCCGTGGATTACACCAAATAGCATCTGAGAGAACCATGATTTTCCTTCTGGAATATATAGAAACAAGATGGAATTTAACAAACAAATTTTCCAGTGTGAACTAGTCTCCTAGCTGTATTTGAAAGTTTAAAAAAGAATAAAGTCTAAGCAATGCTACCTCATCAAAAAGTTCTCCAACACTGCAGTAAACACAGATGAAAGATTTGGGCATTTTATCCTTCATTCTCATATCAAAAGCAGTTGTTTGGTCTGTGCTCTTCAAAAATTGTGACTGGGATTCATCTCACCCAGCTTTAGACTTTCGCAGTCTCGACAGCTACATGTGAGCCCAGTGCCTTTGGCTTGCTTTGTACTCAAAGGAGAGCAATAGGTAATCTGAAGTGCAATTTGGCTGTCCTATTTAGGAGGCCTAATTTTAGGTTAAGATGAATCACATTCCAGAAGTGTCTACGTCTCTCCATCAACTAGGAAGAGATCTCAGATGTGAAATTTCTGCATCGTATTTTTTTACTCAGTGAACACTGCTTTAGAAACTGAATCTTAATGAGCACTGACTTCATTTTATGCTGTGTAGAAAGGGAGAAAAAGAAAGAAAGAAAGAAAGAAAGAAAGAAAGAAAGAAAGAAAAGAAAGAAAGAAAGAAAGAAAGAAAGAAAGAAAGAAAGAAAGAAAGAAAGAAAGAAAGAAAGAAAAAGAAAGAAAGAAAGAAAGAAGAAAAAAGAAAAAAAAGAAAAAAGAAAAAAGAAAAAAGAAAAAAGAAAAAAGAAAAATCAATCTTGTGGAAAAATCAATCACCTGGAGCAAAGGTAAGTTGGTGTTTAATGTCACGTTAATAGAAAACAGAATTACATCTGAAGAGTCCTTAGAAGGAATTAGTTTGTGCCTAAGACTTCTGTGTCACCAGAGAAGCTTCTCCCATGGCCATACTATTGATCTCTGAGCTATCAGGATTAGAAGGAGCAATTTTGGCTTCTTCCTGCATCAGCTTTAGCAATGTTTCAGATAAGGCATCTGCTGAATGGCACAACAAAGGGCATAAACTATCAAAGCCCTTCAGGAGCCTGCTTTACAAGTTTCCCATAAATCTTTTTTAAATCTTCAGTCTAGTTGCATTGGCCCAATTTTTGCCCCCAAGTTCCTCCTACCTTAAACAGAAATAAATAAGAGGAGTGCAGGGCCTGTTCTGCTCAAGAATTTTCATGGACGAGTTTTGCATTGTATATAGTAGAAACCCCTGCCTTTTTCCCTTCCTCAAGGCACACTGCAGAAGAAACTCCTCAAGGAGAGAGAAGTGCTGACCATGCTCCTGTGGCTCCTGCCTGCTGTAGCACCCCTGTGCACAGAAGGAGCTGTGACAGAAAATGTTCCACAGCTGGGACTGAGGGAGTCCCAAGCACAGCAGAAGTTCTGAGTGTAGGGCCTCCTGTGGCCAAAACCTCTTGAAACACAAGTGTAACAGATCCTAATAAAATCTTTTTCTGGATAGGAATGAAGCTAAAGAACAGGCTGCTGCCCATGAGAAGAAACTAAAACCCCAGAAACTGCATAATTAAAACTATTCTTAGGCTACAAGTAAGGAGCACTAGTGTACTGTTGCTGGTGATGTATTTCTACACGATAACTCTGCTCCTGTCCTTACCAGACTACATCCCTTAGATGAAAAACAGGCCAATATGATTGATCTTTACAAATCAAGATGTGCTTGCATTGTCTGTCAGCACTGCAATTTTGGTGTTTCTGCCTGAAGCTGTTGTAAAAAATGGATACTGCAACCCCACCAGGGTCAGGAGAAAGGAGTCCCTTGCAGAAGTTTGTCCAGCCCAAGGAACAGTGAAGGAACACTTGAGCAGCTCAGCAGTAAGAGTTGCTCTTGTGCTTTTCATTCTTCTTCAGCCAACACATGCAAAACATATTTCTTCTGATACATAAAGTGTAACTATCAGTGACAAATGCCATTCCCCTTATATTCTTTTCATCTTACCTCCCAAATGGTCTATTCTGTTTAATTACACCAAATGACAGTAGTCATTATTTAATGACACCCAGTTACAAGTTCCTGTTATTCTCTGAATTGCTGTAAAACTGAGCTGTCTCCATGTGTTTAGAGCAGCTTGCAATTAGCATACCCTGATCTTAGACACTGCAGTCTATTAAAAATATGGATATACTAAAGCACAGCATCTGGAAACCTGCATATGTTCATCTTGCACAGAATCCAAATGCCAGTGTGCATTTGATTCCTAGCTATTTTGTAAATGAGCTTATAAATGTCACCATTCAGGTGGAGAATTTTAGAGAATTTTCATACTTTCTTGAAAAATATTATATTACTTCACACTTACCTTTTATGCTGTTTTCATATGAAGAAGATGAAGAAAATAGAAAGATTTTTTTTTAAACTAAGATTTGCTTTATATAACCACTGTTGGATTTTTTAATTAGACTTATAGCCACAGCCCCACTAAAACTATGGAGATACAAATACAAAAATTTTAATCCAAACTCAGATGTATTTTGCTGTGAAAATTGTCTCATTTTTTGATGTTTTCTTCAAACCAAGGGCGTGCTGGAGAGCCATTTCTGCCTAAATGTATTTTTTTTCTTTCCCCTAAAAAGTGTAAGAATAATGCTTTTACAGGAATGTAAAGATTAAGACTGGGTTTATATTGCATTCAAAAAGAAAATCCTGAAGTGGACAACGTAGTTTTCCTCTTCATTTAGCTGTCAAGGCAAAGACAGGTCTCTATTTCATCTAGATTCTCATTTAAACAAATATGTGCAGTAGCTAGGGGCTGGTTTCCATTTTAATAGCAAATATTCTGTCAATAACAACCTTGTACATGAACGGGAGCTTTTCTATTTACATGAATCAAAGTAATTGAATCAAAAAATGTACTGCTAATGAGCAGACACAGGACAATAGATTCTGCTAGATCTGAAGTGTTTCTGGAAGTGGCAGTACCAAAGTAAAAAAATGAATTATTCATTCTGCTGTGTACAAGACTTGAAAATAATATTAGGTAACAAATTCAGCTCAGTGCCTTCACTTGGGCTGTCTAAGGGATGAATTTGGGATGAAGAAAATAGAAAGACTCCCATTTAGACACATTGGCTCCACATTTAGACACCTCTACTGTAAAGGCAGTGTTCATAGTAAGGAAGGTGGCTGAAAACACTGTAGTCAGTGGAGATTTAGGATAGCTGCATCATGCCCACAGCACAGGAAGTGCAAAAATGGGCTGGGAAAGATTTGCCCCTCTCTGCACACAGCTGCTGCAGCCAGGAGGGCATCTCAGGGCACAGCAAACACCTCAGAACTGCTATTTCAGAGCTTCCTAGTCAGAAGGGTCAGTGAGGCTTGGCTGGATTGATGCACACGTCCACTTTAGGATGGGATGAAGGCTTTGAGTAGCTCCTCATTGATTATAGGGCTATAGTGGGATCTTCAGCACCTCACGTATAGGAAGGTACCTACATCAAAGGTGCCTACATGGATGCACCTGAAATCAATGCAGTGACTCCAGAAATGCATATTTTTTTCCTCTAAATACAGAGAGAGCTTACCTGCTTGCTTTAGACTACACACCTGACACATGACAGCCAATATGCTGAGCTGAACCCCGCACTTCCAGCTTCCCATATACTTCCCAGTTTAACATAAGTACCCTTTGTATCAGGCATTCTTCTTGTAGAAATGAGAAATAACATTATTATGCTATTCTCTAGCAAAAATATAGTGGAAGTATTGTCTCCTACCAGGTAGAAGAACAAGCTAAATTCAAAAATCTAGAAGCTGATTCAATCCTCATGTCTGTGCTGGTACCAGGAGTCTGAATTTTTGGTTTAGAGATAAAACTGGAAAAAAATTATGTGCAAAATTCTGCCATTTATATACTTGTTAGCTCTAAGTTGAGTTTCTAAATATTTTTCTATAATAATCACAGTTCCATTGTTCTAGACAAAGTATAGATGTGTAATCAAATTTTCTTTTGATCATAATATAGCTATCACCAGGCTTTTATTTATTACCTTCAGAAGAGTAGTCTGCTTCATATGATTTTAACCCCTGAAGATAATCAGGAAAACCTGGAAGATCTGTTATTTGACATCTTCATTTTAATTACTCCCCACATACTGCATTTGCTCTCTGTCATAGACCTGACCAACTAAGACTATTTTTATCTAGATGTTAAAAGCTTGATGGAGTGCTGAGGAAGGTTTGCTTCCCTCAGAGGCAACAGCTGCAATTACTTAGACCTCAGTGACTCTACAATCTGTTGTTTGCAGACAAGCAGTCTGAGTGGCAACATGCATTCTTCATACCCCACATATCTTGGTAAAATCATCCAGTTTTTCTTCACAGACTTCAGCAATACTAATCTGATGCTTCAGCTGCACTTTTCCCGTGTCATAAATATTTTGATAACATCCTTTAGAGTATCTCAATCTCAAATCTCATTCAGCTTCTCCTGAATTTACTGGCATGTTTGGTTCATTTGCTTATAATGGGTAGATTCTGTGCTTTCAATAACAGGAGTCATTAGAAAATACCTATATGGCCAGAAAGCCCAGAGAAGACAAAGAAGGAACATGAAAGACCAGAGGAAAGTAAATCATACAAAGAGAGCTATGGAGATCATCCTCTCTTAGAAAAATGAATTCAGGAGGAAAGTGGTGAAATTGAGAGGCAAAAAAAAAATTAAAATGAGAGCTCTTTTTTCTTGCAGGTTGCAATTGCCAAAAGAGGCTCTTAAACATGGGTTTCCATGGTTTTTGTCTGTGTGTCTGGTCCTCAATGCAGAGGTGATTTCCACACCTTTTGAAAAGACAATTGCATCCTGCAGGCATCCAAAGGGACAGTTGCACCCTTTGCAAAAGATAATGAAAAGAATGGGTTAGTTTGGCTTAGACATCCATTTGTTTAGTAAAATATTACATGTGTCTATGAAAGGAATCAGAATAATCATTAAGAAGATGCTTCATCAGCAAGCAGGAGAAAAAGCAGTAAGAAGACCTTAACAAGAGTCTGGGGCTGACTGATGTGAGAGATGGTTTACACTGCCACATAAGCAATGCTATGGCTTTGCTTCTTATTTCTGTTCACTGGCAGAACTGTCAGTGGCAGGCCAAAGGAAGAAAAGAACAGCCCAGACAGAAGTGATTCTCTGGAGACTTCAGCCGTCCACTTTGCTAAGGAATAACTCATCCAAGATACAAAACATTCCTGCTCCTTGTGGCATTACTGCAGCTATTGATGGAGTTATAAGTCTTTGCTGTGTATCCATTTTCCAGTATGGGGCTGTTGGTTTTGTTTTTTCTGGGCACTGACAATATGCTTTGAATTTAGAAAGAGAAAAAAAAAAAAGAAAACTCTTTATTACTGCTTGCTTAAAATGTAACAGAAGACTAGATTTTGTGCTCACTTCTATAGGGAAGTAAGTAAAAACAAAGTGCTCCTCTCCTGCATTTTCTGCAGCAGTGACCAAGTTTCCGGGCAGTGAAACACAAAAATTTGCAAGGTTTCCTACTGATTATCCACTCAGAATGGGAAAGAGGGCACCATGCAGAACTGACAGAGCACTGGATCCATGCTTTGACTCCTCACCCTAAAACATGAACCAGCAAACCTCAGATTTATTTGCTCTGCACTTTATTTATTTCCTTTGCCTTCTTTAACAAGGAGGAACTATGATTCCATGCATCAAAGGGAATGACAGTAGTTCAGGGGCCATAGATCTGATGTTTTGGCCCTGTTCCATGCTGTGCCTGAAGTCTGAATCTGTGATGGCTTTGCCATTGCCAAATATGCTGAAGATGCAGTGCCTGCATCTTCTGCCCACTTTCCAGAGCTATAGTAAGCAATAACAATATCAAAAGGAAACAATTTATCTAAATAAATTAAGGGCTGGTTATCATATATATGAATCAGTGAAGCTGGGTGTCACCTGCTGTCAGTAACTTTTTACCTCGATTGGAGGGTGACTGATTTCACCAATCCAGTTATGAAATTGTATTAATACCCCAAAAGGGGGAAAAAATCACAAACCAAAAAACAAACACAAATATATTTAGGAAATGGCAACTGTGAGACTTTTGAAGCTGGAATAAATGAAACTAAGTTATTGATAGAGGAGCAAGCCTATGAGTTGACCTGAGCTACCTGAATTTTAGGCATGTATTTACATTCACATACACACATTACAGTCACATATAGATTTGTAGGCAAATTGTCTGTGAGTATAAAATGCTTTCCTATTTCCAGTATAATGACAGAACAGATAATGATAGATTCCTAATCTTGAGGTGGGAAGACAAAAAGGGGTGATAAAATTGAGCACACAGAGTAAATGTGTTATACTTGTAATTAATAAGCAATATCAAAATCGAGAGTTGTACTTACCATCACATTCTGAATTAAAACAATGCTGATGGATAGCAAGAAAAAGCCACCCATCAGTTTACTAAAAGACATGAGTATGTCCTAAGAAATAAAGCACAAAATTAAAAAACAAAAAGTTTAAAAAGATTCCTTGACTTGTTTTCATTTCCTTCTTCTGTATTATAAATAGATCTCAAATAAGCATTAACCCACAGCTAACACAGATCTGGGGAGTGACTGCTATGTTTTGGAGGTATCATCCCTACATGTTACACAGACTGGGACACACTGTAACATGACCCAGAGGAAAAACTGTCTTGTTAGCAGTGATGATAGGAAAGGCTTCTGCAAGCAAATTATGACTATCAAAATTCTCCACCTCATCACAATCAGTATTTCTATACTTAGATGTGAATCAATCTAATCTGTGCATTTTCTTTAACAAATAAATGCAGAGAATTATATATTTTGAATCACAACAAAGAGTTCAGCACAGAAGACTGTAAACTGATCTTTAGGATACAAAAATATCTCAGTTCATCTGAAAATCTGAATAAAGTTTGTGGAACTGCGGTTCTGTGAGCCTGAACTAATTTTTAATGAGTCAAATAGCAACAGTGCAGCTTCCCACAGCTACATTATTTATTATTATTATTATTATTATTATCTGTTCTGCTATCTCTGCAGATGTGTTTCAACTGCACAAGCTACAACAAAGACTCAGTTCTGCTGCAGAACACGTGCAACAACTAACATGAGACAATGGGCAAGACGTTCTCCAGGAATTAACAAAGGGGGAAAACACCTTGGCTTTCATTAAATCACTTGTTGGGATAAATCAGCGGAACAATAATCAAACCCCTCCTGATCTCAGCCTGGGGGACCGCCAGAGTGTGGCTCTCCATAGTCTTCTCTTCTGTCCTGTTGGGAAAAGGAGGGTGCTGATGGGGGAACTTCCATGGAAGAACTTTACAGAGAAAGGGATAAAATTACCCACCACCCTTCCCAGCCCAGAGGGGAACTCTTCCCTCTGTTTCTTCTCCACATTTTGGAGTTCCCACCACCACTGCTCTCCAACAGAGGAAAGCAGAGCAGCTGTGACCTGCTGAGGATCCCTCCCACACTGTCCTGCCCTCTGCTCCTCAGGGCACTCCTGGCTCATCCATCCGCCCTGCTGAAGGAGAATTCCCACAACAGTTTTGCCCAAAGCAGTGCTGATGGGAATGGTCTCTCTAAAGGCAAGAAAGAAACATTTACTGGTGGCATTGTGAAATGTAGCCAGGGAATATAGAGGAATGTAACAGAAACTACTGGGACACATTTAAGGATTTCACTAGAAAATATAAAAACATTCTCAGAGTTTACACAATCAGCAAGAGCAGGTAAATGCTACAACTTTGTGCAATATTAGCCTGTGATTTTTTGACTTCTACTTAAAAGCAAAAATATTGCTTAAACCTCTGCACTTGCCTACCACATGCAGAGAATCATTTAGTCTCTGGAGTGCCATTACCACCACTATTGCTTTTCCTGGGAGCATGTGCCAGTCTGAGAGGAACACAGCACACAACAGTGGTTATTCAGCTTTTTCTATACATGTGCAAAACAAGACATTCATTTCACAAGCCTATGCTGTGCCCTAATAAATACTACAATTTGAAGTTTTAGCACTTATGCATGCAAAGGTTGGTTGAAGGAGATATTCACATGTGGGACTTGATTATAGTGTTTTATCACTCAGCAGAACATCTAATGTTTAGCAGAGTAGTTGGAGTGCTTCTTTTCATGTCATAACAAAGGTTGCCCTCAGATAGTAATTACAGCCTTCCTAATAAAAGGAAAGGCATTTTGAAACAGCCTGAAAAATTCAGAAGCTAGAGATGAAGTTTGGAGAAGGAGTTTGCCATCACTTTGCATTTGGCAGATAGTTTGGTGCCTGAGTTGTACAGTAAAATGGCAGAGCTGCCTTGAAAACCTTCCCTCAAAGCAGGAGACATTAAAAAATCATGAGCCGAGGAAAATCTCCACAATCACAAAAAATCACAGCAAAGTTAATGTTTCTGTAAAAATGTACAAAACCAGTGTGATGAATTATTATGTGATCTTTTAAAAGTGTAGAAAGGCATAGGGACATGGAGGTGTAGAGCAGAGCACAAGCAGCAGAATATATTCAGAGCAAAGTTGCCCATGCTGAGTGCAGTGTTCAGCACTCGTAGCTTGGCCCCAGGGCAATATGGGTTATATTTTCTAGTGACATTTCTGAATGCATCTTAAAGGGCCTCTCATGAACAACTTATGATACATGTCTGTTCTTTATGTACTTACAGCATAATAATAATCAGTTAGGCTAAAATAGTTTGGAGGGCTTATGCAGTTAAGGGCACTAAATTACACACACACTTCTCATCTGTCTGAAAATTCCAGGTCAATTTTACATCTGATCCTTTGGATTTCTCTTTTTCTCTTCTGGCCTTCAAAACTACTTATCAGTGGCCAGCAACCTCAATAGCAAATATCTTATTAATTGCAAGAAGTGGAACTGCTAGCTTTACCTTCATAACTTACCAGGGATTCTCTTTTTATTTTAAACCAACAGTGGTATTAACATTTCTAAAGCCTCAAACCTTATCATCTGCTTCAGAGTTGGAGAGGACTGTCCATGTATAATTTTATTTTCAGTGCACTGGTAAGCACAATTTTTTCCTAATTCTCTTAGTTGGGTAATAACTCTATTTTTCTGCTGTCTGTCTCCTTTCCCTACAGAGACTGATTAAACATGCTTTTCCAAATGGTATATACTGTGCTAACTCCTTTCTATTGCCATGGTTTTGCATCTACCTTTTTCTGGATTGCAGTTCTGTCTTCAAATTAAGGTGTCAAATTTTGACATATTTCTATGGGGATAAGTTTGATTTTCATTTTCTGTAGTGCCTAGGCACTGAAGCTACACCATGCAGGTACTATTCCACCATAAAATTAGAGCTTCCAACCCTTTTTGAAAACATGCCTTCCCTTGTGCACAGCCTCCATGTCTCTGCTAAAGCTGTGCAGTTCTGCACTAAACTGATTAGCCCTTACAGCTTGATACTGCATTTCATGCTTAAATAAGCATTACTTTATTAATATGTGTGGTCAGAGAGATAGTTGGACACCCTTCAGGATATGTGATGGTTGTTTTTTTCTTTGCTGTGAAGGCTGAAATAGTTACCCTTCTGTGGTTAGGTAGCAAATGAAAGGTATTTTCAAACCAGTCGAGAATGTACCACAGGAAATATCCAAAGGGGAAGAATGAAGAGAAGAGGAATGTAGTCCCATCAGAAACAGCCTAAGATGAAGCCCACTGGGGAACAAGGCACAACATTTTTCTTTTATATCCCGAAGGCAACAAGAGTTCTTGTATGTGCTCTCATCCATGAGAGATGATGGCACATGTTCCCATCTGCAGGACTTGGAGGGGGGAGAGGAGAACAGCCACTACACCAAATTTGTGACACCTGGGAGAACAGGGATAAACAGGGGCTGGGGAGCAGTGCAGCTGCAATAACTCATCCAGCTGGAGGGTTATGAAGTAAAAATATGAAAAGCTTTAAAACCCACAAACCAGGCTTTGTCACCCTGATGACCTGAAAGCATCATGATAAAAATCAGGACCTTTCCCATCTGGGAAGAGGATCTTGATTTTTGTGAGTGTTTCAAGATCTGGGTGCTGATTACAGGCTGCAGAAGGGAAATATCTCAAAGGAATAACCACAGGGAGCAGATCTTCAGGAAAGGGAGGGGTGACACTCACCATCAAAATTGCTTTCTACACGCAGGTCCTTGCTTTTTCAAGACAATAAAAAATCTGTGGCCGTGACGATGATATCTAATGCTTCTTTGCTTCCTGTTTGCTTTTATGGAACGTGTGAGCTCCTCTTTCCAAGGTACAGCAGGGACTGTCTGCTCCTCCTCGAAAGTGTCCTTCAGCCATTGCTCTCTCTGAAAAGCACACCCGGATTTTTCTCATAGGGGTTTCTCCACCAGTGGTTTCTGTGCTCAGGACTGGGACAGCTGTGCTGTCTTCTCTGGTCTGTTCTGCCTCTGCACATCACACCAGCTCCCTGACCACCCCTGGCTTTGTGCCAGCAGTGCTGGACCCCCAGGATTGTGGCAGGACCCACCAGAGTTTAACTGCTCCTTGCAACCCTCTAAAAGGGAGGACAGTAGGCATACAAGTCACAACAATTTAGGAACAGCACACATCATGTCACAAGAGGACCAGAAGGATGCTGCATATTGAATATAATCTGCAAAGCTTCTGTAGGTGGAAGAAAGAGATTCCTTGCAGACTTCATTTATCCTCTCTCCTCCAGACCATGGAGAACATGCACAATTCCCCCCACTGACAAGACTCATGGTTTGGATTCAGGTGTGTGTTAGCAGCAGTGCACTTTGCAATAAAAATAACAGGTTCAGACCCATCATGTGAGATTTTCATAAAACAGGAAATGGGCTGTATAAACTTTGCTTTGCTCTGGCAATAAATTCTGTGTTTCTACCAACTTGTCTTACGTTAAGTTTTTCTCTTAGTCCTGTGGAATTACTACTGACAACACAAACCATAGTATCCCCTTGTGCTTCCCTCTTCCCCCAGCTGTCTTTTTGGGTCTAAAGCCAATGATCTGAGGCAATATTGATTTTCCTTGAAAAACATTGAATCTACAGACAAGAAGGATTTACTTTTTCTCAGAGATTAGACAAGTCAGCTGCAATTATAACTGGGTGGTTTTAGCAAATAACTGATAAAATGTTTCCAGCAAATGTGGGGATCATTCACTTTCACCAGCCTGACATTCCTGCCTGACAGAGTGGAGGGTCAGGAAATCCACCATTTTTGGGCACTATAAACAGCCCAACATCAACATCAGAGTGTAACAGCTGCTGCTGAGAAATGGCCCTGGAAGGTGCCTCAAAGCCAGACAAATTTCTACCACACCATTTTTATGTCTCCCCTTTGCACATTACACAGATAGAAATGTCACTACCCATCCAGGGATGCACGACAAAAATACTAAACAAAAAGTGCACCTTTTAGAAAGTGAATCAAAATCTTGGGATAAAATACTTTAGAACTATCATTGTTTACTTGGATTTCATCTAAATTCCAGCAGACTGCTGGTTTCCAAAAACAGCTTTCCTATGTTTATTGATTAATAACTGTAATTTTTTAGAACAGCTATGCAACAGGCTGTATTAATCTGAAAGCCCAGTTTAAAGTCATATAAACATTTGCCTGACTTTGTCCATCAGGATGCCTGTTGATGTCCTAAATCTGAAGGATACTGCTTTAAATTCTAAATATTTCCCACTATATTTTTGTGGGGATGCCTTAAGTTTAGAACACTTAAAGCAAATTTACTGGAACTAAAAAAAAAAACCCAGCAGTGGTTTGGGAAGTCTGTTTGTTCTGTTTGAAGGACTTTCAAATAACACAAATTTCACATGGTTTAGCTTTTGCATAGATTCTGTCCCCCTTTCCTGGCATCCTTGCTCCAGTCATTAGGATATTCCAATCATCCCCAGCCTTCTCTCTCCTGGAGACATGTACTGAGAACACAAAATCTTGGAGCATCTAAAATAGCTGGTGACTGTACAAAACAGAGCTGGAAAAGCTCTTGAGAATGTCAAATCCAAGTCCTTGGCTGCAGGAGGAGCAGCTACCCCCAAATCCCTTCTGACAGAAACTAGTCCAAGAGGCTGCTTAAGCTCCAGGGAGGGAACACCAGTATCCCAGCCAAACTGTTATCTTGTTTTGCTCTTCTTATCCATGGGAAGTTTCTCCTGGTGCTTAGCCTACATCTCCCTTGCTGCAGTTTAAGCCCATTAAGAAGAATTACAAGCAAATGAAAAGCATCTCATATTTTATCCTCTAAAGGAGATAGCAATAAATTATTGGAAGCACTTTTAGGGCTTCTCCATTACATACACATGATCCCAGCCTAGTTTAATATTCCAGAGCCACTCCTGTTTCTCACAGCCAATGTTCCTGGCTCCTGAAGTGCTGTAATGCTGCTGCTTGCTGCACTCCCGAGGCACCTCCAGGAATCTAGAGGAGCCCATTGGAGCTCAGTGGGAGTAAGCAGGGCCCCTGGGCTCAGCTGGGGAGGTATTTAAGGCCACTGTGCCCAGCACACACAGAGGTCATTTAAAAAAAGAAGGAAAAACAGAGTGGAACAGGCAGCTGCACCTGCTCTTCCTGTGGCTGCTCAGTGCTGTGACCCCAAACCACAGCCCAGGACCTGCTCACATGACCTGACCACACAGGCTGTCTACTGCTGCACTCAGATTTTTTTTCTCCCTCCTCTGACATTGCCCTTTTCAGTCTTTTCTCTGGCCTCCCTCTCCATCAGCAGGGCAGGAGAAGCTGGTGGTGCTGGGGAAGCCCTTGGCAGGAGAATTCCCACTGGTCTCTGCAAGAGACATCTCCCTGCTGCCCCCATGCTTGCATGCTGTGAATGCCCCTTCTTGTCCCCAAACCACCCCACAAGTGTCACCACTGAAGTTTTTCAAAGGGATCAGGCTGTAGCTTTCACTACAATTAACACAGGGAGGAAACGAGCAGATATCTAACCTGATTAAAAAGAAATCCCCAGGCAAAAATCAGAAACAAATTTCCCTCTTGTCACTAAAGCCTTGAGTCAGGCTGAGTGCTTTGGGATGACTGGTTTTGGTGTCTCAGCACGGATAGATGGCTCCAGGGTGATGATCCAGGAAACAGGACCCCGGGTTCCCCCATGAAGGAGCTCAGGAGAGCCAAATAAACTGCTGCCAAGTGACAGCAAAGGCAGAGCCAGGGCTGTGCAAACCAGGCCCTAGATGTGAATTCCTGCCTGGTCCTAAAGATTCAGAGCTGCCCCTTTTATGTCTCCCCATGTGTGAAGGCATTTGGGAATGGCACCACGAGTGCCTCGGTGTCACAGCCCCACAGACAGAGTTCCCATGGGAAGTTAACTTCAGCTGAATCTTCCCTGAAGTCCCTGTTGCCTCCAGGAGGGTTAGACCTGAGGACTGAGACAATTAACACTTTCAGAGGTGATGGGACAAGAAGTGCAAAAGGCAACAAATGGGCAATGCCCTGCTGAGCATTTTGCTGCTGCTGTGAATTGCACCTGGAGTGCCCTGAGCTTCAGGGATTCACCTCTTCACTCCTGCATAAAAATTTACAGCAAAGACCCAGACACAGACAGCCTTTGCTCCTCTTTTCTGGGCTCTTCAGGATTTCTAGCAAACCAACATCAGCCCAGCATGATTCTCCACTGTCTGTCTGTCTTGGTCTTGGAGTAACAGTGCTTCGAGTTGAGAGCTCAGACACCCAGGAAGTCCAAATCCCTATGAAGAAGAAATTAGTTTGACTATTGTGCACAATATAGCAAATGTTCCTCAGATTGTCTCACCCATCTTTTCAGATTATAAAAAATAGTATTAATTTTAGCTCTACCATTATGCTGCATTTATTGAGGATCTGGGACTTGTAGAACACTTTTTGTTCAGTTTATTCCCATTTTCTCATTAAAAATTGAAACCAGGCAGCACACTAGAATTAAGTGTGTTGCTCTGAAAGGGCAAATACTGCTCTCTCTTCTGGCAATGAAAAAATTCCCATTACTTTTATTGGCACAGCATGAGCCCTAAAGCTAAAAGTAGCTCTATGAGTGACAGAACCATTGCATTCAAAATGAAATGCTGCTCCTGATGCAGAGCTGAATTTCTTACTTTGCTGTCATTTGTGAAAATAATAATGATCTTTGCAGATCTTTGATCTTTGCAGAGTCTGTGTAGGCTCTGCCTTCCTTCCAAAACGTTCTGTGACTTGGATTGCTTGGTCACCACCACAGAAATGCCAATAAGCCAAAAGTGCCACATCCAAGCCATTGGAGGGTGGGGACAAGGTCAGCTCCAAGTTTGGGTGCCAAGGGGATGTTGTGTAAAGGACTCCACTTACCAGCAGTCCTGGGATACGAATTTCTTTCAAATTACAAGATGGGAAGATGCACAGTGCATTTTCTGGTTATCTCATGCTCTTTTTCCTAGGAAATCAGCTTCACCTGGGCAGCTAAATCTTGAGAAAAGAAACATGATGTTTTCTTTCCAGATAAACTGTTAGATCAGGAAAAAAAAGTCATCATTCTGTGACAGCTCTTATGAGTCTGTCAGGTACCTGTAATTTAGTATGTCTTTGGAAGGACCCAGATGATGAAATACAGAGATGACAGAAGAGTGTCAGCTTACACTTCCACAGAAAACTTTGGAAAAAGCCTTTAAAATACAAATAAAATCTAAATTTTAAAAGTAGCAACAAACTATCTAAAAATAATCTTAATGTCTTTTTAAAACAAAATATCTTGAATTTGGAGGTGCAAGTGTGATTTTTCAAGTTTGTAAATCATTTTTATATAAATATAATAGTCATGGCATTCTTGTCAGTAACACCAGCTCTTTGTTAACCACTCATATCTTCACTGTTCCCCCTGGCAAATGTGCTAAAAGTAGCAACCCAAAGGTTTCTGTTAAGTGCTGGACTTAGTTGTGATAGAACAGCTGACTGGATAGAAAGTCCTGGATGTCAGGAAAATTAATCTACAGACATCAGAGGTTTATGTCCAAAAAGAAGACAGAGGAGTCCTTTTACTTTATTTGAATAAAGGGAGAGGCCATGGGGCGTTCCCCTGGGGTCTCTCAAATTTTTGGAGGACACAGCCTCCTTTTTATCCCAATTTCCCGGCTGCATTTCCCTTCTCTCTTTCCCCATGGGCTGAGGTACTTGAGAGGTTCAGACTTCCCGGAATGCCTGATCCCCTCTAATGTATAACCCCACTTTTTAATTTTTAATTCTCATGGAATTTTTAGAGCTTTCCCCATTGTTCCTTTCATCTTCCAACACCTAATTCCATTTATCAGCAGCCCTACAGTTTGTTTGTAAAGGCAAATATCTTTTCCCATTCATCAATCAGTGGAATCCTTTCTATTGTTTATTTATCTCTCAGTGCTCGTTCTGTCTACCAGCAGACCCACAGTTTGTTTGTGAAGACAGTCTGTCATTCCTCTCATGGACAGCAAAGCCTCCTCCCTTTGAAGCTGACACCTTGGTACAGCCATTTTTATCCCCTTCCTCCTAAGTGTTTTGATGCCACAGCTCTTCAGCCAGATGAGGGGGTGCCAGACCTTCCCCAGCACACTCCAGACACTCTGAAATCCCTCCAGAGTCCTCCTGCAAGGCTACACCCAGAGAAACAACTCTCCCTTTCTTCCCTCACTTGGGCCATTGGTTGGGCCCCAGAATAACCTGCAGACCAACACCCAGCACTAAAACTTAGAGCCAGCACCTCAGCCCTGCTTGCAGGCTTGTTTATGCCACAAGCCCGTGCAAGCACTGCTGGAAATCTCCCGGTAAGGTCAAGCGCCGGAGAATGTTTTCAAATGTCTAATTATCTCATTTAAACCTCCTTCTGAAATACTTTATTTCTAAATTATGAAGAGGTTTAATAACAGCTTTCAGCTTCATTAACTCTTATATACACCTGGAGTTAGAAAACCCACAAAAATCTTGATTGATTGCCCGGCAGTTTTGTCTGACATAGGGTAAGGTTTACACTGGTGTTAAAACCTTTCTGAGAAAATGACTTTTTACGTGACATCAACATATAGTTTTTGAAAATATAGAAAACAGATCTCATGTCATATTATTTTTCTGAAAAATTTCACAGAGCAGCAATTTGGCTGAAGAGTGCAGCAATGCATTCAGCTAGAACAGAAACTTTGAAAACTGTGTGAAAATGGCACCTTGACAGTATTTTCCAAGTATCTATTCAAGGTCAGAATTTAGAATAATAGGCATATTTTGTTAACAAACATCTCTTTTTCTGCTGTAGAAATAGCATGAATGAGTTTTAAAACACTGCAGCATAAGTGATGGTTGCTATGCACATGGCTTCTAAATCTTTTTCTTGCTGCCCAACATCAGTGCATTTTTATATGTTCAGCACAATTTGGGTTCCTTTTCAAATGGTCTGTTTTACATGCAAAACTCTGAACTTTCCATATTCAAAAGCCTTGCTCCAGTCAACATGCATTTGGGGTGTGTGAGGGATGGAAAATGAGCAAATAATATACTGCCAATTGTCATTTAGCCAATCTGACCAATCCATTTAAGGACAGGGGTGACTTCCAAGGACACCCAGCACAGTGTTAATGTTGAAATTGTGAGACATTCTGTTTGAAAAGAAAATTAAGATAAAAGTAACAAGATGTCAAACGCATGAATTGTGAATTACCCTTTAATATTCCAGTGAAGAGACATATGAATAAAGACAAGGGTGCCTTGCTGCTAAAAATAACTTCTTGTTTTTAATGCTGATCTGCAGCTGTAATGAGAGTGTTCAGCATTTTTCAAGTCTCTAAATTTTTAAATCTAGCAGATTGTGTCAGCGTGAAAGAAGAAAAACTCACTCTGACTTTTAGACAAAATGTAATTATTTTTCTACCTCTGATTTTGGAAGCAAAGTACATCCTTTAAACAAAGGCAAACCAAAGGCAAGCTATCACCTTGGTATTAAGCAAAGCATGAAATCACAGAGCAGTGAAGAGAACCCCTGGGAGACAAGAAATACTCAGTGTCAGGACCACTTCAAAGAGTGTAGGATCATCATCCTGCTCTATTGTCCAACTGGCTTTTCACACACAAATCTCCCACAATTAAATTAATATTTGTGAGCTTAACTGTGATCATTTCTGCTTTGCTTAATGAAGGATTGATTCCACCGAAGCTGAAGGAATTACTTGCATGTGACTGACCCCAGCATAAGGCTTCATACATGGTTTGGATGACTTTGATTTTTTGGTGGGGTCTGTCAAGCCTGCTCTCCCAAAGCTTTCTCTTCTTCCATGGAAGCCCCTGCCACATTCAAAGGGGCTTAAAGTAAATTTACAAATGGGTATCAACAGGAAAAACCATTTACACTTGGATTCTGTGGGAGAAATAACATCTTCACTCAGGAGCAAAGACTATAGCAATGTCATATTTCTAACAGGTCATTGCCATTTCAGCAATGTTTTCAGTGCAATTCGGCACAATTTCCAAATACCTTTGTCACTGACAAGTAGCCTGCTCCAAAAGTTTGGAAAAGAAAAATATGTTAGACAATGAAAAACGAGAGAAGAACACAACAATATAAGGGGAAAGGGAACTGTGATATCTTCTTTGAATGACAAGCAAACTTTCTGCGTCTTCACTGTAAGAGAAAAAAGGGTTTTGTGACTGAGAGGCGTTTCAAAGGAGCTGTCACAGCCCAAAATCCTAGCAAAGGCAAGGCATAGGTGTCTGGTACAACAGCCAAGGCAACCTTTAGATCTTTATCTCACTAGCTACAGTGAGATAAAAAAACCACAGTGCCTTGTATCTGCACAGGCTGCATGTTAACATAACTATCTTAATGTCAAAGAACATCTTGGTTTTCCATAAGAATAGCTGTGAGACTAAGCACCTTTCAACATTCTATCAGATTATCCAGCTACATTATTTTTATAGGCTGAGAATATACCAAGCAGATACTTCAGAACATAAATTTTGGCTGCAGGTTAGGGATAAAGTGGGGGTTTTGTGGCAAGTTCCTATTTGTACAGTTCTTGTCCCATCTTCTCCAGCATGCAGCAACACTTAACAGCCCTAAAAAAGATGCAAAAAATCACTGTCTTGCCAGATAACTCTCTTTTATTTTTTCCATTCTTTATTCTTCACACCCCACCACCTTTCCAGCACCCATGCTATAGTTCTGTAAACAAACACCATGACAAAATGGCTTTTGTACCCAGGCCTGAAGAATTTCCATTAATAGATATGATTATATACAAAGATACATAATATTGACTAGATTTAATTCCAGAGTATAGTGATCTTAGAAAAATAGGTCCCTTTGTTATCCATATGACCAGTTTAAGATAAGCACAGTGCCACAGAATCAGTGCATGGCTGAAGTTGGAAGGGATGTCTGGGGGTCACCTGGTCCAGCCCCTCTGCTCAAGCAGGACCACACAGAGACAGTTGCCCAGGACCATGCCCAGATGGCTTTTGATCATCACCAAGGATGGAGACCCCACAATTTTCTTGTGTAACTTGTGACAGGGTTGGGTCACCCTTACAGCCATGTTGGGTAGCTTGTTCAGGAGAAGAAAATATTGGCCCTGTGGTCAAAGGTCAGCTTCTGCTTCCAAAAGGATATTCAGACCCCCTCGAACCAAAACAGTTGTAATGGATTTTTTATGACAAATGGGACATATTCCTAATGTCCACTGGGAATTATGGATCTGCAGGGGACACACTGATCATCAGATACCTTTATCTATGGAATTGAGTGAAACTTTTATCCTGTATTGCAAGTCCATGGCTGTTACAGTGCAGAACTCATAGCTGTCCTATGGAGTTTCAAATTCCTGTAGGTTCGGACAATTGAACTCACTCTAGGACTATTTTTACTACAAAGGCTGCTGAGGCACTTCAGACTCCTGTAGCTACCAATACACAGGCACATAAATGTGTTCATCTCACCCTTGAACTGAATCCAATCCTATCTCTGTTTACTTCAAAGCAGATTATTATTATTTTTGTTATCATTATTATCATCATCATCATTCTCATTATTATTGACTACTCTGCACCTGAGTGACTTACATTTCTAGCAGTGACAGAAAATAAAAAGCTACTGTTAACAGTTTTTAAAGGAAACACAAATTTAGAGTTTCAGCTCTTTTACCTTTGCTTAAGATTGAATGAGGAACTTCAGAAAAGTTCAGAAACATGCCATTTGTGATGGTACGTTTTCTAGATGCAGGATTAGAGTAGACTGGTTTGTAACTAAGGTAGTCGTTAGCTTAGGTGATCCCTGGTGATCCCTGTTGCTAATTACAGTAGGTGAGATTGGCTGAAGTCCCCATTGCTACACAGACCCATTCTGGCTTCTACAGAGCATTCCCTGGGCCAGGCAATTCAACATGAAATGCTCCTGCATGTAGTTTGTTATTGGATCTAGACAGTAATGGGAAAGCCACTGTGGATGACTGTGTTGTTCCCTGTCATGCCACAGTACAGAGAATTACACAGACCTGCTGGAGCAGCTCCAGAGGGAGGTCACCAAGGTGATTAGGGAGAGAGAGCACTTTCCCTACAAGGAAAGGCTGAGTGAATTGAGTTTGCTCAGCCTGGAAAAGAAAAGGTTTCAGGGTGACCTAACTGCAGTCTCCCAGTTCCTGAAGGGAGCCTACAAGAAAGATGGAGAGAGACTGTTTACAAGGGCTGGTAGTGACAGGACAAGGGAGGGAATGGCTTCAGACTGAAAGAGCATAGGTTTAGATTAGATATTAGGAAAAAATTTCTTTATTGGAAGGCATTAGAACAGATTGCCCAGGGAAGTTGGGGATGCCCTATTCCTGGCTACTTTGTATGGGACTTTGAGCAGCCCGGTCTAATGGAAGGTGTCCCTGTCTATGGCAGGGGAGTTGGAACTGAGCAATCTTTTAAGGTTCATCCCAATACAGGTCATTCTATGATTTGATGATTACAGGATTCTGACCCTACTGTCTGCTGGGAAGTATCATGGCATGTGCCACAGTTTAGAGAAGAACTGAAGTACAGGGTTCATGACCTGCCCTGCCTGAGGGACATGAGGAACTCTGCAACCACTGATATGGTGACAATTGCTGAGCAGAAATAGAGGTACCATTTGTGTGCATTTGTTGAGAAAGGGAAGTATGACATCTCAGCTTTCATTGCAGAAGGGCTAAGAGGGAGAGCCTGGTAATAATGTTTTATAAGTAGTTTGGGTCTATGAAAACTTTGATTCCTTAGGAATTCCTGATGCTGCTCAGCACACAATGCTGGAGCCAGCAGCCAGCTTGTCCACCCAAACGTGGCTTTGTCACACTAGCAGTGTTAGGCAAGGTCCAGCATGTCCCACGTAGCACAAATGAGCTCTTGCTCAAATCTGGACCACCCCACTCCTCCTCAATCCAATGGATGTGTGCATGTACAGGACAAGCCAGGCCTTGGCACAGGCTCTGCCTGGCACACATGGGCAGAGCAGGTGCACACTGGGCTGATTCATCACCCCTCATCTTTCCCCCTCAGAAATTTCAGCCACTGAAACATTTGAACAAAGTTTTGTCTTACTATAATATGATGTGTTCAGTATTTACTTCTCACCACTGCCAAATGTTTTTAATATCAACTTTTTGTTGCTTAAGTAACTTAAGGAGCTTAGTTAGCCCTAATCAAATAATTGCAGATTTTCCAGGCACAGAAAACTAAAATTCAGTTATTTCAGGCCATCTATGAAAACATCCACAAAATCTGAGTTTCTTATTATTTGAATTATTAATTTTATCTGAATGTCACTTCCATTATGTTAATTTTGATGTAGTTGGGAAAGTGAGCAGCTAGTGAGGCTATTAATCAAATGTTCCTCGAATCAAAACAATTGGTTAATTACTTCTAGATGCACATGGGTTTTAGTATGCATTAATTAGTTACTAATTCACCCATCCTGCATTTTAATATTCAGCTAGTAAGCTCAGATTGGTTTTACAGAAACTTTTGTGTTTTCCCAAACTGAGACCTTTGTTACTTACTGAAGAGCTCCAAACAGTAAATAAATATTTCATGAGATCTTGGGAAAAACATCCTCTTTTAACTTGTTTAAAGAAAATAGTTTATTGAACAGCAGAATAAAATTAACAGCTGAGCCCAGTTCTCCTCAAACTCAGCCCGGAGCCTAGGGGAAAAAAGATGTTGCTAATAGTGCAGTTTGCTGGTGTCAGAAGTGGGAGGGCTGCCAGACCCTCAAGCCACCTAACTCCAACTGCTTCCTGCTGTGAAGAGCACCTGATCATTGGTGGTCAGAGGGTGCCTGCAAAAGCCATGTCATGCTTTAACCCCAGCCAGCAGCCAGCCCCACACAGCCACTCACTAACTCACTCCCCCAGCAGCAGGGTCAGGGGGACAATCTGAAGGGTAAAAGCTGGAGAACTTGTGAGTTGAGATAAGAGCAGTTTAATAAGGAAAGCAAAAGCCACACACACAAGCAAAGAATGAAACAGAAAATTAAAACAGTTTCCCAAGGTCTGGCAGGTGTTCAGCCATCTCCTGGAGAGCAGGGTCCTATCACACATAACAGTGACTTGGGAAGACAAACTCCATCACTCCAAACATCCCCCCCTCATTCTTCTTCCCCCTACTTTATATACTGAGCATGATGTCCCACAGTATGGACTCTCCCTTCAGTCAGTTTGGGTCACCTGTCCTGGCTGTGTCTCCTCCCAACCACCCCTGCATCCCCAACTTCCTCACCAGTGTGGCAGCAAGAAAAGCAGAAAAGGCCTTGTCTCTGTGCAAGCTGTGCTCAGCAAAACCAAAAACATCTGTTATAGTATCAATCCTGTGTTCAGCACAAATCCAAAACACAGCTCCATGCCAGCTACTGCAAAGAAAATTAATTCTATCCCAGCAGAAACCAGCACAGCCATGTCTGTGACCAGGAGGAGGAGTATGAGGACAGAGGCAGTAGATCCTGTCTTTCTACATCTAGGGGAGGAAACCAGAGGAAGGGGCTACAAAAATCAAGGGAGAAGCTGGGTCTGGTGCAGCAGAGAAGTGGATGGCTAGGAGAGATAAATCCCATTTGCTTTTATTATGAAGATACTGCGTACATTGTTAGAGAACAGAAGGCATAAATTTTCTTGACACTGTCACATAGACAGCAGTGGTAGGGTTGGAAATGATCAATGAACCCTGGCTTTTTGTAGGGAGTCAAACTCCCCAAAATCTTCTGCTGTAATTTCTTTACTAGAAGCAGTTAAATGCAGAGGCAGTTCAGCACCCATAGGAGAAAATGCAGCTCATGTCTCCAGGTACTTCTGGAAACTCCCCCCAGCAATTAAATGTGGGAGATGACACCCAGGAGCAGAGAAGAGCTGGGTCACACAATTGCCCTGAGCTGCCTCCAGTGCAGCATGGGCACAGGCCCTCAGTGTGGGGCTGGCAGTGCTGGTGTAGGGCATCCCATTTTCCTCCAGCACGGGGACACGGGCATGGCTTTGCTCCAAAGCAGCCTTGAACGCGTGACCTGCTCCATCTGTGAGTCCAACCACCAACACAGGGACCATGCCCCACACCCCTCCGGCCCTGCCTCTCCAGGGCTGTGCTGCTGCAGTCATGGGGCACTCAGGAACTGCCTTGGACATTTATTACAAGGCAAGAAGAATGAGATCTAATGAACCAAAATACAGAACTTAGGATACGACAGCAAACAACTCGCAAACATGAAAATGACATTTTGTTCCTGTTATGGAGCCTTGAAGATCATCTATTTCTTTTTTTTAATGTGTGTGTTTTGTACTTTGTGTTCCTCTCTCAGAGGTGATTTAAATCTCAGCAGATATTTCCCTCTAATAAAGTGGTATTGAAATCTCCTCAAACTACTTTGCAAAGCTTCTGGCTGCAGATCTTTAGGGACTGTGATCTTTATATTCCTGTGTCATCCCCTCAGAACAAGATGTTTGATCAGCCACAATTGTAGCTTTTCTTCTTCCTAATTTTTCCTCAAGCCTGATGCAGGAGTCCCTGGAAGACCACATGCAGCAGGGAGAAATGAAGTGCTTTGTTGGCAGATCAGGCAGAGAACACTCAACTGCATCTCCATCCAGGGTGGTCTGCCACAGGGCACAACACTGCAGTGTCATTGATGTGCCTGACCACTGCCAGTGCTACTGGCATCAGCTGTACTTGATGCAGAGAAGTGTTACACACCTGAATATGTGCCTAAAGTTGCACAGATGCTTCAAGAACCTCTCCCTCAAAGCCACAGTGGCATACAATGAGCCCTGCAGTGAAAGAGCCAGCTCAGGAAGGTCCTGTCCAAACCCCTGCCGTGGAGTGGGCCCACCCCTTTCATCAGAGGTTGCCTCTTTGCTTACAGCGACCCAACATCCACGTGACCAGGCTGTAACTCAGATTTCTGAAACTTTCTAATTCTTCACAAGTGCTTTTGGGGGTGACAGCACTTCACAGACATGGGCTGTGCAAAAACCAGACACCCCTTAATGCAGCCACCCAAATCCCAGGGATTTTGTCTGTGCTGGAACTTCAGCTCATCGTCTTTAGTCAGGGGCAAGAAAGAGCAGCTGTGAGGACACATCCAGCCCAGAGCCTTTGGATGATCCATCTCTGGAGATGCTTGCTTCTCTCCACCAAGGTATCCAGAATCAGTGTTGGACACTGATATTGGAACAAGGCTGGGTGAGATAAAGCCTACTCAGAGGTTTTTGGACATGGAGCATGGAGCTGTATCCAGTAACAGACATGAGCCATTCAGACTCACGTGGGTGTAAGTCCTTCCTCAGGTGTCGTCATGTCACGCTCGGCTTTGATGGCACAAGCTCAGCTGGAGCTCTACAGCCACAGAAGATGCTGACTGCAGCAGATGGGGCCTGTGCCTGGGAAAGGGTCCCTGGCACTACTGCAGTGCAGCAGGTGTGTGTCTGTCTGCTGCCTCTGGGTGCCTCTCCTTCAGATGAAGGGACACAACAATCGGAGTGTCTTTCCAGCAGAGAATGCCCTGATACTCACAAATTGTTCCACATCATGACAAGGGACAACATTTTTAAATTTCCCAAAGGGAAAAAAAAATCTGGGATCAGTGGAAAAAATCTATTCTAAATTTATCCCTTTGAATTTTACATTGCAG
Source organism: Dicaeum eximium (assembly GCA_013396995.1). Taxonomy (NCBI): domain Eukaryota; kingdom Metazoa; phylum Chordata; class Aves; order Passeriformes; family Dicaeidae; genus Dicaeum; species Dicaeum eximium. The sequence continues at coordinate 358,221 of VWZP01002156.1, read as the reverse complement.
GAAAAATGTTACATACTTAACAGAAAATATATTTCTGTTATTACAATGAACATTTCACTCTAGTAGTCAAGACTGCAGTCTAGTATCCTAATGCGCTAATAAAGTTGCAATGAAATGTTTTGGCTTCTCCTCAAGGTAAGATTTACAGAAATCAATTTGTTCCCATAAAACACTGTTTCAATTAAACAGCATTTTTCATTGAAAGGTTGTTCTTTGAGAATTTTGAGGTAGCTTTGGTTATGACAAGAAAGAGGCATTGATTACAGATCCTGCTGGTTTGAATTTGTCTCCTATATAATCATATTTCCTGTACCATGCTGGATGTGCAGATAAATCTTTTTTCCCAATATAAAATAAGGGAGAAAAAAAATTCAGATTAAGAGAGATTATTTTAATCTTAGAACTGTTAGAAAATAGATTGATGTGTTGTCAGAGTGAAAAAGACACCCAGAAAGTGAAAGCTAAGGCTGAAAATGTCAGACTTAAAATAAATCTAGCCAGGCAAGTTGAATTTCAAATTGTGCCATAATTTTACAGTGACACTCTGAGCAATAATTAAGTTCTCTATTGTTTGCATTCCGTGAAGAATCTTTTAATATCCTGCAATTTATCATTCTAAAACTGCATAGCAATATAATCCTCTTCATTTTAAATAGAGCCGTAATTGTTAAAGAAATGGTAAAATGCATCAGAAATTCACCACAAACTGCTGGCATCATTTTTCTTGGGACATGGCTAGGTGATTTGTGATGAGATATCGAGATTAGTTCATTAAGAGACAAAATCTGAAGGATTGCTAAGCGGTGAGCAGAACAGAGATGCTCAGGCCCCTCGTTTAGGGTCTCTTTGCTGCATCTCCTTTGGGCACAGGCTCAGGGTCTGTTCTTGGCTAGGCTGGCAGATGATGTGTTTGTATTGATGTGTTTGTATTAGTGGGTTATCCCACTGAAGTGCTTCCTGGTGCAGATGGCACAGAACTGGGCCCTTGCAGCAGCGCGTGGGTCGGCTGCACGTGGCAGCCGCTCATGGTTTGTGCAATTTGAAGCTTGGTGCCCAAGCTGAGTGCACAGGTGAGGTCAGTGACTCTCCATCATGCTGAGGCACTGGGATGGAGTCGCCCTCACCCAAGTTTGGACACTTAAAGATTTAAACTTTAAATTCTAAGTTTGCCCCAAAGCTTACAACATTCCTAGGTCTTAGGACTCCTCCTATGTAGAGGCACAGAATTCTTCAAATAAAGTGATGCTTAAGTTAAACTGCTGTTGACAGTTCCCAATTCATTTGTTTTGGACCAAGAAAGAATGTCATCATCTCTAAGGCAAGCCCTTCTCCCACTGCTAAAATTCATTCTCTTCTAATGCATGCCATTTTAAGGCATGTCATTTTAAGCCTCCTCAAAGAAGCAAGTCTTTTTCATCCCTTCTCCTACTGAGCTTCATCAGTTTTGGCTGCAGAGGCCTCCTGGTAGCTTTTGTCATTGATCATCATGTGGTGCCCCTTCCACCAGGAGACTCCATTCAAGCTGCTCCCCTAGGATTTGGGAAGCCTAGATATGAAAACCTTTAAGTTGAGAACTAAATGCAGCATCTGCAGCACAGGCTAGTGAACGAGAACATGACCACAAGTATCCCAGAAAAAGGCAGGGGAAAAGCCTGAGGACGTAAAAATGAGAAGCTGCTAATTCCCAGATGTAAAAGATGTAGGCAATCCACTAATGCACAAGGCAGGGGCATCTCTCTCATTCCCACAGCATTATTTATTCCTCAGAAAGTGGCTGCATGCAGGCAGTTCCCACCACCCCATTTCACACCCCGGAGAACTGAGCCAGAGGTTCTTAAACACGGCCAAAAGCTGAAGGACCTTGTCCTCAGGAGGGCCCCCTTTGTGAAGGCTGATGCCTGAACAGAGAATGCCCAGTAGAAAGGGGAGCCTCAATGCTGCCCTCACACAGCACCTACTTATTGGTCTTCTCCTGGGCATGAAATGGTCTGTAGGCAAACTTCCAGTGAGTATCTCAACAGACATGGCCTTCAGAAAGGATCTGTGTATGGAGAGTGGTAGAAGAGAGACAATGAGTGATAAGAATGAGTGATAAGAAACCAAAACAGGCAGCTGCCAAAACCTGAAATATCTATAAACACTGACTCTGGAGACATGGTTAAGATAAAATATAATGTTTTAACATAGGGTTCAGTCAGTTAGAGACAACATTTGTTTGCTTGCTTCAGAAGGAGAACATAAAAAAACTGAACTTCTCATAATGAAGCAGCAAATAATTACTTTGCCTGATTACCCAGTCATCTTCCTCTTCCCCTCAACCCTCATGAGTTCACATCCTCAACCACTCATCCCAGTTCCTCAACCACTCATCCCAGTGCCAGTGTCACAGATCTGCTAATGGAAACCACATTTTGCTGGTGGTGCTAAGGACCAAGTTCTCCTCTGCATAGGAAGAGCAGAGAATGAGCAAACAGTTCCAAGAAGCCCTGTCTTCCCTCCTTGGCCCTGCTCTGGCATGGGGAAAGAAATGAGTTGTGTGCAGGCAGAGAAACTGAGGACAGCAGCTATGCAGGGGGGCTGCAATGCCCTGCAGGAAAACCAGGGAAAGGTAGTTAACATTAGAGTAACTGTATGAGGACTTGGGGGTTTTTCCTCTAAATTCCCCACATCTAGACTCTTTGGGAACTTTATTTCCAAACTCACAAATCCATCTATAAATAATTTTCCTAATTTGTATTTTTTTTTCAGGAGGAAATCAATATTGTAGGAAAAAAAAAAAGCTCCTAGGATTTTGGGTTCTTTCTCTTTAATTCCACAGAAGTTACCAGAGACAGTAATTAATGAGACTGTGATTATTATTACTATCTTTTCTCATTATTGTGTCTTAAAATATGAAGTTTGCTCATATTTATTATAAATCCTCAGCTGCTCCTACCCAACTATTCAATTCAAGGACATAAGCACCACAGGTGGGTAAGATGCAATTTCTGCCTGTATATTTGTACTACCACAGGATTCTGAATCTCAGCAGTATCAGAAAGCAAACTCTTCTACCCTTTTCAAAAGCTGATTTACCATCTCAGAAAGCGAGGCAGCATCATTAAAAATGCACAGTAATTTGCTGTTCTTAAAATCAATCAGGCACAGCCAGCACTGGCTGCTATATTGACAGGATAAAAACATGAGCCTGCCTGCTGCACCAGCTCCAGCACTGCTGGCTGCAATCTCCAGCCTGGAGACAAGAGTGAACATTGCCAGCCATGTCCCCACAGAGTTCACAAAGATCCAGCTCAGAGTAACTCAGAGACAAGCAGAGAAGTATTTAACATCTCCTTAATACCTTCAGAGGTGCTCAGATGTACTGAAGGTTGAAACCCTGCAAAAAATGGGCAGCTGGGAGCTGTTAAGGTGATGAGAAGAGATTGACTTCAGAGGGACCAAGGAAACTTTTTTGCTTTGAGTGACTTAGGGAAGGAGCTGGGAAAAGGAAGGTTTCCTGCTGTTCTTGTTTATCCCAGGGGAAATGGGTTCAGCCAGTGCTGTGCAGCATGTCCAGCCCCACCCTGTGAATCCCTGGTCTTCAGGGTCACAGATATCACATTTCCCTGTGCCTCTTGAGTCCAACAGGACACCTGAACTAAGGAACCCCCTTCTGCAGATGAGAATACTGAGTTCTCCTAGTGGGAACAGTCACTTGGTATCCACCTTAGGTCACACCTGCCATTAGCCCTCGAGCCCACACCAAAGAGTCACATCCCCTAAGTGAGATGCTCTTGGATGACAGGCTGAAAACATTCAGACCCTTTATCCAGCACAGCCTGCCAGCTGTGACACACTCCTGAGTGCTGTTTCATGGCTGTCTTCTACACTGACCAACTAAACAATGCCAGAGCCCCTCTTCTACCCATAAGGACAACAGATCCAGCTGGCTGGCATCTTTATTGTCAAAAACAAATGTCAGTCACCACACCCCAGTTGTCTACTGGGAGAAGTCTCTGGCTTATGGCATTTTTTAGACCAGGAATCCTTTGCAAGAGTTCTAGTTGGTTGGGGATTAAATCACACCATGTTTTTCTCTGCAAACCCATAAATGTTCAAGCTTAAGGGCTTGTGCCTACTTAATTGAATAGTCTAGAGGTAGCCTTCTGTAATGCAGATAGTCAATCTCTGTTGTGCATCTATGAAATTTTCATGTTCAGCAGATGTTTTGGTGCAAAATTACTAAGAACTACTCTGGTAAGGGATCATTTACTGGTTTAGAAGGTTGCAAAAATTCAAAAATATAGAATGTAAGACCATCATCTTCACTTCATATTTTCAGTGTGAGCCTCATCAAATCTGTAGCAGATGCTCTATCCTTTACTCTGAGATAAGATGAGTCTACAATGAAATAATAGTCTTGAAGTCATCTTTCTGTATTGTGAGAAGGCACTCAACACAGGGATTCTGCACAATGATCAAAACTAGGTACTGAGTTTTTTCTATTCATTCTAGGGACAAAAATCTCATATGGAAGCATTCCCCAAGGGGAACGAAAAATGAAAAGGAAGAGTATGATTTTAAATATTTTTGTGCACTCTCAAATAAATTTTAAAATATAGAAAATTTAAGGATGGCATACTACTGATTTTTTTTTTTTAAATTTAGGCTTTCGTTGAACTTCTAGTAGTCACTGGTTAATGCATAATATTCTCTGCATAGGTACTAAATCACCGTGGTGATGCCTGTGGCACACAAGCTGAGAGAAGAAAAATGAATTTAAGGCTGTGGCAGATTGAAAGGTCTGTTGTTCTGCTGTGATATCTTTGCTAACATAAGTATTGTAACCATGACATTCTTGCTACAGGGATAACATTATCCATCCTTCCATAAACCCACAGGATAGTTAAAAACCTTCAGGGCAGATATACCTCCCAGTACAGTTTTAGAATATTTGTGTACACAAACGGTTAGGGGTGAAGTATGAACAAAAATACCTAATCAGTGTCACAACTGCATCTGTGCTATATCAGAACAGTCTTCCCAAAAGCAGACATCCTGTTTTTAACTACAGAAGACAATTCTCTAAGCTGCAGCAACTCGAATGCATCTCCTGATGAATTGAGTCTAGACTAGCAGTCGGGGGGTGGGGGAGAATCTGCCTCATGCAATTATATGTATTTAAAAAGTGAGTGTAGACATTGGGACTAAACAGCAGGAAAAGGTTCTTACTCAGACTGTGCAATAAAGGGCAATCACATTTGTGATTTGAGTTTCTTGTCTCTTACTTCATGAGTCAGCTTTGCCATTGCTGTTAGCAGACAGACCAGTGGAAATATTTTGAGCATACTTCACTTCTCTTTCACTTCATGCTGCATTGGATCCCTGCAAAATAAGTATTCTTAATATGATCAGGTACTAGATGAGGTACTGATTTCAACTATAGTTTATAAGGGGCTTAACTCCACTAAATTAGCTGCAGCTAATGATGGATGTGGTTTTGTTGGGAGCATTTAGGTTTACCACATAATCATTGTTTCAGATCCAGACAAGCTCGATTTACAGAGCCTATTTGTCCTTAGGAAAGCTACATTTACTTTTCTGAGCAAAAAGTCAGAATACTCAAAAGACATTTCCCTGGTGTGTGAATGAGGGGCTATTTGGCAGGAATGGAAGTGGCAGCCTGAGAGCCAAGGTCTGCAGAAATCTTGAATCAAAATGTTCTCTCAACCCTCTGATTTCCAGGACTACTTTCACATGCAGCCACAAAAGGAAAATATTTTGCAAAGGAGTATAGGGATAGAGAAAAAATCCTACCACAATGTGCATGCTATTTTTATGAAGTTTCCCTGTGAGGATTGGATTTTGCTCTCATCCATATTTTGTATCATTAAATGCTATGACTTCTGTGATCACAGAACCACAAAATAGTTTGGGTTGGACAGGACCTTAAAGATCATCTAGTTCCAAGCCCTCTGCCATGGGCAGACACACCTTTTACTAGACCAGCCTGCTTAAGCCTCCTTCCAACCTGGCCTTGAACACTTTCAGGGATGGGGCATCCACACCTTCTCTGGGCAACCTGTGCCAGTGCTTCACCACCCTCACAGCAAATAATTTCTTCTTAATATATAATCTAAATCTGTCAGTTTACAGACATGCCTCCTTATCCTACCACTACAAGCCCTTGTGAAGTCCCCCTCCAGCTTTTTTTTAGGCCTTCCAGGTACTGGAAATTGCTCTAAAGTGTCCTACTCTTCTCTAGACTGAACAACCTCAACTTTCTCAGCCTGTCTCTGTAGGAGAGGTGCTCCAGTCCTTTGATCATCTTTGTGGCCTCCTTTGGACCCACTTTAACAGGTCCATGTTCTCCTTATGTTGGTGGCCCCAGAGCTGGATGCAGCACTCAAAGTGGGGTCTCACCAGAGCAGAGCAGAGGGACAGAATCCTCTCCCTCACCCTGCTGCCCACAGTGCTTTTGGTGCAGCTCAGGACTCTCAGGTTGGCCTTCTGAGCTGCAAGGACAATATTGCTCTTCGTGACTTCTATGATGATGCCCACGACTCATGTCCTAACCCAAGTCCCCCTGCTTTAATAGGAATATTTCCACTGTCTTCAATGGAGACATTACAGAAAGCCATGTAATAAGCAAAGCTGAGATTTCAAAGTCTGTATTTAATTTAGTGTCCTAATAACATTGCTTCGCTGTGGAAACTGAGGGCAAAGATCTCAGTCTCTTAAATGAAATCTTCCCTTAGCATTTGTGTGCCAAATCAAAATAGTCTGTTTAATCAATGAAATAAACGGAGTAGTTAAATACAAATAACTTATAGACATTCAACTTCTACAACTCAGAGAACTGGGAAAGCATATGGTGTTAAGTGTTCAGTGAATTCTTTGGCAGATATTCTGGAAGAATAGTAAAGCAGGAAAGGAGACAGCAAAATGTAATACAAAACAAGGAATGTACCACATATAAATGTTTAGTGCTGCACTTTATTCAGAATGGACCAACTTTTAAAACATTTTACATCAATTTCATTTGAAAGCTTTGAGCACTTATGGGATTCCTTAATGCAATTAAGTAACTACCTTGGAAGAAATTCTTTACTGTGAGGATGGTTAGACACTGGAGCAGGTTGCCCAGGTACATTGGCAATACTCCAGCTCTGGAGGGTTAAAAGCCAAGCTGGACAAGGCCTCCAGCAACCTCTTTTAGAAGGAGCTGCCCCTGCCCATGTCAGGGGAGGCTGGGACTAGGTGATCCTGAAGGTCTGTTCCAACTCCTTAACATTTTATGATTTTATTACACAAATCCCTATGAGAGCTGAATAATAACAATATCTGAGACATTAAAACCATTTTATTGCCTATGTGCTCTAATGTCTTTGTGCTGGCCTGAAACCCCAGATATCTCAGCAGTTCAAGCACAGCAACTTTAAACAAGTTCTGTAAGCTGCTGCAGGCATGTTGGCTGTCCAACAAGATGTTACCACCAAAATAATTTTCTCCTGAGGCACTACAAGAGGTCATTACACATGACTTCACCAAGAGTGCTAAAACTATTAGGTTAGACAAAACACTTGCAGGCTCAGAGTAAATGGCACTGGCTGTGCTGATACACTGGCAGATGCACAATGTGCATGATCTGTACAGCAGATTGTACACCAAGTGCTGGCAGCTGTCTAAAGCCCTGCACAGTGGAATTAGGTATGGAGAGCAAAGCTGGGGTGGTTCATCCCTTCTCCCACTTTCTTTGAAGCAGCAGAAGTTATCCCTGAGAGTCACCACAGCCAGAACATAATGTCTTACAATATAGGAAAGCCCCTTTTCTACCTTCCTTAGGAAAGACGTGTTTCATTTAAGTGGCATGAGGTATGTATGTTCCTAGATCACTTAGGATGCAGCTAATGTTCTTACATGCATTTTGGAGACATCTCATTCATGGGAAAATCTGATCAAACTCTGTAATATGCTGTAAAACCCTTCACAGAAACCACTACCAGCTCTCAAAGGAGTGTTTGCCATCAGTCCCACCTCAGCCACAGCAGGTCCCACAAGGAGTTTGGTGTAACTGAAGGGGCAGCGAGGGAAAGGCATGGCAGCCTATGAGTGCTGCCAGAGGGATTCTACCAAGTTTTCATCCAAGGATGGGGTAGAAGTACCTCTGTAGTTTCTCTACTTGCACAGCTGTGCAGGGATTGATACATCTGGCCTCATGTCTTGGAGAAAACTTTTTGCTCTCACATTTGCCTTGAACAGAAGCCATTTACTTAAATCCAAAGGGGAAAAAAAATGGTCTTCTGATTCTATGTATCTGTGAAAACAGAGGAGACCTATAAACATGCTTCATGTGCCATCCTACCACAGGCAGGAGGCTCTAAGGCCTGCCCAGAAATAGAAGTGGAAAAAAACAGACAGGTATAAGACATCTCTAAATAAAACTTTCTGAGGCAGGGAACAGCAACCCATTCTAACCATTGGTTAGAAAGATACTATTTTCAGCTGTCAGCTATAATTAAACAGCTCATTTTCCTAAGGCAGAAGAAGATCACAAGCTTCCTCCACAGAAAAAGGTTTTGGTTTTTAATTAAGTTGCCAAGGAGCTGCTCTCACAGCAAAGCCTGTGAGATCTTGAGATTGTGGGGTCGGTCTGAGGCTGTCAAATACGTCCGCATTTTATGAGAAAAACCACATGTTTTAATGAAGACTTAAATGAGCAGCCTTTTAGGCATTTAACCCCTTTTCCTGCTTTGTATCTTTGGACAAATAAGTAGCAGTTATTTGAGTAAAAATACTTGGAACTATCATGGTCTATGGTGAGTCACTCTCTCTCAGAGGACATCTTCCCAACGAGAAGCAAACCAGGACTGCAGGCAAGAGGCAGGATCCCAGGGTGGCCAGAGGGTCTGGGAGGAAAGAGAGGGGATTGCAGTCAGGGAGGAGCAAGAGTGGAGGCCCATCCACGGGAAGGGCCTCTCCACACCACCTTCCTGCTGGGACCAGCTCTCCTCCCTATCTGCCACTACCCAGGGCAGCCACTCTGCATGTCCCTGCCACCTCCTGTCTCCAGGGACTGGGAGCCCAGGGACAACCCTGGACAAGCTATAACATAAAGAATGGCCATGCCCCACAATGTTGCAGGGAGAGCAAAGGTAGAGACAGAGACAAACACCACTGAACAAACCCAGTGTCACGGGTGTCTGGTGATATAATGTTATTTTTCCCCTCTCTCCCTGGTCCTACCCTTCATTATTAACTCTGATTTTATATTTCAGATCTCCAATTGCACTATTTTCTAAAGCATTTGTCAGTGAGCTAAACAAAGATGTGTTACATGGCATAGTACTGCTGCCTTGAGCAGAACTTTAAAAATATGGGCTCTCTTATGCCCCAACAATTCTTCCTTTTCCAGTAATGTTTAATGTATGTAATTATGTGACAGATAACAACTTCCCTTATTTGACATTTGAGAAATGCCAGGGTTATGTTTCCTTGAGTGCTCCCACAAGAAAGGCAGCATTTCTGTGAGACCAATCTGCTGAACAGCAACTCAGCACTGCTCTGGTCGAGGGGGGCTGCTGGGATCGCCCCCAAATGCTGCTCAAAACCTCGTGCATGGCACAGAGGGCTGAGGGAAGATTGGAAGCCTGTTTTACAGTTGTGTAGGCTGTGCTTGGTGAGGGTCAGAGAGGAGAGGCTTACCAACCTAGAGACTAGGTTTGCACAAGGTATGGAGAATTAAATGAAACTGTGACATTTCTGTCTGCAATTACTAATTTTTTTTCCCCTAAGAACAGACAATATACTGCAGTTCCAGTAGGGGCATAAATGCCTCCCCTTATTATTTTCAAGAATCCCTTTATTTTTCTAAGAAAACATTATTTCATTAAATACATGCTGCTTTCCAACACCCAAATCAATATTCACCCTTTACTGACAATGCAATCAGACCCTCTGCTTCACTTGATATCCATTTTTCTTCCTAACTTCTCCCATGTTCCTTCCAGTCCCCATCATTGCAGAGCTGCTATAGCCCCAATAGCAATGGCAACTAAGGTTGTCAAAAGTGGTGACAGCAGTCAGTGCATCCAAAAATTTCTAAAAGTAGTACGGAAAAAGAAGGACTTTCTGCATTCTCTTTACCTTGGAAACCCTGATGCTTCCAGTGGGTCTACCCAGGGGAACTTTGTGACTGGGAAAATTCAAAATTTGAACTTTGCAGGTAAGATATTATCATGAGCCTTTGTGGGATTTTTTTTTTAGGAAGCTGAAATTTGAGATAAAACACTTGTATCTCTCCATTTGTCTTGATTTATACCTTATCCCCATAAATAAAGATTACTTTCTATGGCAGCAACATTAAAAATACTGCAGAAAGAAAAGGCATTTATTTTCCTATAAACCTTTTACACTCAACTGTCTCCCCCTTGGCGCTCTACTGGGAAGTGGGACAGCTTGCTTTATTTAATAACCCCTGCCTAGTCTGTGCATTCCTTTGAAGTTTTGTATTTCTAATACCTTCTAAATAAAACACCAAACAAACTCATCATATAAAGTGCATCCAGTCACCACCTGAATTTTAATGCTCCATTTCTGAAATCTGTTTTCTGCCCCACAGATTTTTAAATATATGTTCTTATTGTGTGTCTGGAAAAAGACATGACTCAGTGACAGCTAAACCCATTTAAGTAGCCATTTGCCTCCAGATACAGAAAGCTTGTGCAAAGCTTGCAAAGCATTGCTCTGTGCCCCCAAACCATAAAAAGCCAGGGAATTAAGTGGAATTCCCCGACCTAAAGTTTGTTTAGAAAGAAGAAAAGCTAATCGCATTTAAATACTCAAAAATGAGAGAGCTGCCTGGGTCAGATGTCCCTGTCATACAGGAACACGTCTCAAGAAAGGAGAGGGTGGACAGGATTTAGGTGTGTATACATTTGCTATTCTCTGACAGAATCTGTCAGGCTGGTGTTTATGGACTTCCTGAGCCAGAGGCTACATCCAGACAACTACATTTAATAGTTTCTGATGGACCTGGCCTCTGCTAATAGGTACAATGCCTTTCTGAACCCATTTTCACCTGCTGTGACAGATGTCCTGCAGCAATGAGTCCCACAACTCTGACTCTTTCGGAAGACATCTCTGTGCAATGCATCTGACAAATTCACAGGAGTGACCTGCTATTTTTTGTAGCATACCTCTCACCTGCCTTCCCTCACAGCTGTCTGTTCTCTCCTTCTGCTTTACCTTCTGAGGTTAAGGGAATATTTGACTCCACTGTGTAGCACTGGGTACAGTTAGTATTGGAGTTGTGGAGGCAGATTTCTACAGCATCTAAATGACTAAGTATTTTCTTCTTGGGAGTTTTTTTTCTTAGTAATTCCTAATGTTCCCTTTCCCTTGGAATTTGAATATCAGTTCTTCCCTGAGTGCTGGTAGCTAACTTGTGTTTGTGTTTAGTTAGGGCCATTCCCTGCCTTGTGCATTAATTGCAGTCACTGATAGGATTTCACCTATCATTTTCTTACCAGGTCAGCCAGCATCATGAAATTCTCACTGCAAGATGAACTCTAGACACCAATTCAAAAATTTGAACTGAAAACAAACCAACTTTGTTTGATGAAGGGTGAAAATGAGAGAAAATAGTAGGACAAAAGCACACTGTTTTAGAGCACCTCGTCTCTAAAGGAGCTGCTGTTCAGCTGTCTGCTGGTAGCACAATTTACAGATCCCTTTGTCTTACCAGAGATTAAATTTCCAACCCTGAAAAGGACCAGTGTTCAAATACTTCTCAGGTTCCTAACAGTGACCTTAAGAGGGACTTAAGTAGTGATTAAATTTTATATTAATCTCAAGACAGAGAGCATTCAATAAGTTCATATTTGCTCAAGAAGCTAGAGACTTCTGAAGGAAACTTCTATATCCAAGACAGAGGGCAGCAGCTCCACAGAGGCTCTGGCTGATACCACAAACAGTTGTTTGTGGTTGCTGTGACTTTCATACCTGTGACCTGGAAATGGCTCATGGAGGGACATCCTGCCAAGGGTAGACTGCAGGTGCCCTAGGAGCTGAGCAAAACCGTGTGCTTTCAAAGAAGTGAAATAAATACAGAAGAGGTTGCATTTTTGAGCCATCCTAGGAAGAAAAACAGCCAGATGAATCTTGTCAAATTTAAAATTGACATCAGAAAATATAATGCTATACATAGCAGAAACAGAAAGGAAAAATAGAAAATGTTTCTGTGAGGAACCATAAATCCCAGGAACTACAAGCTCTGGCAGCTGTAATGGCACTACTTTTTTAAGATGGCTTTATAAAGTAGAGGCTCTACATGCAGAAGTCAGGTTCTATTCAATTATTAAAGCCTCTGTGGAATAATAAGAAAACAGATCGATCAACCAGATATTTAACAGTGCACAGGCACTGGGACAAAAAACATACTCAATAAAATATATTTAACCCTCTTTATGCATGTGCACACTTTATATGTATGCTCACATGCTGCAGCAAGCCCATAAGAGTGCACCTTCACAGCCTATAAAAAAAAGCATTTAATGTTCCAGCTTGTGCTGGCAATGGACTTTCTTGCCATTAGTGTTCAGTGCTTGGGCACTTCTGGGCAAGGAAATTAATAGTCAACAGGCCACAGCTCATACCCAGACATGTAAATATAACTTTATACTTTTCGTGTGTGTTTCTTACATAAAAACTTAATTTGACCCTACAGGAATTTAAATTTAACTACATTTGTATCTTGATGATCAGAGGTAATTTTTTTCTATCTTGCATACAAAAGTATTAGGAATATTAATAAGATCACGGAATGATGTTTGTTCATTGATCTATGTTACAGCTTTAGATGGCAATTTTGTGCACATAGTTAAATACAAAGAGACTAAAACTAGGATTTGCTTAATATACAGGATTCCATTTGCAGAAGTGTTTAGCTGAACTGTATGAGTTTGTGTTTTATTTTCTGAGGTTGACAATGAAGAAGCAGGTTACACTTTGGTCAGAGGTGAAGTGCTGTTGTACACATCTTTCTCCTTTTCCACAATACTACTTGATTCCTCTGAACTTGAACAGTCTAAATTTTTTTATCTCATTATGATTAAATATATAACTGTAATTCCAGATAACATGATACTAATATTTACATGGAAAACCAAAATGGCTGCTTTTGTTCAGAATTCAGTTTTACTTCTTTCCCGCAAACAAATTGAAAATTTTCAGTTTGCATTAACTTTTCCCTTTTTTTAGCTATTACTCATTTCAGCCTTTTTAATCAAAAAACTTCCATTTCAGAACATTTTAGCTAACTTCATTAAATCTTTCAATGTACATCTCATTTGACTAGATCTAAATAAATTGCTGAACTAACAAAAAGACCAGATATCTATGGAAATTGTTTCCCTGAATTTAATTAGACATACAGGCTTCCTCTGGACATCCTCCTCTCCACAGAGTACTTTGTGGAGTGACTTCACTCCACTTCCTTGTTTTAAGTGACCAGATTTTGCAGGATATTCAAAGCACACAATAATAGAGGCACAGTATTAATGACAGAAAGTAACTGGGCAATCGTTATTCCAGATGGTTGTATAGAAATACATATTAAAAGAAATTCAGGTAAGTAACATTTAGCAATATTTCCTCTTATTTGTACCCAGAACTTGTTGCATCAGCTCAACAGCAATAAACTGTTGCTTATTACCTATGTCTCCTCCATGCTGCTGCAACAGAGGATTACTGCAGTCCCTGAATAAATAGGTGCCAGCTATTCCTTAGACTATGGACTGTACACCCAGGACACGATTTATCCTGCAGTATGAAAGTTAGTTTTAATACTTTTAAGAGTGTGGATTGTGTAAATGTGAAAGCATTTAGATGTTCATTGGGACTTCCAAAAGCATCTAAGCATATGAAATTGTCAGGAGTTAGTCCTCCTGCACAGCACCCATCTGCCTTGGCAGATGAAAGGCTTGTTAAAGTCTTGCCCCTTGCTAAGGAAAACTATGGCCTAGAACTGATTTTTCAGCCATTCAATCTAAGGTAATTATTGTGCCAGTACTGTAGCTGACCCACCTTCCAAAATACTGCTAGAGGTGAGAACTCATTCCTGTGGTGAGCTTCCAGCCTGAACACTGAAAGTGATGGTGAAGCATTAACATAACTTCAAATACCAGGCAGAAATAGCTCAAACCCACTGGTGTTATGCTGACCCTAGACTTTCTAACTATTGATAAAACAGACTCTTCCCCTCTAAAAGACACTGGGAGATATTTACTGAGGATGTTTTGGGTATTCCACTGTGTAGGAGTTTTGCCCCAGCGTGAGCACTGACAGCTCTCTCAGCAGTAAGGCCTGAGCAAAACTTGAGACTGACTCATATTTGCAGGTGGATTTAGCCAGGATGGCTGAAAAAGCCCCTGACCTGCTGCTCCCAGGGGCTGCTGCCCAGAGAGCAGAGCAGTGAGGTAGCACTTGTGTTCCCCCTCGTGCAGAGCAGCACAGAGCATCACCCTGTGTATCAGCACAGCATGAAGTGCACACAGCTGGCACTGGTACAACAGGCTGTGACTCCTGGCCTTTGGAGGTGGACAAGCATCCTGTTCAGCTTCTCCTTCTCCAGGGACACTAGGCACTGCAAGAGGAGTGGTGCAAACAGTGGGGAGGTGGCAGCTACACCCACAGCTCTGCCTGTGAACACAGGCAGCAAATGCAGCCAGAGCACAGGCAGGCAGGGATGCATCAGTGACCACACTTCAGAGATATGGCTAAGAAGAGGTTTTTTCAAGCAGCATTTCTCAGAACAAGCAAAAAGCCCAGAATGGGAATGAGTCTCATAAGAGGTATGGACAAGTTTTTTCTCCTGCTGTCCACTGTGATGAAGAGCTGGTGAGGAACAGCTGTCCTCTACAACCCTGAACTGAGAATGAGGCACTTTGTGGCTGCATTAATAAGTTAAATAATGCTGGAGACCAATCCCTGGCAACTTAAAACAACTGGAATGGCACTGCAATGTCCCCAGTGTCAAACTGGATCAGGAGACCTGTTAACAATTTAACTGAGCAGATGACTGGGCTGCAGTGCTTGTATCTGTGCCATAGCGATTTTTTATCTACTAGAAGGAATACAATCTTCACAAAATCCTCTACTGATACTCCTCAGTAGGCACTGGTTCACAGGAGTTTTGCAGCTCCAAAATGCATTTTGTTCTTGGTTTGGGAACTGTCTCTGGTGTTTGCTGTAGTCATACGTTCCTGGTTTCTCACAAATTTCTGCAGACATTCAAATCCAAGGTGCAGGCACACTTCTTCAGTCTCCTGAAAAAGAACTCCAAAACAAATTACAATCCCCTCCACACAGCAGGGCCTGTTATTACCATGCTAATCAAAGCAAGTACTATCAAAGGACCTGCAGAAAGGAAACTTGCATATATACGTCAAGCTTGTTCCAATTTAAAAAATTGCTCATTGCCTAATTCATTAAACAGTAGGAAGTAGACATGAAACGTTAAATTTAGCAGAGATGCTACTGCTAATTATTAACCACAGTCTCTCATTAAGCACTTGCCTATCATTTTAATATACAGTGTGAACAAAAGAGGATAAAATATAATCTACTAATCAAATTGAAACCTAATGATATTCAATTGAACAAGCATGTGGTCATTTTCTCAGAAGATCAGCTGGTGGCTTTATCTTGCTATTGTTAATTAACTGGGGCCTCATTGCTTGGAAATAGTGTGCATTATTTCCATATCACATTTGTTACTGTCACAAATAAGGACAGAAGTGTACTTCACACCTGAACAAGAAGCACTGCCACAGGATGTAGCTTCAATTGCTATGTTTGTACTGCTTTATTTGATAAGGGACAATTATCTTTACAGGACAAAATGTTCCCGTGTGACTCAGGTTTGACTCTTGCCATGGTCAAAGGAGTTGCTTTGTGTAGACATTACATGATTTACTGCTCTATTTGCTGGGTTCCAAAGCAAAACTGTGCAACTTTTAACTTCCATACTCATCAACTCTAAAAGGTGGATCAATATCCAATTGGTCTGTCCTGGTAGCAAGTTAGATTCCTAGGAAAGCATATTCAAATTTGAGCTTGCTTCTAAAAATACACAAATGGCAACTGCCTTCCTCTCAAATCCATTCCCATCTCCTCCCTTTTAAGAAATCAATTACAGATGATCCCAGCTGTGACAAACCATGTGATAGTAAAAGTAGGATTTAAATGATTGTAAATGTTGGAAAGTTAGTTGCCTATGTGTCAACTGCTCAGCCATGGTCATTTCACAATTAAAAGGCAACTGCAAAGAGCAATTAATTTGACCCATCTCAGCTTGAGAGAAACTGCCTTCTGGAAAAGCCTGGTTTTACCCACTGACTACAAGAGTGTCTCTGGTAATCACCTTTGACTTTACCACCTTTTAGACAGATAGTTAAGTAGAGATGTTTGTCACCTTATATGCCACCTTACATCTACCACTCATGACATAAAGATAATATTACATACTGATACACTTTTCAGTATATAAGAATTCTGGGTTTCCAGCCTGCACAATTATTTTCCAGGCTGCTCCCAGTATTTCTGCCCTTTGACAGGAACAAATGCCCCTTGATTCTCCTTTACTTTTCAACTCCACTGAAATGCACCAATATTTGAATATGGCAACAACCCCATGGGAGTTTTGAAGATTTAAGTCTTTGATACCCAATATACAGATTAATTTGGGTTTATGCTCAAAGGTTTCAGTCATATGCCCAACAGAGAAAGTGTCATTTCCTCATGGTGGTGTAAAAGACTGACAGGGATACCCTAAATCTTGATGATATATTCATAACTGTAGGTTCTCTGCCTTCCAGAAAGTTACTTGGCTATGCTTTGAGGGTGGAGGTGATCTTGGGCCACTGATTACAGAATCCCTAAAATAGTCTTTATAATGATTTTTCAATTTGTATAATTTGATGTTTTCAAGAAAGGCAATTTGAACATAGCAAATATCTTGATGTAACATAGTAGCAACATCATAGCAGATGTTTCAGTAAAACTTGTAATTAATCAGAGCTAAAACACCTTTAGATCATACTTTATGATTAAATTTTCTCTCCATAACCTCTGCAGTAACTCTTCAGTAACTCTGCAGTAACTCTGTAAAATAATCTGTATCATATTTTTAGAAAAATATTCCCCCAACTATTGCTAGGGAACAATTTAAATTCCTCTATTCTGGATTTTAGTCTCAACTTTAAGGATTTCTTATCATCATCTGCACCACAAGCTGCATGCATTTTTATACCACTTCTTCAAATATAAATAATCTTAAAATTCATCCACAAGAATGTGACCTCTGTATGTTTACCTGGCACAAGCTCTAGAAAAATTTTTCCCTATTGGGAAAAGCTCAGATTGGTGAATCATTCCCTTTCTGACAGAACAGAGTATCACGTTCATAGCCTTTGTTATTTTGGAACCTCTCTATCCACAAGAAGTTATTTTGTGCTGCCTTCCTGCTTGGCCTCAGGGAATTAAGCAGTGAAGGGTCAGGATGTATCCTCTGCCCCACTAGAACTATTCCTTCTCCCACCTTTGTGGCTCATTTCAGATGCGGCTTCAGCCCATAGCAGCTTACAAGATTTGCACTGACCTATCTGAGGAGGAACAGAAGGTAAGGCAGGGGCATGGGGATGGAGACAGTGATTGCAATCAAGCTGCCATGCAAACTCCCACACCCAGCTCCTGTGGGAGTCAAGCTGCTGGAAGGCATCAACTTGATACTGTGGGATCTTAGTCTGTACTTAACCTAACTGATGGTCAACTTAGGGTGAGCATGATTCAAACAGCTTTGACTCCTGGGAAATGATATGGTAATAGTTCTGTTCATATAAGGTTGTGGTTCTGGAAGGTTCCCCAGTTCTTCCCCCTGACTGGTTGTCATTTGGTGTAGAGTTTTACATACTCCTAATCATTATTTCAGATTGGACCCTTACCCTCAGATCCACCCCTCAACTGACACTATATATGTATCCTGCCTATCCTATTCTGGATCTTTGGAAGTAGTCCTCTGCTGTTGCTGGGCTTTTCCTGTTTGTTGTTTTCATCACTAAACCCTTTTACTTTTTGGACAATTCCATCACATCTGTCCTTTTATTTATTGCCACCTTAGTCCCGACCGACACAGTCCCGGGGTCGTGGATCCGAAGCCACGACAGCTCCATGTGCCCATCTGGCCCAGCTGGAGAGCTCTCTTCCTTGGTTCCTCACAGCATGAACAGGAAGAAGAGGCTTTGAATGACATGTCTTTATTTCCTTTTCTTCAGAGTCTGCATTAATGAGATATGCAGATTAACAAACCAAAGTTAATTATTTTCTGACACAAATTAGGGGAGATGAATCACTGATTACTAAAGCAACTTTGAGGTCTCTCTTTGCATGGCTTATGTAAAACAAAGGGAAAAGTGACAGCCACACAAAGGTCTGGTGATGTCTGTAACACTCTTGAGAAAGCAAGTAGGTGTAGATGTTTCCACAAGAATATTTCACAGCCACCAAAACCATAGAATCATTTGGGTTGGAAGGGACCTTAAAGATCATCTAGTTTCAATGCCCCTGCCATGGGCAGGGAACCCTTCATTAGACCAGGTTGCTCAAAGTCCCATCCAACCTGGCCTTGAGCACTTCCAGGGATGGGGCATCCAGAAAGACTCTGGGAAACCTGTTACGGTGTCTTATTAAAAAAAAAAAAAAAAAAAAAAAAAAAAAAAAAAAAAAAAAAGTTGAGTTTCTCATACATGCCAAAGTATCTGGAGGAGCTGATATTAGCCATAATGGGCAGGAACCCACTTGCTCCCATTTCATCTGCCTGAAGGCTCAATATGGCATTCAACCAGATTCTTCATACAGTTTCTAACAGAAAAGACATAAGTGAGATTAGCAGTTATCTCTCTTAACTACAAAGGCAGCCTAAGATCCCATCATGGTTTAAATAACTATTTGACATAGAAGCCAAGCAGACAGCTCCCATTCTAGATGCTTCCTTTTGCATATTTGTCCCCTGGGCTTTTCTAATCACTCTGACAAATGGCTTTAAAAATATGGATTAAGTGTTCTTATAAGGAAGTTACGGGGTTTTGTGGAAGGAAAGGAATCACAGGGAAATTTAGCTTTTCATCTTATCTCCTGTCTCTAGAAGTCATGGATTAACTATACCCCCTGCAAAAAACAACTATGCTTAAACCTGTAGGACTCTATTTGTATTAATAAATTAAGCTAGAGGCATAGGCCTAACCACTGGATTTTCTAGACTGGTTACATTATTAGAATAATCCATGGCATAATTTTGTCTCAGGCCAACTAGCACTTTCCTACACAAGCCTCAGGTACAGTTTTGGAGTTAATGTAAACCAGGGATTTTTGGAGTTAATGCAGGACAGGAATCAATCAACAAACACACAACATTCTTCAGAAGCTAAAGAGCTCCATAGTGTGGTAATGGCCACATAAGGCCAGTTGGCTTCAAAGCCAAAAAAGGCTCCAGGTTTTGCTGAGTCTACCACTGGGAGTATAACTGCAGTATATCAATAGCTCAAAGCAATGAAACCTAAAGATCCATACTGTCCCCTTAACCATTCTGCTGAAATTGCTTTGAACTTAATCCATTTGGTGGTAAAAGTAGGAAAAACTGGCATTACATGTTTAAGGCTGAAGATATAACATAAAACTAACCATAAATTAATCCCCTTGGTGAAATCTAGATTTTGTGCTCACTGTTGGTGTCACTGTTTTCACATGCAGCAGTGTAAGGAAAGACCTTGGGGTTTTTGAGGGGTTTAACTGGAATAATCTGGGTAGGTTACTGTGATAGCAAAGAGTTGGGGTGTAACACCAGAGCAGCACAGGCTCAGAGGTTCAATCACAGGTTCTAACAATAGTGATACCTGCTCAAATTATATCTTGCTTCCTGATAATGTATATTTGCACACTGACCTTTCACTAATCACACTGCCATGCATGGCCAGCTGCTATGATCATACTGTTTACTTCTCAAGAGGCACCTCCAGAGGCTAAGGACATAAATTTGAAATATAGATGGTATAAGACAGGCCTTTAAATCCATCTGATCTGTCTCCTGTATTGCTGCCTTCTCAGTGTGATTTCAGAAGCTTTAGCAATGCAAGAGCTGTGAAAAACAGGCTTTTGCTCAGTGTACTGGAGCCTTGATATCTGAGCCACCCCAATCCAAGCACAGTAGATTTTGTGACACCTAAAATCAGAGGCAGCCTGTTCTCCTCTGCCCTGCTGAAAGACAGTACATTGGTGGCTGCTCACCTGAGAGCCCAACATAGTAACTGCAAAGTTCTATGAAGCCCAAAGGCGAATATGTGCCAATAAACACAAAATCAGCATTTTGTGAGCAACTGTGGCATGCAGGTCTCAAGTAGTGAAATGTTCTGTAAGTTTCCTTCAAGACCGTGCTTCCATCAGTATTGGAAAAAGTCAGCAAAGTTTCTACATCTCACCCAAACAACTCTTATAAGCAACAAAGAATGTTGTGGTCCTAAAACTTCACATTTCACAGTAGAAATACAGGCCATTCTGTACATGAACTTTCATGTACATGTACATGAACTTTCAACTCAGTGTACATGAACTTTCAACTCAGTGTCCAGTCGTCCTTCTGAACCTCTTAGCACCCATTCAGGACCTTGTTCATTAAACAAATGTCCTTCAGCACTCAAGAAGCCACTTGTTCTAACTTTAGCAATGTAGCAAGGACATTTTCTTGCATTTCCCTTCATTGCCATATTGTCAGCCTCTCAAATTAACACTCAAGATCCTATTTCCATGTCAAAGACAGAGGTGACA
The DNA here is from genome assembly GCA_013396995.1 of Dicaeum eximium. NCBI lineage: Eukaryota > Metazoa > Chordata > Aves > Passeriformes > Dicaeidae > Dicaeum > Dicaeum eximium. The sequence continues at coordinate 337,365 of VWZP01002156.1, read as the reverse complement.
GGAGAATTTATGGGGTTTAAATTGAAATATTGCCCTGTTCCCTGCAATTAAATTTATTTCTCTAAGTTGGATGAGAAGAAAATGCTACATCCATTTCTGTTATACCTGGTGATTCTGCACTAGCATTTGCCTCATTAAACCAAATGTCCCTATATGACACTGATGATGTTAAGATTTGGAACAGAAACTTTAGGATCAGTCCCAGTAGAGAAAGAAGATAAATGTCTGAATGTGGATGCACCATAATGCATGGAAGAAGCGGGGTGTAAGAATGGCATGTGTTGGCACCTAGATTAGCTCATCATCAAGTTCATAGCATATCTACCAACAGTTTCTGCGTGTCTCACACCCAGGCTGGGTTAAAAAAGGAGAGCCTAAAATAACGAACATCCTACATCAAGACTAAAACAAAGATTTAAGACATTACAAGATGATGGTGAGAAGATGAGGAACAGGAAATTTCATTTAAACATAAAAAGCTTCTTACTGCTAAGGGTGTTCAAAAATGGTAGTTGTGGAGTCTTCACTCTTGGAAATATTCAAAACCACAGCTGGCATGGCCTAAAGCAAACTGCTTTGGTTAACCCTGCTTTGAGCAGCTGCATTGGACCAGCTAACCTTCAGAGGTCCCTTCCAACCCCCACCATTCTGTGATTCTAACAGGGCTGAATCCTTAAAACCTCTTCTTAAGGAGACAAATAATCATGAGTAAATTCTCTGAATGAGATGCAATGGGATAGTGAGATGAGATCAAGGTCACCATCAGCTGCTGTGGGTACAAAAATGCTTATCCAAAACTATAAACTGGTCATCAAACTATGAAGAACTCAGGAAATTTGATGAGTACTCAGTAATCAGAGTCCTTTGTACATTTTTCCTCCACAATGTATATGGACCAGACTACCTTGTCTACCTGATCAACTTGATAATCTCAGGTGCCTGAACGGTGGGTATGTGACTTGGACACACATGTCTTAGTGCTTGAGATCATTCAGGTATGAGGGTGGGAGAAAATGAGATAACCTTTCCTTCCATATAACACCTGCCTTCAAACTTTATAATGTTGTTTCTACAATGGTGTGGCATTATTTCCTACAATTATATCATACAACATGTGGCAGTGTGAGTAAGCTTTTTCTTCCACAGAAGCACTGTAAAATTCAGTGCACAAAATTTAATGTTATATTTCCTCAGATGGGATAAATTAATACTGACCCAACTCTCAACCTTTGTTCATTTTTAAACTGCAATTGTCTGCTTGTCTAAAAGATATGGGTTAGTTCAGCTAGGAGAAGCCCAAGGACCTTTGTTTCAACCCAGGTCAGCCCAGACTATCAGAATGAGCCCTTCTTGCCCCAGACTTGACAGCTACATTAACTTATGAGTACTCAGTTAAAAAATACAAAACACTATTTCTAATTTTGCACATATGATTTTCCATTTTAATGCTAGCAAATAGTGCAAATTGTCATGTTAATGCAGTAGCTCAAACTAATCTTATTTCTGTTAGCTTCCATCAAAATCTTAAGGACTGTAAGACTCACTCCTGTTCAATTCTTTTCACTCTTCTCCTTCCTTGATCTCCAATCTCGAGCACACAACACTTTATGACTGTTTTGGCAGTACCAGCAGTACAATGATGAAATATGCTGCATGTGAAAGGCAAGCAGCACCATCTGCCAGCTCTTCCAGAGCACTGCAAGGAGCAGCAGGCTTGCACCGAACTTGGGCAATCCTGCAGGAGAACTGGGTGAGAAAAGGAAAGATGGTATCTCTTACACACTCCCCAATTCTGTATAAAATTATAGAGTAAAGATATCTGTTATGTGCCATTGAATCAGTTCATGACTCAAACTAATCAAGATTTTTTTAAATACACCAAACTACAACATATCTTTCTGAACACTTTGATTTGTTGCAATAAAAAAGCATTCAAAGTAATATGCTAGTTTAATTTAAAGGCTTTGGGGAAAAAGTTTCTTAAGGTCCAAGAAGGATATCTGGCAAAAGAGATCTGACCACAGGCATCCACATATAACCAATATTCTCTTGTCTCAGACGATCCTCTCATTTCTCCCCCATAGAATCTCTAAAATAGAGTGTAGGGGTTGTCTCTAGTCCACCCATTTCTATTCTTTCACTCCTTTTGCTCTCCATCCCCTTTCCAGATGTGTGAGTATCTGAATGAATATATTTCCCTGCACAGGGACAATTGGCTAGAGACTTTCCAAATACTCTTTCTTAAGAAACTTTTGGGAAACAGTGCTTTTTCTGGTAGCATACAAGCAGGTTAGTTATGAAAACAGCCTCCTCCTCTGAGGAGGAGTTGATCCCAGCCATTCTTCCTGACAAAAGAAAAAAATATAAAAAAAGTAAAAACAAGATAGTTCTCCAGACCTCTAGCTTCCAAAGAATAAACATATGCCACAGCTCTGATCTCCTAGAAATACCCTTTCCTCAGACTACTCTTCTGTACAGTAGTGGGAATTAGCTTTCTGATGGATCACATGTTTTAATTAGTGACAGTAGCAGACTGAGTGAGGGGAAAGGAAGATAAGTTAGTCTGCAGATTTGCAAATTCTGGCACAAAAAACATGTAGCACAGCGAGATCTAAAATCCAAGAGGATCCAAATACTAACACAAGGCAAACACGTGCCTTTTCAGATGCTTAATACAGACTTCACATACTTCTAAAAGCCATCAGTTGAGTCCAGACAGAGTACCAGCTGGTGTCTGGAGATAAGGTGTTTTGACTTCTAGCTTGTCACTCATTTGTCACTCAAATGAAAAACTGCAGAACTCACAAGATGACTAAAGCAATATTTGAAAACTAAAGGGCATCACTCCAGAGAAAGCCAATATTCCACATGTTAAACCAACAAGTTTAAGCAGAGGATCAGCACTGAGTTGGTAGCTGGTTCTACTAATATAATATAAATCAAGCTTGTGAAATACTAAATAAAACAGAGTAGCAAAAAATATGCATCTGGGATGGTCAGCTTCTGGCTCATCCCACAACCTGCCTGGCCAGGCTGACCAGTGGCAAGACAAAAGGAACCCCCTGTGGCTTTCAATGGTGATTCTGTGTTCCTTTGCAACCTTGCTCATGCTCAATCTCTCTTTCCATGGGAATTCTGCAAATTGCAATGTTATTAACACGCCATTTATTATATTAAATGCTTTTGTACTAGAAGGACTCAAGTGAAATTGGCTGTTGTTACATTTTAGCATCTTTCCTGAGAAGGTATGTATCTTTCACGTCTTTGTCACAAGCACAAGCTCACAGTCACAGGCAAATGGCAACTCAGGCTGAGTACTGATGAAGAGGAGCTTATAGAAAAATATTGCAAACTTCTTACAGGGTGATGGCTGCTGCTGCTTTCTGTTGTATAAGAACTAGACCCACTAACATAACCTCAGTGACAAATGACCTTCCCTGCTGTCTTCTCTGTCAGTGCTGTCGTAAGTCTCTGCTGGATTATGTGCACACAAAGCCGCTCACACACATCTCCAAGTGCTCTGCTGAGATCCCCATGAGCTAAAGGCATCAGAGCTGCCACTGAAAGGAACATACTGTGCTCGGGTCTGCAAAGGGCACGTAGTCTTACACAGAGAAATGGCACAGTGGCATCTAGTGGTTATCACTGCCTTAGCTGATACCAAGCAGCAATAATTCTTGATTCATTAGGGCCGTGCCCTGCACCAGTGCTGAGACAGGGAAATATAAATAACTGTAGGGCCATAAAAGCAAAACTATAAAATACAAAAGCTAAAGGGCAGGGGAAATCTGGAGGTCTGTCTTTCTGCCTCCCTCTCCACTGCAGAAAAAACCCCAGGCATGAGGGGCCAACCCCAGGCTTGGCCATTCTCAATAGCTCTTCCAACAAACAGCTTTCATGAACTCTTCTTTAACTTCTTCCCAACTCTCTTTCATCTGCTTCCACATATTCCACAAAAAAGCTTCTTGATCATATGGATATTTGTACTATACAGGTATTTGTCATCTATTTTCATTGTTTACTCATTACTAGGAAACAAGTCAGTCCACGTCTTTCTAAACCTCTGTCACCTTGATGCCCTTCTCTAAAATAATTTCAATTTATTGTTTGGGATTTTTTTTAGCAAAGCAGTTCCATTTTTTTTGTCATGGTGCAAATAAAGGCAAGATTATACATTAGTCAGCCAATGAGGGAATTTATGTTGTCCTTTAGCAACTCAGGCTAAGAAACTCCAGAAAAGCAAACAAGGTTGGTGGTAACTGCCCCACACAAGCTTTTTTTCTAACCCCATCCCCAAAATAATAAATTCCTTAATGAAAGCTAGATAAGCATTTGAAAAAATAAAAACAGCAATATGAAATCCGGCCAAAGAATCAACCAGACTGTACCTTGGAAGAAAAATACTGCCTGCCATTGTGTACAAATACTCTGGTGCATTGCACTGCCAACCCAGACTGACCAAGCTGAAAGGAGAGGAGCAGGACAGGGCTGCAGAACCCTGTCCCATCAGCCAGCACCCCCAGGGATGCAGGTACCACTAGAGCTGCCTGGATGTGCAGGCTCCCCCTTCCAGCCAGACTTGCTTCCACCAACCTGAAACAAACAAAGAAACTAGTAGAGATCAACATCTGTAACACCTAATAAATATACCCCTTCACTACTACTCTTGGTACTTTTCCCTTCTTTTCATAGTTTCCCTTGGTGTACATACACTGCTGTACTTTTCAACTCCCTCAATATCTGTTCTCTTAGTCTTGTTCCATTGCTTCTCAAATATAATTTAAAACCAACGCTTCTGAAAGCTTCACTAAAACACAGACCAATCCAGGCTGGCCTTATACAATGTGTTTATTGGAGTTTAAGGCAAACACTCCTCTTCAGGGGTAGAAGAGAACCAGTACAGCCCAGAGCAGCTAAATGAGGAAGGTTTCTATATTCAGTGACTTAGTAAAGCAAGACACCAAGAGGGGAAACTGAGGTGGACTCACGAGCTATACATGAGATGTCTGAAAACACTGATTTCTGCTGAAACATATTTGTAACAAGATCATACAGCTTCAGCCTTTCACGAACAACTAGAAAACATTTGACTGGTTTTAAACTTATTACCTGGCTCAGATTTTCAATGATGTTTTGACTTTCTTGAGCAGAGATGTTAAGTGGCCATACAGAAGCTGCAAACACATGCAGTACTTGTCTAGCAGAGTTACAGTGATTCAATGTGCAGAACTTCACAGAGCTATTAAGTTTGTGTGGCAAAAGTTTACCTCAGCAGAAAGCCTTGCACAGAAATAGTTTGTCATGCAAAAGAAAGCATTAACTATGCTAGCAATGTTGTGTTCACTGTACAGGTACATGGCACAGATGGGCCTTCGTGGAGTCAGGACGGTGATCTTCAAAGACAAAGTCTGGGTGCTCAGGGTCATATTCAGAGTTTTGATATCTCTAGGGATGAAGGCAGCAAAATCTTTGTGTGCCAATGCTCAGTCACTCTCAAAGTAAAAAATGTTTTCCCATTACATAACAGGAATTTCCTTTGTTGGAATTTTCCTTGGTTGAAACATTTCCCCTGGTCCTTTCTCAAGACATAGTGGGAACTCAAGCTGAGGAGGGTGTGAGGAGGCTCTCCTCACTAAGGAGAACAATCTCTGCTCATGGGCATACAAAGTGACTTCCAAGGCTTTTTTATACAACAGGTCAGCCTCTATGTCATACATTCAAGTCAAACCGATTTTTCTTAATGAAAGACATACATACTTTATTACAACTGATTTTTCTCCTTGGCACAAATGGTCAAATAAAACAAGGCAGTCATTACACTCAAAAATGTCAAGACACTTACTGGACTTCTGTAACATTAGGTATCCACTATATTTGTCTTTTCTTGACAATGCAGGGTGACTTCCAAAGTGACAGATAGCATGGGCTGCCATACAACTACACATGACCTACCCATCTCTGAGATTCATGAAGAGACTGTAATTCTATGTTTAGCACAGAAATGAGGCTCAATTGGAGATGCTCCAAGCATCATGTTATTTTTTGAAAATCTTATTGGTTTAGTTGAAATGGTTTTATGTAATTTTTTTCTTTTTAATGCAGAATATTCAGGTAGATCTGCCAGAAGAGGCAATGGATTTTATTTATCTGCTGAAAACGCTGTTTCTGTGCTGCCAAGCCTTGTTAGATACTTCAAGCTAGAAGGTTTGAGACTTGCTGTGCTTGCAAGTTGCTTGATCAAGTCAAAGAAAACAGGGAAATGGACCCAGAAACAACTCCTCCTTTTTTTTCAGCAAAACACAAATTTATTTTTCCATTCTGTTGCTATTCCCACTTTGGAAATGGAGGCACAGGAAGAACTGTCATTACGTACTCTTTGGAACAAATTTTGGGAACTCTTCTCTCATGTAACTAACTGAATTTGAAAGGTTTTAATGCTTCTAAACTGGATGCTCATGCTTGCACCCTCTCTGATATTCTGGTATGTGAGACATCTCCTCCTGCATCATGCATTCTCTTGCTTCTCACAAGTTCAGCAGCATCCTCAGCACAGAGGCATCATTAATAAACCAAATCCTGATTGACTGTTTTCCTTTTGCCACTGAAATCTGAGGGTTCAGTCTATGCTAACTTAAGCTACTAGAAGTCAGAATTATTGGGGTCCTGTCAGACTCTTTCCTTTGAATCTGCCCCTTCCCGGGTGCAGATGTTTCAGGAAATTTAGACAGATTAAGTTTAACTGCTGAATTCAAAGCCATGAGCTGTCAGCTGGGTCTCCCCACATTCCTACTTTCACTTCTTCCAGCAGCACCAGAATGAAATGGGGTCACACTAGTGACACCTTCATCAACAATGGCCACTCCTCCCAAACTTCTTCATGGGCAACAGTAAAACTGGTCTGGCAGCTATTAATGTCAGAAGTACTAAAAAAAAAGTATTTGCTGCCATTTTGAAGGAGTGAGTGCATCCTCAGATCCCAGAAGAACAGAGGCTTCACAGCTCAAGGGAGGGACAGGTATCCTGCATCAAACAATATTTTAGAAAATGCGACTAGAAATCCTTCCGATTCGTCTTGCAGTCTTGCTGTCTCACGTGGCCCAGATGAATGACAGGTGACTTTCTGTGTCAGGTTGTGTCACTGTTACCTATCTCACTTGCTATCAGGACATAACCTAAGAGAGGAGGCATCTGGGCAACCGTGATACCTTCTGTTGTCATGCATAAAGATTAAACCTCATACTGCAGCAGTCTGAGCTGTGGCTGCATGATCATTTCACACTGGTGCCTCTAAAACTACTGGATTTTCAATGCCATTTTGAGAGTCCAGAAGTGATGACAAAATGGCTGTGAAAGAGGCTAATCCCAAATAATGATGATACAAAGAAGTGCAATGACAGGTCCCCCCGGGAACCTGAATGACCATGATAGTAAAAAATTGGGAGAGAAAGGCCTGGATTTTAATAGGTGAATGCTCCATTTAAGCAACAGGACAGATGGCTGATTCTAATTCTAGCCTTTTGGTAACTCCAACTGACTAAAATTAAATGCATGTTAATAACACAAAAAAAAAAAAAAAGTGTGAATTTTCCTGTTCCTTCAGGCAAAGCATGTTTTACTGTGAACTGCATTACAGAAATACTCAGCCCCATCTCAATTTGGAAGTCAGAAAGCAACCAGAACCTGTAAAGTCTGAATGCCTCTGTGTTATACTTATCTGCCAAGGCAGAAACCAGGCAAGACCCCTGGAATACAAGATTATTTCTTACATTTATAATATTGATTATCTCAGTGTCCTGTACAAGTGTTCTTCAAACACAGCATTTCCTTTGTCTGGCAACCGATTTCAGGTCTGGTGTCAGCTGGCTCTCCTGCACCCATCCATGAGGTGTCACAGGCTCATACATGGAACGATGTATCCTTATCAGCCTGCTGACCTTGGAAATCTGCAAAGGCCCTCCTAATCCCGTCCCTGGCAAATATCTACGTATCTTTAAATGTAGACGCAATAACTTTTCTCATTAACCTCTGCAGACAAAGTATCTTTCCTTTACTCTTCTCTGTATGTACCATGAAGTCACGTGAGACTTTTTGCCACTGATACATCAAAGTTCACGTTGCAGTGCAGAAACAGCATCTAAATCTCTGTCGAGACTCCATTCAAGCGCTGTCTTCACTGAGATAGTAAAGCCCCACGCGAGCTCATTACCACCCTTAATGCACTGTCTGAAGGCAACTCATTTATCACACAGCCCCTATCGTTTCCCTGTTTCCGTCGTTATTTATCACTCGACTAATATTTGTCATGGTGCAGGTTTTATCGGCACTATCTTATGTGTATTTCCAGAGCACACATAAAAATGTTGAACTGTTCCTGTAGAACCATTTCCTGCAGAAATTCACCAGGAATTTGAGGAGGAAGTAAAAATCTGTCTTTAAGGGTTCTTTTTCGGCAATCAGTACTTTAACACATGCTTCTCGGTGCTATAGAAATGTTAAATACAACCATTATACATACAACTTACTGTAGCAGACACCCGTGGAAAAGAAATCATTCTTATGCTATTAGCCATTCTCTTCCCTGGCCCCCAATTCTCAATTTTCTCTGCTAATTTACACGCCATGAAACGATTCTTTTATGATTTCTGGGTTTGAGAATTTTACGTGGAACTAACGTCTTGCTAATTGCTCAATGGTGCCCTAACGTCTCATGTTTAGTTTTTTCGCCATACCAGTGGAACATACGAGACACTTTGGAGAAATACTCATTGATGGTCTGCAAAGCAGCTCCCGTTTGCTTTAGGAATCAGTAAAATAATATACACGTTTTGTCTTGAGATCTACGAAGTGCCACAAACCCGAACCTGCCTGCTCTGCAGCCTGCCCCTCTTACGGATGGAAATACCAAGATGTCAGTATTTTGTAGCCATTCTGATTAAAATGTTTAGTCCATGTATCTCTGTGTCCCTATTTCTGAAAACACCTGAGGGTGAAAACTGCCGTCTTTTCTTACCGTGCTAACTATTTAATTCTCTCAAAAAACAGGACTGAACTGTACTGAAAAGTGCAATTTATGAGCGTGAAGCAGTGGGGATGTGGATAGGGATAAAATTTAGACAACTTCAGATTCAACTGATGAAAAAAGCTATTTCAATGGTACGTTAACTTCAGCCACTATTACTACACTACAAAATTCACAGCTCACTTAATCGTGTAATCCTAGCTCTGCAAAAGCCTTTGTCTGGACCTGTGCCCAATATATATCCGCAAGCCCTAGGGCCCACCTGCAATGTACAATCTTTGGGGGAGGGCAGAATATCAACTTTTCGAATCAGTTGTTTCAGTGTTTTTGAACTGGGATGCTGATTTTTCATACTGAAGAGCCACCTATATGCTGTGCTGCTGGACTCAAACTTTCCAAACCTCTGTCGGATGCAGGCTTTAACCAGGTAACCTAATAACAATAACACAAACAGCACTTTTATCAGAATGCAGCAGTCGCCTCCCGCTGCTTGTATTTCCCAATTACAGCAGACTCACCCGGGCTAATTTCTACAGGCGAGCTTGCGAGTTCTNNGCGTTTTGGGGTGTTTATTTTTTTTTTTTTTTTTTTTTTTCTCTTTTTTTTTTTTTTTTTTTTTCCAGATCTAGATCCCTGCCTTGGTTTTCACAGGGGCTGTAGCGAAGCAGCTCGGCCACCTAACAGGGTAAATCCCTGGCCTGCCTTCCTTCCCCTGAAGGCCTGCGCGGGTTCTGGCCCAGGCCTGGGCACCCGCCAGCGCTGAGGCGGGAGCGGCTGGGGGCGCTCTGGACAGGGGAATATCCTCGGAACCTGCTGGAAGCAGACCGAGGAAGCTTTCTCCAGAGCACCAGAGCTCACCACGGCCATGCCCCGAGCAGCTCCGAGACTCCAAGCCCAGCCCAGCCCAGCCCGGCCCGGCCGCGCTCCGCCTCCTCCTCCTCCTCCACCTCCGCCCC
>VWZP01002156.1:293261-327366 GCA_013396995.1 Dicaeum eximium | reverse complement strand
AGGTTGTAGGCAGGTGGGGATCGGCCTCTTCTCCCAGGAAGCTTGCAGTAGGACTAGAGGATACGGTCTTAAGCTGTTCCAGGGCAGGTTAAGATTGGAGCAGTCTTAAGCTGCTCCAGGGGAGGTTTAAATTGGACATTAGGACGAATTTCCTCACACATAGGGTGATTGCCTATTAGAACGGGCTGCCCGGGGCGGTGGTGGAGTCACCGTCCCTGAAGGTGTTTAAGGAAGGACTGCACGCGACACTCAGTGCCGTGGTCTGTTTGACACAGGGGTGGGTACGGGCTGGGTTTGATCTCAGAGGGCTTTCCCAGCCCCATTGATTCTGTGGGGGCAGCGCTCGCAGTCGCGGTCCGGCCGTGGCCGGTCTGTGCCGCGGGGGCGGGCGGTGCTCGGTGGGTTAGTGAAGCACACGGGAGAGAGATCCTAAAGATCCCAGTAGAAAAAAAAAACCAAGAAAAGTGAACGATGGCTCTTTCTCACCCTAATCAAAGTAATCAAAAGCCTTATTTGATTTCAGTGATTTGATAAGCGGCGGTGCTGTGTGCGCCTGGCTGCCCTGCCTTGCGATCTGGTGCTTTGGGGGCAGGAAGAGAGCAATCCCCGAGGTCAAACCTCTCCTTCGAGGAGAAGTCAGAGGGTGGCTGGTGTTCCCCGTCCCCTGCCTCTGCTGCAGCCTCTCTGTGCCGGAGGAATCGGTAAATGATTCCCACTCGGGCCCTTGGATGAAAACGCCGAAGGTGCGGGGAGCTCTGCCCTGGGCTGTGGCTCTCCGAGCGCACGTGTGCGGGGATGTGTGGGCCTCGGCACACCGAGCACTGCTGCAGGAGGGGGTAATTGTAGGAGGAAGTTCACAGAATCATTGTCATCATCCCGTGATAAAAGCTTTTTTTTAAAATAGATCTCCTGGCTTGCAGCTTTGCGGTTCAATTAGGACTGGTAATACCAGCGTGTACTGGTAATACCTTAGCTGGTTTATTGATGCTTCTGTCTGTGTGATTTGCTTACGTTAGAAAACAATTTTTGAAGTCAGATCATCTATTTTTCTTTCCTTAATAACAAGGACAGATTTGCATTTATGTGGTTTGATGCTTGTAGGAAAATGATCTTTTTCTTTGCTGAAGTTGAATTAAACCTTGAATGTTTCACTATAGAAAGTTATGCCTCCAGTTCATGACTCATAGTTTAAAAAATAATGCAGTGAAGGGGGACTAGGTGAATTTTACCATGCACTTTCTTTTGTGACTTCTCTTTAGCAGGTGTATTTACATAAGCTAGAACTTCTCTCTTTCAAGGGGCAGAAGTGGCTGAATGAACTCTGTCTTCTGAATGTATTCTTCCAGAGATCATGTAAAAGGTGAAGCAAGAATATGCTGATCTCAATTTAATGGTCTCTTTCTATCTAGAGGAGGTTTTTTCTCTTGAGAGTGACTGTAGCATTCAAGAAGCTTTTTCTGTCCTTGTTTTCTTACTCTACCCCAGCAGCAGCTGCTACTGTAGGTCATGGTAACATGCTGTGACAGCCACAGATCGCCTTGGAAGTCAGTTTTTCAGTGCTAATGAAGTTCTGCTTATTTATGGGTGTACTGAAGAGACAGCCTAACAATCTAACATGTACATCTGGTGTTGGAAACCAATTTTGATCACCCCAGAAGAAAAGGGATGGGTCCTCGTGCTAGAAGAAACCCTTAGGATGGGGTAGTGGAGAGGGCACTGGTTTACAGTGTGGCAATTCAGTCCTGATCTCTGCTAGAGTAACCTGGAAGATGTTACTTCTGTCAGCTTCACTCTCCTGCAGAATAGAGATAATGAAACTGGCTTTTATTGCGTGGGACTGATAAAGTATAGGTACACAGACTGTGCAGTTTGTGTACCATGTGCTGTAGAGTTTCTGCATCACTGACCTGTTTTTCTCTCATGTTGAGTCTTGAGAGAGAATGTGCAGCTTCCCATTCAAGTTCTTAACCACTTGCAGCAAAGCTTTTTTATGTCTGGTTCCAACTTGGGTGTCTGAGCTCTTGCTCTCTTCAGTCTTCAATGGATTAAGAAAAGTATTTTGCTGGGTGGATTTTGTTACAGTAATGCTTGTCATCTCTCAATCTCCCTGACTAGGTAGAAGGAAGGATTATGAGATTTTATGTACAAAGTCTCAAGCAATAGTAGGTTCCAGAAATTATCAGAAGTACAAAGGCATAAGAGAAAGCAATTTCCGTCTATCTTTTAATGTTATTTTTTAAGCATTCTCAGGGTGCTTGAGTTCTTAACCAGAGAGATTTAGCTATTGTTCTCCAGTCTGTTCCTAAAGACATAAATCAGTGATAGACTAAGATCCTCATAAGCAAGAATGATGCACTACCACTGCATAAAGTGCTGGTCCTAAAATCAGTGTAACTGTGCCAAGCCTAGCTGGGACAGTCCTTCATGATGAGATCCTATAAAAGATGTGTTTGAGTGCCTGCTGTGCAGGAGGTTTGAACAATTTGCTTAGGAGTTTCTATAAGAACTGAAAGAAAACATAGCTGATGGTGGGGATCCCTGCAGAAGTTCTGGTGGTCTGGTACCAGCAGGAGTTAGGGTAGGAACTTTGACACAAGACTCTCTGGAGAGCCATAACAGGAGTGGTGTGACTCCCGCTAGGTTTAGGCACAGACCCTATTTTACGTGATCCTATGGAATCATGTCTTAAGTGAGGAGGGAGAGCATCTAGCTTGCCTTAACTTCCTTTTTTATCTGGTCTAACTGGAATCCCTTCCCACCACTGCTGATTTGCAAAGAGCATGGAGATGATTTGGCCATGGCAGCAGGAGGGTCGTAAATGTTCAACAGGACTGCTGATGTCTTTGCTTTTCCTTGTAGGCACAGTGAGCTGCACTTGGTTCCTGGCAGTGAACGGTTTGTATTCGGCCAGTGATGATGTGATAGAGCTCACACCAGCTAACTTCAACAAGGAGGTCATTCAGAGCGACAGCCTGTGGCTCGTGGAGTTCTATGCCCCATGGTAAGAACTGCAGCTGTGTGCTTGCTCTTAGGACAGAGAAACAGCACAGGAATCTGCTGCTGATAGCTCAAGGTTTCATTCAGTTGTTGGCAGCACAGTTCGATGGCCTCATGACTAGCAAAATAGCTGTACTTGGGATTCCTGCTTTAAATTATTTTTGTGAGGGAAAAAGGCAGGAATTGGCATTTCAAGTTGGCAGATAGAGTCTGGTAGCAAAACCTATGCCATTTTTCTACTTGATTTTTTCTGGTTAAATTAGTGTTTAAAATGACTGATTCAAGTGCAGTAGGTAAGTGAGAAAGTCCCAAACTATTGTGTTTCTGAGCCTAATTCTGATGTGAAAGCACAGGTCCGAATTCATACTTAAAACTTCCAATTTCCATTTTAAAATCCTGGCTTTGTGCATCTTAATTTAGCATCCCTCTTTGTCTTCTTTCTGCTCAGGTCCAGAGTATGGAGTATCTATTCCATTTTAAACTCTGGTGATATATATACTCCATCATTGTACAAATCCTCTGTGATATTGCCATCCAAAGCTCCACACTCTGGAGAAAATGACCTTTTGTTGCAACAGCTTGACTCTGTCTGGACTGAGAGGTTTAAGGGAAGCCTTGCTGTGCCTCTTCTAGTGTTGCTGCAGTCTATGTAACATGGAGGTTTTTCTTCAGAAGCCTGCGTGATGGTATGATCTTGTGGCACAGGCTCTTTTCTCTTCATAAGGAAATCCTCAGTCTCCTACAGTTGGCTGTGACTGTGAAACAGTTCTCAGATCTGAATGACATCTACCATTTTAATTGGGTCTTTATTTTTCCTTTTTTTTTTTTTTTTTTTTTCCTAAAAGGTGTGGTCATTGTCAAAGGCTAACTCCTGAGTGGAAGAAAGCAGCAACAGCTTTAAAAGTAAGTGTAGCCTTTCAAATGTGCCCGTGGAAGTGGATTGAAGAGAGTTTGGCTGTTAGACATCTGGATTGGGAATGTGGAGGGGTTTGGTCCTTACAACCATTATCACTTTAATCATACTTGTCTAGCCAGGAAAGTGTTGTTCAGGCGCCTGAAAACTCGTGGGTTTGGTTTGGTTTGGTTTGTTGTATCCTTTTTAAAAGAAGCCACTGAATTGTAGAAGAAGGTCAGTTCTGTCCCTGTGAATTCCCATTACTCTTCTCTAGGACTGAAAACAGCTTTGTAAGCCATTGGTGTTGACTGTTTTTTTAATTACAGAAAAATTAGTCATGCTGTGATTAGCTGAACTCTTGCCTATGTAAAATATATATATATATATTCTTCTCAGAAAACCAAACAAAAAAAACCCAACTAAATAATAGCACAAACAATTTAAAATTTATTTTATCATGCTGAAGAAAGGAGTGGACATTTATAGTGTTCTGTAGTTTAATGCTTGTGGGATAAAATACCTCTCTTCAGTTGCAGTCCTGGTAGCTGCCCCTCTCTCTTCCCCCCTTCCTTTGTGCCCCCAGCAGGGAAAAGGTCTTAAATTGCTGTAAAAGTCTTGAGTGTAATTCTTTGTTTCTGCAGGGTGTAGTCAAAGTGGGTGCAGTAGATGCAGATAAACATCAGTCCTTGGGTGGACAGTATGGAGTCAGAGGGTTTCCAACTATCAAGATATTTGGAGCCAACAAAAACAAAGCAGAGGATTATCAGGGTAAATGTGATTAATTTTTAGATGTTGCATGCCTAAAAACTTCCCTGAATACAGTAATCATGGTAGCTGTTAATGCTGTGTTGTGCGGTTTTTCCTTCTTGTCTAATGCTTGTAGTAATGGAGATACAGATGGGTGGGAGTGGTTTAACCAAATTGTATATGTCTTAGCATTGTCTGACAGTCCCACCTGCAGTTCATAGTTGTTGGAACTTGACAGGGAGTTTGAAGGAATTACTCCTTTCTTCCTGTTTATTTGGAGCGTGCCATAGAGTCACTCCTCGTCAGAAAATAAATGAAAAGGTGTAGTGAAGTCCGTCTTGCTGCTTGTGTTTAAGTCAGATGTCCCACCACTAGTACTGTATCACTCCTAGCCCAGTCCTGCTTTTCCTGAAAGATCATTAGGGTGAGGGAGGATTAAGTTAGGAGCATACCTTAAACTGGCCTTTTGGTGGTTTGATCACTTACTTTGCTGCACTGCAGGTGGCAGGACAAGCGACGCTATTGTCGATGCTGCTCTAAGTGCTCTTCGGTCCCTGGTGAAAGAACGTCTTAGTGGCAGAAGCGGAGGATACAGTTCTGGAAAACAGGTATTTGAGGGAATGTCTGTTTGTTTTTCAGCTGGAGGCTGTCTTGTACAGGAGATGAAAGCTGCCAACTCAGTCAGAATTGGAAGGCATGTCTGGAGTTTTATCCAGTCCAGGTGCTCTGCCCAGTGCAGGGCCAGCTGGAGCAGATTGCTCAGGGCTGTGTCCCCTGAAGTTGTATCTCCAAGAACTCGGACTCCAAATGGACTGCATTCTCTGGGCTACCTGTACCAGTGTTTGACAGTGTTCACAGTAGAAATCTTTCCTCTTACATTTTAAGTTACAGAATCATAGAATGGTATTTCTTATACTTCAGCTTTGTCCCTTTTGTCTCTTGTTGCAGCAAAGAGCCTGCCTTTTGTTTTCTTTACTTTCCCGCACCCTCTCATCACATGTCAGATGCTCAAAGCCCTTAATCAGCTCTGACCATTGGCTGGACTTGCCCCAGTGTGTGCATGCCTGTTCTGTGGGGGAGCCTAGAACCAGACCCAGCACTCCAGGTGTTTCACACTGTGCTGAGCAGAAGAAAAGATTGCCTCCTCAGACCTGGCTACTCTGTCCAGTGCAGCTCGAGAGGCTGTTGAGCATCTTTGCCACAGGACTGCAGTGCTGGCTCATGTTCAGCTTGTTCACCAGGACACTCATGTTCCTCTTTGAAAAGCTGCATTCCAGCTAGTCAGTTCTCAGTGTGTACTTGTATATGGGGCTGTTACTCTCCAGGTGCATCTCCCTTTGAACTTTAGGGTTCATGTTAGCCCCATTCTCCAGGTGGTTCAGGTACCATTTGCCTAATCCTAATCTAAATTAGACAGATTAAGGTTTTTTAACTTGGTAGTGTTTTTCTGAATTTGGCTTGCTGGATTTCTTCCTGAAAGTAAATTGAAAAGCTTCCGGCTCCTATTCCTATTTCTAAGTCATGGTGCAAGTACATAATGACATCCTCAGGGTGGCCACGTAGAAGACCTGGGTGGACTGTACCCTGTAGTGTGTATCACACTCCCACATGTTTGCTTTGCCTGGAAACCAGGAATTGGTTCCAGATGGAGCTGGGGGTTGGAGAGCGCTTTATTCATGGACAGATCAGTGCATGAGGAACTGAATAAGTGTTCCCACATCTTCTTTGTAGTCAGTTTGACCCGATTTCTCTTTTTTCAAGAGAAGGTTCATTTGCTGTGTCTTGAAAATGCTGTGGGGAGTAGGGTGTGTGTACTGTCAGTTTTAAAAAGGGAAAGTTGTATGACCTAACACTGCCTGTTTTGTATCCTACTCAAATAAAGAAAATTTGGTTCAATGTGACACACACAGGAGTTGGCCTGTGTGGGAGACCAGTTTTGGTTGCTTCTTACGTGAGGGTCTGTTTGTTTCTTACAGAGCCGGGAGAGCGGAGGTGGAGATAAGAAGGATGTGATTGAGCTGACGGATGACAGCTTTGATAAGAATGTCATAAATAGCGATGATGTGTGGATGGTGGAGTTTTATGCCCCATGGTGTGGGCACTGCAAAAAGTAAATGAGATTTACTTTAACAATTCAGTTCCTGTTAGTGCCTGTTTTGTGTAATACCCTTAATTCCCTAAAAGAGACCTTGCATCTCTGGTATACTGGAAGTGAGTTTTTTTGTAAGGTGATCTAACAAAAATTTGTGGGCTTTACTCAGGGCCCCTTGGTGCTACTCTGGGTGCACTCCTCCTTAGCAGTAAAATTCCAAGTTATCAGCAGAAATAAGATCTGGAAGTTACATTAAACTTTTCATTCCTTCAGATGAAGGACATCAGTCTTGTTTGGATAACCCTCTTAGCTGTCACTCTTAGCAAGATACTCTTTTTCTTGAGTAAAACATGCTACATAGTGTTGAAGTGTGGTATACTTTTGCTAGCCCTTAGAGAGCTTAGGGCACTTGTACTCTCTGTTTTTCAGCCTGGAGCCAGAATGGGCAGCTGCTGCCACTGAGGTGAAGGAACAAACAAAAGGAAAAGTAAAGCTGGCTGCAGTAGATGCAACTGTCAATCAGATGCTGGCAAGCCGATACGGGGTGAGTGTGCTCTGCAGTGGTTACAATTTCCTTTCTGTCTCTACCAAGTCAGATTTCTCTTCAATCCTTACTGAACTGTTCCTTAATCTTGTACTGCTTAAATGTTTTGTGCCAAAAATACATTCAAAACAATTTGTTTCCCAGAAATAATTAGTGAATGTCAGTAACAACATAAATAAATGGAGAAAGAGGAAAAGAATGTTGGATGTTGCTGAGGAGAAGGGCTATTCATTTCCATAACATCTTGTATACTTTTATCATCTGGAGTGAGAGGTCTCTTTCTTGAGACTGTAGACTAGTTGGGCATCTCTGGAACCCTTGGAGCCAGTTTTCAGGGATCAGTGACAATATCAGCTGCCCAGACCAGGTGTGTTGCTGGCCAAAAGAGAATGGATACTCTTGAATTTTTAGTACAGTCAATGGAGCTTAGAGCTGCATAGTTTCTCTCTAAGTGCACATGGCTGACAGTGTAGAGGGAACACTGGGCAAGATTTACTGGAAGTGTAGCAGAAGGAGCTTAAGGTCTACTTGCTACCATGTAGGCCCAGTGTTGTCCACCTCCAGACAAATCAGGAAATTAATGTTTAATAAATATCAGGGGTAAAGATAGTTCTCATGGTGCTTAAACCTGCAGTGCTTGGCACTAAATTGAGATAAAACCATTGCTGGTTCATCAGGCCAAAACCCCAAAGCAGCAGTGTACGTTCACCTTGTTTTGAATTGTTGCAAAGAGGGGAAGCTACAAAATTCAAGTTGAGTCAGAACATGTGAGGCTCAATACACGAAGATATTGAATCTCCTCCCTTGCTCTTAGTCTAGAGGACATCAGACAAGCAGATAATTTCCACCATAAATATTCAGGTTTATTTGAGCTGATGGTTTAAACTTGTCTTGCAGATTCGTGGATTTCCCACCATTAAAATCTTCCAAAAAGGAGAAGACCCTGTTGATTATGATGGTGGGAGAACTAGATCTGATATCATTGCTCGTGCTCTGGATCTGTTTTCTGATAATGCACCGCCACCTGAGCTCCTGGAGGTACCTGTACATCATTTTCTCAAATTGCTTTTCCGTCATACTCTTGGCAGCAGTTTTTACAGCTCTATATGAACTCTAAATACAAGTGCCTAAGTGTTTTGCCCCAGAAAGTAAAGGATGACAAGCTTTGACTAACAAAAAGCTGTATGTTCATTTCTACCATCAATTTGTTGTTGTCTAAGAGATGGTCAGAATTGATACAGTCAAGGCATTGACAGGATGGTGCCAGAGTGTCTGAACCTGCTCTTGAGGAATGAGTGAAAAAGTTGAGTTCTGTTCCCCATCTCTCTTCTTACAATCAGAGGGCAGGGCCTTGTCATTTGCAAGCTGTCTGTTAGGGGATGCACGATGCCTAGTTTTGCTTGTTGTCCAAAAAACTCCACCCTCTGTCAGGTGACTTCTTTTTTCAGCTTGCTGTTGGTAGATTTGAAATGGTGATCACTTGTCTCCAAAGTGAGCGGCATGCAAGACAGTCCACTGGGATGCAGGAAGGAAAAAACAAAAAATACCTGTACTATTAATAAAGATACTTTTATTATGGTGCTTATTTCATCTTTCTTATCCTTCTAAATTTTTTATTTGGTATGCCTTCTAATATTAATACAGCAATACATGTTGATATATGTGTATATGCATATAATTGATTTATATATAAATCAGAGGCTGCATGCTTAGAAATTTATTTACTGATAAGATGCACAATCAAAGGTTGGAGACCACTGGTGTAGGTCACTGGATCAATTTCTTTTTGAGACATCCCACAAAACCAGTGTTGCTGTTCTTGTTGCTTGAACATCCTCATCCACAGCAAAGGCTGCCTCTGCTGGCTCTCCTTGTGCTCACAGGCATTTGCATGGGCCTGGGGGTGCTCTTCCCAGCCTTGGGCAAGAACAATGATTTTGAGCAAGAAGTGACATCTGACTGTGCCTTCTGTAAGCCTTATTTGGTGCTGCAGTTTCCTGTTGCTGAAACTCTCAACAGAAGACTTTGTGAACTCCTTGTAAATTACTCTTGTACTGCCGGACCAGCGAAGTAGAAGAGACTTGTAAGCTTTTGTGTCAAGTTGTTTCAATGCTTACTGCCTTGCAGGATGGAGTTATCAGGCTGTTGGAGGGAAGTACAGTCACAACTGAAGAACCAGACCTTACTGTCATTGACTTTCTGCTGTTTTCTTCTAGATAATTAGTGAGGATGTTCTGAAGAGTACCTGTGATGCTCATCAGCTCTGCATCATTTCTGTCCTGCCTCATATTCTTGACACAGGTACACATACAAGCAAGCAGACGTCTGTATGAATTTGTCATTTAAAGCATGTAGTTATGTTTTTTAACTTGTCAAATTCTGTTTAACAAACAGGAGCTTCAGGGAGAAATTCTTACCTGGATGTCATGTTAAAAATGGCTGAAAAATACAAAAAGAAAATGTGGGGGTAAGTGTTATTGTCCACTGGTCATTGAAAAGATGTGAGCATTTCTGGCCATAAATGGGATAAAATTTGTATGATACCTGTTTAGCTACAGAAGGAGTTATTCCTTGTTCAGGGTAGCATATCTTGGTATTTCACTAATTACTGCAGAAGGGAATGCTGTGACTTTAAAATAGCCCATTTTTTTATTTCATCCACCTCTCAAATTCTGCATTTACAAGTGACATCTAAGCATTAATGAGATTAAGCATCTTTTACTCTTGTCCTGAATACTCAAGTATTTTAGGGAGGTTTCTTTCACCATCTTTTGCTGGTTGGTGAGTGTGCCAGTGTGACTGTTGAATTCTCAAAAAAACTACTAAATTGTAGTTTATTAACATGTTTCATACTCTCAAAGAAACAGGCCAGCAGGCTGTGTCTTTATTCCTCCTCCTCTCAGGTGCAGGTTAGGATCTGGGACTTCTCAGGAAAGTGAGAGCTGTTCTGTCGCACTGACTGCTGTGAAGAGGAACAAAATAACATGAAAGCCTGGGGCAAAATGCAGAGATTGGCTCATTCCAGAGCTTGCTCAGGGAACTTGATAAGATGAGAGGAACTGAAGACTGTCTCTTTAGCTATAAATCCTCCATAGTGATATTTGGGCAGGACTTTGTAATCTTTAGATGTGTGACTTTTAAACCTTCCCCTTAATACCGGGTAAAGTGTAGCAGTGTGTTAAGGTTGGTAACATAGTTCTTCCCCTGCACTGTGTTTAGTGGCTGTTCTTACCCAGCTTAGGTAGCTGTGTGGGTGGGACTGGCCTAGAGATGCTGCTGAGAGGGGGCTTTCTTCTCTTGCAAGGTTCAAAATCAGGACTCTCCTTTTCCCTGCTGACTTTGAAAGTGTCAAGGGCAATACAGAGCTCTGCTTGAACTCTGCAGGGTCGCAGGATATGTGATCTGAAAATTATTGTAGTGCCTATCCTCATTATTAATTTTCTATTTCATCTTTTCCTCAAGGTGGCTGTGGACAGAAGCAGGTGCTCAATCAGATCTTGAGAGCTCTCTGGGGATTGGAGGCTTTGGGTATCCAGCAATGGCAGCTGTTAATGCTCGGAAGATGAAATTTGCCCTTCTGAAAGGATCATTCAGTGAGCAAGGGATTAATGAGTTTCTCAGGTATGAAATCTTTAAGTGACTTTAATCTTTCTGTATCTCGGGCTATGACTCTTTAGACCATAATGAGACTCTCCTGCATCACACGAGACTTGCATGGTTAAGGGAATTGAGAATTCTGTGGAGTAAGGGAATGGTATAATGGGGATTGCAATAAAGCAGTCATTACCTTTTTGTGGTGTGCAGAATTAAGTTGGCCATTTACATTTAGACAGGTAGTTTTAGTACAATGTTTGAAAACAGAAGTGGACTTTGTTGAAAAATTCTGTTTCTCTGGTAACTTAAGAAATAACTTACTAATAAATTCCATTTAATTCAACTGGTGCCTTCTGACTAGTCATTAGTGATTGGAAAGTCTCCAGTTTGGGAATCGTAATGGGTGCTGTTGAAGTTCTTGAGGTTGTATGTGTTTCTGTTCATCTTTCTGATTCAGTTTAGTCCTGTCTTCCCCTTCCCACTTTTCCATTCTCCTCACACTTTATAAATGGATTGGGTGCACCAGGTCCTGTGAAACTGCCTCTTGTGTAGCTGGGCAAGAGCCAGTGCTGAGAAGAATGAAATAGGGAAAGGAAATGGAGAGGATGACAGAAGGTGGCAGCAGCACTGAAATAGAGCAGCTAAACTTAAACTGTTACTTCAGTGTGGTCAAAGTGAAGTAAAGTACAAGCTTCCACGTAAAGTACCAGCTGCTGTAAGTTATGCAAGAGCCCTTGAGACCTTACATCAGAAGTGTTGTTTCCATGTCTGTCCTGGGAGAATGGCAGAGAACAGCCGGAATTGCAAAAGCAAATGCAACAGCCTCTCCCCACCTTGCCATAAGAAGCACATTAACTGAATGCAGTTCCTACTGGATTAGTGGAGTCAGTGCTATATTCTTACCTGTGAAAGTGATCAGACTTTGTTCTTAATGCCAATAAAGGAACATTCTTAGGGCATCAAGTTAAATTCAGGATACAGATGCAAGAAGAGAAATACCAGACAGTTTGTACTAATGCACATGAAAGTGTCTGCCTTTGTCAGACATGGCAAATTTTCTTAGTCTATAAAGTCCATCTTAGTGAAGCCTCTCCTGGGTGAGGCTGGATGATGCTTCCAGGACACAACAGCAAATTTAATAGCGTATATTGCATTGGATAATTGGTTTGGTATTGTCTTACCATGCAGCACTACTTGCTAGAATAATCTCTTCCTGACACTTCATCTCAGCTATGCTGCCTAGAGAAAGCAATATAGTCACAGCTGGTGTGGCTGGCCATTCACTCAGCTGCTGTAGGCAGCTTCTGCAATCTAATAAGCAGTCTCAGCAGTGTTGACTACAAGTAAGGAAACTGGCACTGTGAAGAGCAGAAAAATTGTGAACTCCACTTGGGGAGGAATGCTAATCCAGTTGTATTTGCCTCTGAAAGATGCAAAGGGATTAGCTCCTCAAGATTTTAGTGCTGAGCTTTTTGACCAAGTCTTACTAGCAAGCTCATGATGGAGTGTCTCAAACAAAGCTGGTTACCTTGTACCCTTTGGAACCCATGGAGGCTGTCTCCACTAGAGAAGATCACTGGTGATTTCCACTAACACTTGCAGCTGACTTCCAGAACTAGAATTACAGGCTCCCCTTGAAGTTGCCTTAAGTGATAAACTGTTAAAGAGCCTGCACTTATCTGTGATTTTTACACTGCTGAAATATGAAACAGTGTATCCCACAGATGTCTTTGAATCCAGTTATAAATTTTCAATGCTGTTTTAAGGGCTCTGTAATTTTCTGCTTCTTGAAGTTTTTGCATCCAGGCAGTTTATATCTACTTAAAGAGATGAAATCTTGAACTTGTATTTCTTACCTGAAGCAGGCTCACTTCCAGGTGGATGGAGGCTGGAGAAATTTGTTAAATTTAACTTCTGCTTGTTTTTTCTCAGGGAACTCTCTGTTGGTCGTGGTTCTACAGCACCAGTGGGTGGTGGAGCTTTCCCCAAAATTCATTCAGTTGAACCTTGGGATGGCAAAGATGGTGAGGTAAGAGATGCTCCATTTCTGAAAGTGCTGAGGAATTGCTGTGTTCAGAAGTGACAGGATAGAGTAAATAACACTTGTCAGTGTGAAAGTTCCTGTTCTTACAAGATCGTGGCAAGTTGTATTGATGGTTTCCCATTATCTTAATCCTTCCAGCAGACCAAATGGTACATTGGTCATCTGACATTGCGGACCAGATGTGCCTGCCTAACTGTTAGGATGTGATCTGAAAGCTGGATCACTTGAGGCAGAAGTGTGTTGCTATTGTGCCGGGAGCAAGAACAAAAGACTCCGATTCATCAAAAGGCAAAAGGGTTTAATACAAATTCCGCGCCTTTTTATAGCAAGACTCGCTGCAGTGAAATGCGATTGGTCCCACTGAAAACATCTCTCACCCCGTTGGTGAACCAAGAATAACACTCTTTGAAGGACAACTATTATAAACAATAGCTACAAGGAAGAGATAACAATAGTTTAGAATTCCTTTCTTCTAAGTTTCCCAGGCCAGTTATCTCTGTTCTTTCTTCGACTGAACTGAGAATACCCCCAGTGCTGACTAAGGGAGGTGGTAGTATATGCATTCAAGACCCCAGTGTTGTGGAGACTTGGGTTCTGAATATGCCAACCTTGCCATCAAGGTCTTAGTGCCAGAAAGCTTGTTAGGTAAAGCCTGTGTAGCAAATAACATGGTGACCAAGTCTGCCTTCTTAAGGTTCAATACTGCTGTAAAAACCAAAGTTAATGCCGTCTTTTGATCTACTTCAGAGAGATAAAAACATGGAATATGGTAGTGGTTTTGTTAGTTTATATGTATACCCTTCATCTGGAGTATTTTGATTAGTAAAAAACAACCTTCTAGTCTAAACTCTGATCACTTGTCCTGTGCTTAGTGCACCTGGAGTTTTCTGAATGAAAGAGATGACAGGAGAGAGCTTTACTCTCAGGATGAAGTAAGAATCTTTCTAACTCAGCGATCTCCTGGCATTAAGCTCTTCTAAACATGTACTCAAAACCTTCCCTTTTTAACAGCTTCCAGCTGAAGATGACATTGATCTCAGTGATGTGGATCTGGATGACTGGGATAAAGATGAGCTGTGAGATCTTCAGGAAACTTACTTTCTTGGGAGAGCCTGTGCAGCAGTTTGCAGCCTGGATCACAATCAGACAGATATTTCAGTGGCCTTTTTTTGGAGAAGTAGCACATGACACACTGTGCTATTGGATGCACTGCAGCAGCGGACTGTACGCATCTCAAGAAAACATTGCAGAAATTCTATGAATTGTCATAACCAGTAAACTTGATTGTATTCTGTGTAACAAATATTTTGAGGACAACATGGATATTTCTTTGGAACATCTTGGGTTTTATTTTGTTGATAATGTGCTGTTTGAGTGTTACTGGAGGCTGTTAGTGTAACCAATTTTAACTGTAATTTTTTTCATGAGGTGGAACCTGCTCAGCTTCTGTTTCAATTAAAGAATAAAATATTTTTTGACACACAGTGTTAGTCTTGTTTAGAGTAAGAAAGGTGAACGTAGTACAAGCAGTCCCATTTTGGATGACTCTTGAAAGTGAACTGTAGAATAGAGAGGCTTGTGCAGAGAGGAGTCCTAAACCACTTCCTTGCTGTGAGATCTTGACAGTTTGGCCTAAAGCTTGATAAAACGGACAATCTTTGTTTAAATGCTCTTCAGTCTTCCTTTTCCTATTCCGTCTCAGGGGCTTTCTCTTTCTTTGTGCCAGGCTTCGTAAGATCATTAATACAATGGAAGTGGGGTTGCTGCTGCAATGAGAGATGCTGGGAGCTGTTGGTCTTTCCCCTGGATTAGTAATGAAGCTAATCTGTGTTTTAGGGCATAAGGATTTCCAGGTGCTAACAGAAAACCACCCTGGTGCTGTCTCCAGCAAATAGAGTAATATTTCTTCACTTCCCATCTGGCATTGTTTTGATCTGAAATTGCTATTTCCTTTGGAAGGGGAATCAGGACTGCAAATAGGGATGTTTATTGCTGCTTTTTAAATAAAAATACTATTATTTTATTGCTCTCCATGTCTTGTATATTGGTGTCTAGTGAAGTGACCCTGATATGATCAGCTTGTTTATAAATAAGGAATGAAAGAGCTGAAAGATTCCCCTTCTTTCAAGGAAATAACACAGATAGTTGTCACTGGTGTCTGTAAGAGGTTGCCCGTAGCTCATCCCCGTGAAAGGCAGTGTCAGAACCATGGGCAGCCAGCAGTAACTGCTGCTTCCATGCAGGAGATGTGCTCCAACTCTTAAATCATCCCAGCAGATGAGCTGTAATGGAACTGTTCCAACTGAAATATCTTTGCAAAAACTAAACTCATGAGTACTTGGGACTGTAAGTCATATTATGGTAAGTTCCACAGCACCTTCGAGGATCTTTCCTCTTAAGCTTTTGGGTTTTTTTGTTAAATTAAAGGAACTTTGGGCTTTGCTCTGATGCTTTCTACTTTTTCTGTTTGGATTTTTTTAAGTTTGCTTTGTTAGAAAAAGAGGACTGTATACACCTAGTAGATCCATTAGCCACCACACTTTTTAAATTGTTTTATTTCAAGTCCAGTAGATATTCCATCTTTGTAATTTACAAAAAAAATAAATACTACCATAGTACCTCTGTCTCTGAAATATGTTTTTGTAAAACTATGAATAAGAGATAACTTATATTGTAGTCACTGTAAAAATTACTAGAAGTGGTAGGAAGATAATCTTGCTACAGCATCTGCATTTTAATTTGACTTTCAGCAGCTAAGGATTGTTTTACAGTAACAAGAGAGTCTTGAAAATTAACAGATGAAGCTTGAGCAGTTCTTCTTTAACTGCAGTCAAGAAGACTGAGGTCAATCTTGAAGTAGACATAAGGATAGTATTCCTGATTACTCAGTTGTAACCCAGGGATGTCCATACCAGGCTGCAAAAGGAAGTAATGGCTTTAGTACCAGTAAACCCGCACAGTTCCAAGCTCCAGGAGATTGCTTTTGTGCTCCTTTCCCACAGGTGCAATGGAGCTTTCTATGTGCTATTCTTAAGGGGGGGAATTCACCACTGAAAATCTGCTCTGCTTCTTGTTTCAGGTTGCCTAATGTAATTAGCACTGAGAATTCATGCCTGTGCTGTTAAGAACTTGTAGCATTTTTGTGTGCTTCAGCTCTACAGCAACTCATCTCTGTCCTCCCTTCATGCAGTGGGACCTGTGCTTGCTGGTTTTAGGCTGTTTTGAAGGCCTGTTAGCTCATTTATTGCTTTAGCCTAAATTGTTTTGAATTGTAATTCAAGATATGGGGAAGGAGAAAGCAAGTACTGCTGCTTGTTGAAGGCCCAGGTTATTTATAAATGACAGCCTTTTACAGGTGACAGGGATGTCACAGTCCTAGGATTTAGTTCCAAATTAATTTTTCTTGTTTGTATTGATCTGAATGTTCATAGTAGATTTTAAGCTTTTTATGTAGAGGAACAGGCATAATTGAGCTGACCTGTTTTATTCTGCTAGCTGTAAACATCAGATGCTTATACAGAAAATACAGGCAATCTCTCTGCATCTGTATCATAATCTGAGCCTACCCTAATCCAGTCTGTAACCAGCTGGGATTAGAGCTGCATCCAGGGCTCCTATCATTGCAGGATGTGAGCAGATGCATGCTCTAACCCCAGGACAGTGAAGTGTTCATTTGGCTAAGCTGAGAGAAGCTACAGTGTGTGCACTTGCAGTCCAGATACATACATCCGTTACACTTGTGGCTGCAACTTCATCCAGGTGTTTGAAGACCACGTTCAGGACGTCTCTCAGGCGCTTCACAGACTTCCTGTTTGGCTGCAGCAGCATTGCTTGGAAATTCACAGGGAGGCCATACCTCGGAACACAACATAGTGATCGTCTGCTGGGGAGGGGCACAGCTCTGCTCGAGCCCTCCTCCCTCAGCCGCCAGGCGTGCCCACTGGTGGTGTGTTGCAGAAACGACACTGCCTCCTTATTGGAAAGCATTTTCTTTTTAAAGCCAAAAGTCAACTAAACAGTGTCTTTCTGTTTTCCCCTTCCCTCTAAGTGCCCCCAAATAATTTTTTTTCATCAGATCCTTCTGTCACCTTTTTTGTGGACAGCTCTATTGTCCTCTGTGAGCTCTTGGAATGAAGTGTGTGAGGCACACACCTTGAGACAAAACAAGGTGTGTAAGGGTTCCTCCCACAAAGGAACTGCACCACGAAGAGAGCTGTACATTTTGACTTCCCCAGAAATCTCTGCCTGCACTCTGTTTACTCACCTCAGGACAGATTCAACAAAGACTCTCAAGGCTTTCACATGAATCCAAGCCACAAATGCTTCACTGAAGTTCACCTTCAGCCAGCGCAGTAAGGGGCCCTGTGAGACCAGAACAGAGCTGTGATCCCCTCGCTGAGTGAAGCAGCTCCATAGCCAGCACTGCCACTGAGGACATCATGGGCTGCTGGGATTGTTCCCAGGCAGCCTGATAGTGGCCCCCAGCCTATCAGAAACTCAAGTTGGAACCATAAAGCCATTTCTGAGAGAGGTGCTTAGGCATTCTGGTAGCAAAGGCTGCCACAGTGTGGGCCACCAGCTCACAAGGTGCTACTTACGTATTGTTGTTTCTTGTCAGAAGCTAATTTCATCAGCTCTTCCTTTTCACATTTCAGTTCCTTCTCATCGTAATAAAATTCTCGAACCATGAACCTACAATTGAATGACGTTTGCTTTCACAAGCCTTAGTCCAGGCAATATGCACACTCATTTCTTTTTCCCCAGGAGAAGCAGGTATAGTTGCTAGCCATTTAACAAGTTAAAGTATGTGGAGGGTAGGAGTTGGAATCACCCCCAGAAAGGCAGCTTCCTGCTGTCAGCAGAACGAGAGCAGAAAGGGCAATTCCAGGATCTGTAACTGGGAGCTTAAAGAACAGCATCACTGATTCTGCTACCACAGCTCCTTCCCACCCTGCCTTCTCAGTGGCTTTAGGACCTACAGAAACCCAAGCAATCAAGAAGTCCTAAAACCAGTGGTGAATTCAGCATGCTGCGCACACAACAAGCCTCACCTGACCCTCATCTCTTGGTAGCCTCCCTGCCCAGCAGTCAGGGCTTCTTACCTGTTCTCCCTGGCTTTAGCCTTAAAGTCATCCATCACTTTTCTAAATAGGGTCACAGTGAAGAGTCCTCCCTCTGCATCCTCAGCAATCATTCTGTGGGAGGGAAATCCACTGCTGTAATTTGACATGGCAAATCCCTCGTGCCTTTTTTACCTACCTCAGCTTCCCCTTCTGCAGTTCTTTTTATTTTCATTTATGATACTGAACAACACTCTGCTTTTTGAAAACTGCTGTGACAGAAACAGGAAACAATGACTTTACTTGCACTGGCTACTCTATCTCAATGTAAAACTCAATTGGTTTAGTTCCTGAGCCCACTGTAATACACACACATTCTGCCTGCCTGATTTTTCTGTGTTTCCTGGTAACATTCCCCCTCCTTTACATGCACTTGTGTTTTTGAGACAGGCAGCAGACAAGACAGCTTGTTTATTTCCCTGTGCTTTCTACCTTCCCCATTGCAGGTAATACCATTGTCAGCTCTTGTGCCCTGGACTGGATCTCACAATCTGCATGAGCTGAACAATGGAATATTTAAGTCCTAGGAAAGACTTTTTACCTGAGGTGAAAGGATGAGTTAATATGGCTTTTGCTAGTGCAACTGACAGTATGCTGAATTATTCTATGCTGCAACAGGAAGCAATTAAAAATGCAGATTTAGTGTTTCATCTTTTTATAAAGTACTTTCCATAAAGCTCTCTGTGCTTGCATGTGTCTGAACTATACCTCAATTAATGTAATAAATTGCCTGTTTTACACAAAAAAAAAAAAAAAAAAGCAATGGCCTGGTTGAAAGTAAAAAAAATAGATTACTGGAAAAGGGAACAAGCTAATTGTAAAAAAACTAACTTTTCTTTCATCTGTATTTTCCTCCAACAAACTAATTTCTATTTGAATTGCAAATACATTAATGTGGAGCCTATGCATTAGACTAGTGATTTCCTCAGGATCCACCAATATGAGGGGCTGAAACACGACAGGGATCTCTGAGACAAACACGGAGCTTAATTTGGAATTTCACTTACTTGGTGGAGCGAGGTACTACCATATCTGAGAGTGATTCATAGGTCTTCTGCCACTGTAGGTAGCTTGACCTTTGAGCAACACAAAACAAAGCACAGTCAATAAATACTATATACTGGAAAGTAAATGTTGATATATGTAGTTAATTAAGGTAATAACTTAGGGTAGAAGGGTTGAGCTCTTTGTGCTGGGTTATGTCATTAAGATACATTAAGCCTCTCTTGTCCTTTCCTCTCCTAGTCACCAGCTGAGGAGATGCTTCCCTCAATGCTACACCCTCAGTCTTCACTTTGGATCTTGGCTTGAAGAAGGGTGAATATCAGGAAGCTGATGGTGGGAAGAACGTGGCATATACTTCCAGGCTGCCACTGGCAATGTCCTATGCTCCAGGACCCCTGCACAAGCTGCTCAGGTCCATGGGTAGGTGTGCTACTCTGCTATGTGCAATCCCAGAGCTGATCCGGGGCTAGACTGCACTCATGGTGAATTCCAGCACTGTGAGAAAGGGACAAGGGTCTGGTAAGAGTTTGCAAAGAGAGAAGTCTCTTTTTAGTGTGAATAAACTCAGATAATGAAGTCAACAAACTCACCTCAGACAGCTTTTTGCAACCTGGTTTTCAGAGACAGAAGAGTGATGGTGCTGTATGTGTGTGTTGGGAGAACAGGTAAGAAGCCCTGGCTGCTGGGTAGGGCTATAGAGAGGGGAAACGTTTTGTGTAGGGCTCTGAGGAGAACGTGGTGTAACTTCCCCATTGGTAGCAGTCATCCTATGTATGGCCACTTACAAGGGCACAGTCAGCAGAGAGAGACTGTGAGCTGAGCAGGTCTAGTTCATTTTAGAAACTGGCTATGCTGCAGTAAGAATCTGGTTTTCTTTTAGCTCATACTATTCCTATCAGGAGACTGAGAACCTGCTCATAACCATGAAGAACCTACATGCCAGTTGTCCTGCTCCAGCTCTGGCACAGTCTTTGTCTCCCTCTTTTGTGCCAGCACCACTCTTGGCAGAAATTGTTCTTTCTTCTTTGCTAAGGGCTCCACCTGTGTCCCAGCCAGGGCACTCATGAGCTGCCCCAACCTGACCTGCTATCACCTGGTTCCAGTGCTTAGGCCTGGGACTCAGTGCCACACGGGGTGTGCACACACTGTTGCCTTACTTTGGCACCACGACGAGCAGTGTGATAAGATACTCAGAATTCAGAACAAAGTCTTCTTTGTGCACGATGTCTGCCAGGGTCCGGGTCAGCAGATTTCCCCTACGGTGAAGAAGACAAAGTAAAAATAACAGTAGCAGGAACTCGGCAGCAGAACACTGGCGGCATTGTGCTGTGGGTGGAGATGCTAATAGTATATAGTGGGGTAGAAAAAGGCCCAGAAGGAGGTGGCTAAAGGACACAGCTACACTCCTAAAATGGCTTTTTAGCTATTTTTACTGCAACTAAAAGAATCAAAAAGTAACTAGTACTAAAGGGCACAATATTGGTGACTAGTAGAAGGCCTGTTTATGCCCCTTATGTAAAATTACACCATTCTGCTGCTATTGTTTTTACAGTAAGGGTGTAAATACTTGGGAAGTGCACATCTGCTCCCGGTCATTGCCGCATCTTGTGGGAAGCACCTGCTCCCTCAGGAAGCCTGTTCAGCTGCTTGTGTGACTGTGCTGCAGGCAGAGTGAGCCATGTACATACAGACCTAAGCCATCACAGCAGCCTGGCATTCCTGGACTGCCATGGACCAGCACACTGAGACACCTCCTGCTGAACGGCAGCGAGAGCAGCAGTCTCATGCACAGGTGGGACCTGCAGGAGGTCTCCACACACTAAGCCCACCTGATTACATAATTCATAGGACATGCAGATAGCCAGAGCTGGCTGTATATGGCTGGAAAGCACTAGGTGTGAAGAGGAGTTGCCCTCTCTGTCACTGGGCAGGAGTGAAGAGGGACCTAAACTAGTAGTTTTTGGTTTGAGGTTCACTGGGCCAATCTAAATATTAATTACCTATTAACTACCTGGCTGGTAACTTATTAGATGTTTGTTCAACCCGAGCTATCTGGCACTGGTGGACACCAGAGTTTGCCAGCATTTAAAGGTGGATGGAATGGTGACAAGGAAGATTGTCCCTGGCCATGAGGTCTTCATTCTTCTCCCTCCTCATGTTGCTGGAGCCCTGGCCAGCAGGCTGCCAGCCTGGCTGGCTGCAGAGTCAGGCAGCCACCTGTGCCCTGTGCCCAATCCTGAGTAAGAACACTGGCACATATGAGCATGTGTTGGGTGAGGGCTTGCACAGCATCATCTAAGTTGTTTTAAATTTACTGCTGACTGGGTTTTACCACTCTCCCAAGTGATATCCTAGAAAAAGAACAGGTATCAGCACTGACATAGGCAAAGACCATAAGCAGAGGAAGACAGTAGAGAGAACATTTGGGAAGCCTGAGCAGTACATTACCTGAACCAATAGAAGGAAAGAAAGAAAACAAAAATATAAGTGGGATGCTGGTGATGTGCAAGATCAAGCAAGACAGAGCCGTTTCCTGTGGGAGCTTTGCAAATGGTGTCCAGAACATAGGACACAGCTCCGTGTGGCACAGCAATCCACCAGCTGACAGAGCTCATCTAATTCCTGACTCCCTGAAGTCCCATCAGAGCAAAACAGTTGACTTTTTCCAAGACTGCCTGCTCGCTGCCTGTCAATAAAATCCTATTAGGAACTTCAGTCTCCCTGAGCTGATTTTGAGATATGCTGACCACACCAGCTACCCCACCACCTGTTTTCACTGGGTTTCTAAATGCTCAGCATGCCCCAAAGCCAGAAAAACAGCAATGGGTATGAGCACACACTGCCTGCATTTCAGCCACACAACAACAACCCCAGTGCAAAATACTTACATCGTTTTCTTCTCCAGGCTTTGCAAATTTCCCTTAATGTTGTTGTACGCAGCTGATCGGGCCTTTAGGTCTGTTTCTATTTGAGTCACTTGCTAAAATAGAGTGAAAAAAGGGAGTCAATGCAGTGCTTGAGGCCTTGTTCTCACCTCTGTCACCGCACCTTAACAGAGACACAGCTGCCAGCACCCCTAAAACCACTGCCTGTGGCCAAGAGAGAGCCGGGGTCAGAGCTCCCTCCCCTGGGGAAAAGGCCTCTGAAGAAAGTAGGGTTCAGTCAGCTGTTGCTGTTGGTGTGCTAGAGCTGTACCTAAGGGGCAAGTTTGTGGTTTTATTTGTTACCTACATTGAACAACAACACATCATGCCTTTCTGAATGAACTGACAGTGTAAATAATTCAGTCAGCCTGAAGGCATTTGATTTAATGTCAGACTAACAATTTCACAAAAAACACTTCCGAAGTGGAAAATAATATGGCAGTATGTGGACAAAAAAAGAAAATTACAATTAAGGGGAATAAAGTGCAGAAAACATATCAATGTACTCCAGCGAATCTGATAAAGTGCCATAGACTTACAGACTGGATAGCTTTCAATGTATGTATCATTACTATTGCAGTAGAAATTAAATAATATCAACTGCTTCAGTACAAAGTGTGTGCTTCTGAGCTTGTTCCTGCCCAGACCAAAGGCAAAGCTCCCACTGACCTCCATGAGAGGAGGGATCACAACTAACCAAAAAATATGCTTCCCCATGCTGACATCTGAAAATCTGGAGTGCAATTTACCTTTGTTAATGCTTCTGATATATTCTTCAGCGGCTGCTTTATGGGGTATTTGGCCATGTCCCACTCAAAACGTGTCAAGTAGCTAATTAGGTCAACTGAAAATGCAAAGAGATGCATGAAAGCAGATAGTGTACCAGATGGAAGGTCAAGCTTTGGGGAGTAGTCCCCAGCTATAGCTTAGGCATAGCTTTGATTAACTTTAGAGCATTAACTAGAAGCCCACCTCTCAATTCTTACAGAGATTTGATCTAGATCAAATATGCACAGATCCTATGCCCAATCGAATCAACTTCCTAAACATCCCCAAACTTAAAACTTAAACCAAAAATCTTTTCTGCATTACACTTAACAGTACAGAAAAAGAATAAAATTATCTGTATCAGTGGGACACAGCAGTGTAGAGCTACTCTTATTCACAGTAAAAATCTTATTCACAGTTTTGTGTAATTTCTATCTTGATTTCTGCAATATGCCTGAATTTAATCCCAGCATCAGCTATCAGAAAAATACTTTGTGCCCAGGATCAGCAGTAATATTCAGGGTTGCTGAGAGCTTGATCAAAGGTATTAAGACCATAGCAGATGTCACTTCTCTGTGATTCAGTCAAATGCTCACTAGAAATCAAACAAATGCAGGTGCAATGAGGAATTCCTCATTGACTTTGCACACAGAGGTCCCCATTTCACACAAAGCTAGAGACTATTTATATAATAGATAAATCCAGTCCAAGCATCCAAGAACGAAATTCACAGCAATGACCTGTGCATGCAACTCCCAAAACAAGGCACCCTCAGACAGAGGAACCCACGGCTTCTTTCCAGAATGAAGGGGAAATGAACACGTACAACACCCAGCTCATATAAAAGAATTTCCTATTTCAGTGTTTGAAGATCAAGGGCTCTTGATGTTACAAAACATTAAGGCTTAGTACATTATGGTACCAAATAAAGAGTTCTCCTCCAGCAGCTCATGAAATCAAACAGCTCTTTGTCTGAGTCCTGAGAGCCTTTGAATGCTGAACTCACCACCACATAGTGTTCTTGCAGACCTTTATAGGATGGGTGAAGTCATGCATCCTGCCACAACGAGAAGGTCTGGGACTGCCCCCGGAAGGTTAGGGAGACAAGGGGAAGGCAGCAGGCAGAGTCTCAAGGTCTAGACAAAGAGGCCAGAAGCACTGTCACCTAAAGGGTGGGCTTCTTTCCAGACCAGGAGGGTAAATATGGAGATGTCTGGAAGTTGCTCTGAGGTGACAGGGAGCAAAACAAGCTCAAGGTGCCAAGTAAAAGGACATGCATGCTGGGGCCCTTCAGTGTTCTTTGCTGCCTTGTTCAGGGAGTGAATTCAGTCCCACAGCAAGTGTGTTTCAGCACAATTTCTTATGGGCTGGATTTTGAGGTTTAGGGGAAAATTTTTAAACCAAGATGCATGAGAAGGAATGTGAAAAACTGTGTAATTGCCATACTGCCAGGGTGAGGGTACTCTGCAGTCTCATGTGATACTGAATACCCTTGGCAGGAGAGCACAATCCTTTCCATGGAGTTCTCTCACCCCACAACAGAGTCAGTTTACCCTATTAGATTTCCAAAGCATGGAAAGTCTTATGTTAGGAGGAATAGGCTTCTTAGCAAGAGATAAAGTACCTGGAAGGCAGAGAGCACTTGCCATGGCAGTATTCTCCCCCTCTTTCAAAACCACAGCTGTGTCAATGTCCCCCACATCCAATGGACAAGAGTCATAGGCCAAAGATCCAACCCTTCCTGCTAAAATCTCATCAGGAATGAGCAAATTCTCCTACACAGGGAGGGTGTAGAAAAGGGGCAAAACTGCAGAAGATTAGGAGAGCTATGACACAGCTGCTGTGTGCACAGTTCTCCATTGGTGCCTGTGATCTCTGTGGGGAAGGCAGAGAGGTCAAAAGTACTTCAGCAACAAAGTTCACACAGCATTTTCAGCAGGGTACACAACACAAGGATTTCACCCCGCTGCCTCTCTTCTAAGCTCGTGTGCTTAGGCTTTGCAGACACAGGCTCTTTAAAGACAGACACTGACTGATTGATAGCTGATGAGATATAAAGGTTCCCTGAAGAACTTCACATGTCCTTTCTATCCTCAGATTCCTTGAATCTCAGCAGCATCCAAAAGTTGGGCAGTGGAGCACAGCATGAGTTCTCAGCCCAGTTTTCCAAGCTCACTCCTGAGTGGGCTTGCCAGTGCTAGCTGGCACTGCTGCAGGTTAGTTAAGCAGCCTGATCTTGGGGATGGCACAAACTACTGTGGACACACTAGCAGAGCTGTGTTTAAAGTGCCAAGCAGCCCCAGCACCCTGCTGCTCCTGGAATGGCATCCCTCATTTATTCCATCTCATTTATGGAACCTGTCCAGTCATTTGTAAAAGGTTTCACACAGCTGCCCACCCAGGAGAGATGATTCCTACCAGCTCACAACTGCCCAGGGAACCCAGAGCCTGAATGTCTCCTAATCTAACTTACACAACCAGCTCTAAAATGCAATGTTAAATACTTCCTCTCGAAAACACTCTATTCTTCAAATTGTTATGCTTCCCATTTTGTTCTGTTTTGGGCTCACTATAAAGAATGGAGTTATTCCACCACTTAGCAAATTTTTAAATTCATTTAGGTTTAACATTTTCATAAATGGAAGAGAATTTGGTATGAATCTTTGAAGAAAAACTTTACTTACATTTCAGGAAAGGTTGTTTATGCTGTTATGATATATTATGTTTCTGTATTACACAAGCACACATTTCCCTCTGTAAGAGAGAAATTTGTATGTGGCTGCTTTCAACTGTTGTCTACTGGAAAGTTGAGTGTATGTGTGTGTGTGCAAGTTCATATAACTAAAAATACTGTATTTTTTTACTATTTTGTAATTTTTTTTCCTACAAATCTTGCAAAAAACTTTTTAGACACACAGCCACCACCAAACTGCTATTGGGCTTGTATAAAAGTGAGCTAAAGTCAGTGTTATTTAAAACCATCTTGAGATGGTCCAATAGTATGAAACAGGACCACGCAGCAAGAAATTGTGTCTTATAGTTTTGTTTCTGATTTCACAACCTCGAGAAAGTCTT
This sequence comes from Dicaeum eximium, assembly GCA_013396995.1. Classification (NCBI taxonomy): domain Eukaryota; kingdom Metazoa; phylum Chordata; class Aves; order Passeriformes; family Dicaeidae; genus Dicaeum; species Dicaeum eximium. Next base: position 301,561 of record VWZP01002156.1, on the reverse strand, counting down.
CAACTTTATAGTTCTTTTGCTAAACAGAAAGGGAAGGAGGAAGAATTGGTACAGTAAAGTTACTGATGCTTATGAAGACTGACACTGGAATATATTAGGTGCTAAAGCTGATTTCATTTTTTAAGATGCAGTCAATAGTAGTTAAAGAGTTTAACATCCTAATTCAATATGATTGTTTGGATGACCAAACCCAGACAGAGGAAATTAGTAACACATGCACGTAAATTTCCATATCCTTTTAATACAACACATGCAGAGCTGATAGGGAAAAAATAGTGTAAAAAGGGGAAACAAAGGAAATTATTGAAACCTGTTGTTTCTCAAGTCATAGGGATATCGTGATCAAGCTACGAGGTTGTTACTTGAGAAATCCATCGTAACCTGATCACTGTATCTCTACAACCAGACCAAGACTTGTGTCTAGCACTAATATACACAAATGCATGCATGTAACAACACCACAACCATCAGTCCTCAACATACTTTGGAGACATTTCATTTTATCCTTTAGCCCTGAAACACAGTAAATGGGATTATTGTATTTCTCAAACAGTTGCACCCATTAAACATCAGTTTTATATCATTCAAGGACATTTCTAAAAGAACTTTCTCCCCATTCTTTATTAATACAGGTCTGAAGTACAACATTGCAGACAAAGGGAGATGGAGTGTACACTCTCAGTTTATCCAAAAGCATCATGCTGCAAGTCTGTAATCAGCATGCATAACACATCCAATTTTGTTGTACTTTTCCAGAATAGCTGGGGAATGAAAATTACTGACAGATCACTGACAGTTGTCATACAACCATACAGAATGAGATTTAGGTGCCCTTAAGAAATCAAGCCCAGGCAGGGCACAGAAGTGTGCTAGGTCATGTTAGGAGTGAACAAGGATGTCTCTTACTTTCATCTTCACTCCAAAGTTAGCTTCTGCTGAGAAAAATGGGAGCAGGCTAGACACGTTCTTATAAAATGTTGCTGATGGTTGTCCTTTCTGAAGCGTGAGGGTTTCAATTCCACATATTCATATTCTGAAGCAAGCAAAAGCAGCATCAATGCATTTAAACCCCCACATTCACAGCACCTACCTCCATTGGCCAGAAGATTTTCCTGGACTTTATCTTTTGAGTCCTCCATAACTTCTCCTATGTACTGGGCTATTTTCTTTATTACGCTTAAGTGTAACAAGAGAAACTTTGTTAGTGAAGAAACAAAATTATTACAAAACAGTTTCACAGTGATCTGATAAACACAGAAATGCCCAAACAAAACACTTCTGAAGTAAAGCAGGTTGCAATTCAAATGATAATAAAAAATCTAGGACACAATGCAGAACTAAATGTCTTATCTCTAAATACACTGATCTCTGAAAAAACATAGGTAATGTCATTTTGCCTGTGCTCTGGACTTACAGAATATCAAGATTCAGTCTTCTGTACACTCATTATAGGCATAGCAGAAACCAGAAGGCAAGAAAGGCAAGAAACTCATGTTTAAAATCCCCAAGGTGATGAAGGCAAAGGAGGCTACATACAGACATTGACTGAAGAGCTGTTCTATAGGGTGCTAAAGAAATCCTTAGGGCTCGCTGAGAAAAGGTCCTCAGAAAATACTCAGGAGAAAATACCAGTGCTATCTTTCTTGATTGGGAATGTCTTTCTCATTCCTTTTCTTCACAGGACTCTTTCTTCTCTTTTAGCATGATGGACAAAACACATCTTTAAGGTGTAGGAGAACTAGATTCTAATCCTTCTGCCCAATTCAGAGTAGTGATTTGTGCAGAGACCCTCCTAGAGAACACTGTCTCCACTGTGCCACTAATTCTTTGCTCATTTTAAGAAATGGATTAATCAAATCCCTCTAGCAGTAGTTCCCTCTGTCTCTAGTCAAAGTACCTGTTTCATACAGGCTGAGAGACTTTCTGGTTGTTTAAGTATCCTTCTGCACTCAAAAATATTCACAGAATTTGGCCTGCAGTTCCCTAACTGTCCTAGGTTGACTACACCTTGTAAAAAACCCAGCAGTTGCAAGGTTACTGCCTGATCATTAAACTGGCAGAGACATGAAGTGGACATAATCCTTGGCATTGTGGCAGGGAGTGTAACAGCAGGCTTCATTTCTGCTTCATTTCTCTTTCTTTCCTTACTGAAGGGAGACTACTACAGCTGCAGATGAGCTGGGACTGAAAGGGCAGCTATAGTGTTTGGACATTGTGTTGTGTGATTGGACAATGTGTTGTTGTGACCAGTCCTGTGGTTTTCAAGAGCAGAAAGGGACTTTGGGGCAGCTATACATACCAGGAAAGCATCAGAGAAGAGGATTTTTCTTTCATGTGCTGCAAAGCAGTTGCATCTATCTGTTACTGTGAAGAAACTTAGAGTCTTGGGAAAGGTTTTCCAGTCCTATGACAGGTAGGAAAAGTCTGAGATTGCTGATGCTGCCAAGAATGCAGAACTTAAAATTTGTGCTGTTTGGGGTCAATTTGGTCTGTAGAAGAGAAGATCTTGTGACCTTTCAGTATATAAAGGGCTCTTATAAGAAAGTTGGACACAGGCTTTTTACCAGTGCCTATAGTGACACGACAAGAGGCAACAGTTTTAAACTAAGTTTAGACTGGACATGAAGAAAGAAATGTTATACTGTGAGGATGATGAGGCACTGGCACAAGTTGCCCAGGGAAGCTGTGGATGCCCAGTCCCTGGAAGCATTCAAGGCCAGGTTGGATAGAGGTTTGAGCAACCTGGTTTAATGAAAGGTTTTCCTGCCCATGGCAGGGGGTTGGAACTAGAGGATCTTTAAAGAACCCTTTCAACCCAAATCATTCTTCTCATGACCCTGGACAGGTGCAGTTCAGAGCACCTGTAGGAGGAATTATACCACTGTGCTCCAGTTCACATCCCTTTCTCAGAGCTGCTGCAGTTTGTCACCACCTGGCTGCAGCCCTGTAGGGACCTGGCAGCAGCTGAGGGTTGTTAGAGCACAGCACGTGCTGCCCACAGGCTGTGGGGGCGTTGAGGGATCCAGACAGAGGTTCCCTGGCAATTGCAACCTTGCCAAGCACTTCTGCAAATTTCAGCTTGTAGATAAAGCTGGATTTTTGTCTCCTTCACAATGCTCAGAGAGCCCAAAGGAACTTGTAACAAGACAGCAGTTGGTAAATCCAGCACAGCAGGAGGCTAAAGATATTATGGAGAAAGCAGTTCACAGGGATGTGTATAAACCAGGAGCTTCTCCAAAGGGCCTGAGCTGCTTTCATTACTCTTGAGTGCAGCTGGTGGCTGATCTGACAGGTGGAAGACAGCTCTGGCCTCTCTCCATGCATACAGAGGGTGGGACAGGTGTGTGCTCTCATGCACCTGACAGTCCTACCTCTCCAGGTGAGGCTTGGCTCCCTTCCCACCCACACATCCTGTGGTCCCTGCAGCAGGATAAAGCCACACTGTGGCTTACACTGTGCCAGAGGAATGTTCTCCAGTCCTGCCTTAGCCTCTGTGCCTTGCATTGCATCCTGTGAAATGCAAGTGGGATCCACTCACCCAATATATTTCCCATGCAAAGACAGAATCCATCCCCTCCACACTACTGATGTCTTGGGGCACATGACAGGAATCAGACCCCTGGAGGAGCCCCATTGACTACACTGACATCCAACAATGGGCAGTTTTCACAGCCAGGCATCAGATCTCTGCCTTTAGATAAGATGAATCCCATCTTGAGCAAATATCATGATCAAATGATGCATTAGAAAAAGAGAGAGTTTCAGCTAAACTGCTTCAAGAAGTAAAGAGAATAACTCCATTTAACCTCCTATTATGTGTTGAGACTGATGATTTGCTTCTGCAACTGCTGCAATGTCATTAGCTTCCAAAAGAAAAGTCCAACACTCTTTAAGTGATACTGAGAAAGAAATGGTGCTACCCACCAGGCCTTCAAAACACTGCAGGGAGCAGAAGTCCTACAATCTGAGGCCACTCCCAAGTATGCCACTGACCAAGGACCAGAGAGAACTGCCGGGTAAGAGTGACCCAGGAGACTGTCAGCTTTTGAGAGAGCTCCATGCTACTACAGGATGACATGGAAAAACACTCCTCCACCCTGTGTAAATAAATAATAAAAGTATGTGGAAACAATAGCTTCTGCAAACTCTTGCCCCTTCTCTGCTGTCCTGGCAGGAGGCAGCGCTGACAGGTTTGCACTGCCTGGCTTTACTGGCAGCTGTGTTTATCCAGCAACAGTTCAGCAGGCAGCTCTTTCACAGGACCAGGAACATAAATGCTCAGGTCACCTGAACAGGCTTGTAACCCTCTGGATGCCATTTACTTCAACCAAGTGCAAGTGCTTGGCATTGTAACCTTTGAATCACAATTTAAATATAAAACCTGAGGCATTTATTTAATGCAAATAAAGCAAAATGCTTTTGTATGTCCTTCTGGGACTCAATCTGCTAATACCTTTGATTATTCTGTTACTATAATGTTACAACTCTAATGCATTTTTCTTATTTTTCAAAACACCTTTCATATTTTTAAATCTTGTTGATTCTTCCTGGTTACCTATCTTGACAGGCAAATGAGACAAACAGGAAGAGTCCTTGCCTCAGCAGATTACAGGGGAAGGGCCTCACTGACACCTTTGCTCAGTGCCTAGAGCCCATCAGAGGGTAAAAGTCATTACTGGTATTAAAGGGACAATTAGTGGGGCAAAGTAGTGTTCAGCTTGAACAAGCAGCTCTACTGTGCTGGCAAGTGAAGACAAAAATAACAGAAGGAGCCAGTGAGCCTAAGGAGCTCCTACTGACATTTCACTTCTAACTTCCCTCCACGATCTTACATAGATTCTGCAGTCAGCTTTTCAGAAGTCCTAATTCTTCACAAATTGGGAATTAGTTATGCCTTTCTGAAAAATCAATTTCAGTGATTTCTGGCAGCCCTCAAATCCAAAATGCACAGCTGCTTCATATCTGCTACCCTGACTAGAGACACAGAATCACAGAATGTTCTGAGTTGGAAGAGATCCACAAGGATCATCAAACACTTTCTATTAGAACAGATAGCAGGTATGGGCACTGTCTCAATTGTTGTGTCTTGGTTAAAGTCCTGAAAAAGCAGTGTGGTTTAGTTTTAGATAGTCCTGTGAGGAGCAGGGTGTTGGACTCAATGATCATGATGGGTCCATTTCAACTCAAGATATGAATCATATCTATGATTCTAAAAGATCAATCTTGTGTGCAACCCAGAGTTATCACATGCAATCATTCTAATACAACCCTTGTGTAGTACTAAATGTACTGTAGTAAATTCAGGGAAAAAAAATGCTATGGAGAAATGTATTCTAGCATACCAACTTTTACCTAAACTGCCTATCATAGATGCAAAGAGTGTATACCAGGGTTTCTGTACATCTTTGCAACTGCCTCACAAAGATCTATGAAAGGATTGAGCATATTTAAACAAGAAAATGTCTCTGTGACCAAAACTAGGTAAGCTGCCAAAGCAAAAAATAGAACAAAGCAGAAAAATCCAGCAGCTTATACCTTCACAGCCTCAAAGTCTACCTTGTGCCACGAAGTATCTTAAACCCTGGCATTTCCTCAGCTTGCTGCACTACATTATTCTTTTGTACGCCCAGGTCAGCTTGTCCCAAAAAGCAAACTTGGTAATTGTCAGCAAGGAGATCATGTGAATCTTTGCTTAAGTATGTTTGATGCAATATGAGTCCATATTCTGGTTTTTAAGGAGTTTAAAAGCCTGAGAGGAAGAGGTCTGGACTTCATTCAAAAGAATATAATCTTTAGAAGTCCTCTGTCTGGTTGAAAAGGTAGAAATATTCTGTCAAAACAAGATCAGGGAGGGCTTCACATTCTCTAAATGTTGTTTTATCAAGTTTCTGAATGAGGTGAGAGGATGTTCTTTAAAACAAAAACACAAAACAAAACAAAATAACCCCACAACCCACATTTAAAGCAGTCTCCTTATGAGAAACAGCTTCCCTAGCACTGCCACTTGAACAGATTGCTGTGCTGACAAAGCTACTGTGGATATAATTCAGGTAAATTTTAAGGAATGATCACTTCTTTGTAACAACTCCATGACAATCAACACAAGGGTTAAACACAGCCTATCCACTTTAGTCCAGTTGTAATCCAGGCTGAACTGAGTCAGACTGAGGTGAACACAAGGACATACCACCCCATTAAAACAATGTCTGTTTCTCATTTGTAGGTGGTAAATAAGATCTATTTTACCTTTCAGCAAAGCTATCAAGTTTTCCCAACTCGTCTGACAGACCAACAAGAGCATCCAGTGTCCCCACCTGTGCAAAAGATGAGAATTAGGTGTAAGATGCACAACTTTGTCCAAGGCTTTTGTTGGCAGAGCCTTAAGGAGACTGACTTGTCCTTAGTACATGTGAATTTAACAGTTTGGCAGAACCTTATTTACTTGGTGGAAAATAGTAGCAATTCCTTTACCCAAGAACTAGGGCATAAAAAGCCTTTTCCAATAAAGGAAAAAAGTATGTGTAGTCTCAAGATTACACATCAGTGTCTTTCTTCCTGTTTTCACTTTGTCCTCTATCATCAAGCTGCATAGAATAGTCTTTAACCAGACAAAACAGTGACTGGAAATGCACACAAATAATGCACACATACAAACAAGTCAGATGCACTGAGAGAACAAAGGGAAGCAGCACTTATTCAAAAGGGGGTGTCTGTGTTTTCTGTTATTACAAAAGCAAGTGTCTCACAAAGCCATTTCTAACCAACATCTGCTTTTTGAATCACTGTCAGTCATAACCCCGTATTTATGGTATTGCAGCGTATTGCCAAACCTTTTCTTGTAATGTTGCCAGCTCAACATTATGTAGGGTCAATCTAAGGGAGAAGAATCAAATTTTATGTAGAACAAATAGAATGCAAATGGGCATCTTCAGATACTCCAAATGCTTTACTTCCTTCAACATAAGCAGACTCTCACCACCACCAGTGGGGCAAGGTCCACAGATGGTAAAAATAAGGTCCATGGGTGATAAAAATCATATCAATCTCTGGTGTGCATACAAAAAAGCAACAGTGTTTTCTCTGTCAGTAGTCTCGCTGCCATGGATGTGGATAGTGAGCTACTCCCTTTGCATTAGCCATAGATGATGTACCATGCTGTATGACTTTGATGACCAGGAGCAAATTGTACATGGAATGCAATAGATCAGTTATTTAATATCTCACTCATGTTCACTCCTTATGCATGTACCCTCCCAATGTGAAGCTCAGCTTCAAGCACAATGACTTATTTCTCTCTGATCAAATTTCAGTTGACTGAACACAACTCATCCCCCAACCTCAGTCTCCTTCTACTCTCTGCATATCATCCCAAATGATAAATCCCATATTCATCCTAAAAGCCTTTAGCCTTGGCTAATGCTGCTGTTTTGCCCATACACAAAACCCTTCCTCACTTACCTTTAAGTCCGGAATATGGAATTTACTGTTGCTGGACAGGTTGGATTTAGATGTCACAGTGTTCATTCTCTCCCATGCTTGCAGATTTGTTTTGTCTCCTGGGGCAGAAATTAGCCAGAACTCTGACATGATTTAATATTTTCCCTTCACTGCTGGTCACTGTAGAGTCTCAAAGCAGGTAAGTGGCTAAAAGAGCACCACACAAAATGTGCTCTTCCCTAAGAACAGAAAGAGTTAGAACAGATCACTGATTTCTTTTCTTCAGAAACACCAGGAGAGTGAGTCAGTTGTGTCTCAGGCTGAAATGGAACATGACCTTCTCCAGAATGTCACGGAAAGAGTGTGGCTGTTCCTTCCGTCTCAGGATTGTTCCATCCAGTTTTTGCATGAAGAAATGAAGCTTCCTCCTCCCCTTTTCCCTCCCAGCCTGTTCCATTTGCCTTGCGCTTTCAGTTCAGTGCCTATTGGGGAGCTTGGGGGCTTCACCAAACCACCCAAATGTAATAAAGAATTTCTGCTTGGTAAATATTCTCTCTCAAATTGTTGGACATTTGCAAGGCAAAATGAAAGCAAGACCTCTGCCGAACATAGAGGCTGCAAAAGATGCCACTGGCAAGACGGAATATTGCTCTCCTCTGTGTTTTTTCTTCCCAGGCTCGATAGGAAGGAGCTGGAGGAAGGCAAGCCTTGGCGTACAGGGACAGTATCGGCACAGCCACACAGACGGAACAGCGGCGAGAACAGAGGGACAACTACTGTAGTGCGAAGCGAAGAGATGAGGGCAGGAGAGCGAGCAGCTGGCACTACACCGCAATCCTCCGTTCCTTCCCGAGAGCTCCCGC
>VWZP01002156.1:163093-293077 GCA_013396995.1 Dicaeum eximium | reverse complement strand
TGCCGTGCCTTTCGCTGTCTCACCTGCCGCTGCCTCACCTGCCGCTGCCGTGCCTGCGGGCGCCGCTCCCCGTGCCCGCTCGGCTCCCGGCGGCTCCCGGCGCGGACGCGCCCGGAGCGGCGGCCGGGCAGGGTCGGGGCGGAGCGCAGCGAGTCGCGGGGCGGCCGCCGCACCCACGGGTGTGTGCAAGGGGGCCAGGGCTCCATCCCAGGGCCTGCTGCGCCTGGTGCCCTAAAAGCTTTGTCACAGCTCTAACTAGAGCGGCTTTGCATCTTCTTGCTGTCTTTTAAACTACTGTAGTGCGCACTACTGTAGTGTGCAAATGCAGAAGCCATTTGTTTTTATTAAACACTGACTACCTTCAGCAAGTCTAAAGGTTTTGGAATAATTAAAGAAACTTACAGGAAACTCTTGTTTCCGGGACTTCCCTGAGTGCTTCATTTAACAAATATGCGGCGCAGGAGTCTGCAAAATAGTGATGCTTATGTTCCTGGTGATGCTTCTTCCATGTGTAGCTGTGGCTTCTAATCCTTAGCAAATCTCGAGCTTGATACATTGCCTTAAGCTTGGTTAAGACATTGGGAATATTTCATAGGTTGTGTGGAATAATGTTCTCCAGGCATTTGTAATCCAGGCATGCTCTGAAGGTAACAAGTGTCCAAACCCTGGTACCTGCCTCTGAGAGGCATCTCTGCAAGAGGGAGTCGAGCCCGCTCACTGGGGGTTATCCAGTTCTCATCTTCCAGCTGAGTAGTCTAATTCTTGTGCTGTCATACAGCACAGGAATACTCAGGAAGACTCATCATACTTAGGCACTCTCTGCTATTACTGGGGGCTTACTTTCTTCAAAAAATGGAGTATTTTAAACTCACGTTTCTCTGTAACAAAGGTAAATGAAGCTCCCATAAGAAATTAGAAGGATGCTCTTGGTTTTCCATACGACCTGTCATAAAGTGAGATGGTTTGAGATGCTGGGGGCATGCAGGTCTGGTCATGCACAGAAGCAGAGCTCTGGACACTTCCAAGAAGCTTAAATGAAGACTCCTAAAAGATTTAACTGTCTTCAGCACCAGGAAAAAGCAGCTGATTCAAGGTATCCTGAATCATGCTTTAGGTAGCTAACCTGTAGGTCAAGGTCTTAGGCTCTAAATTTATAGATTCTTTAGGTTAGCCAAGGATTCATCTTCCTTTGCTTCTCTTTAACATTTTTAGTGATATATAATCACTAAAAATCAATATAATATATTGAAATATAATATACTGAAAAAGCAATACATGTGCGGAGGAGGAGAGTCTTTACTGAAAGCACTCCAGAAAAAGACACTGAGAAGATCTGTCACTGAAATAACCATTTAGTAGGGTTTTTTTGTTTGCTTTTTTGTTGTTGTTTTTTGTTTGTTTTCTTTCTGGGCTAATTAAACATTCAGTTCTCATAACTGCTATATTCTAATTATTTTCAATCATCAATCATAGTGTCCCCTAGGGCATGACAAAGGGTTTTCCAGAAGTTATGGAAAAAAAATGAACATATTGATCTGTGAGATGGCATTCACAGAAGAAGTGATTATTGTCTAATCCTTCTTTTTTGTTTGTTTCTTTAGACTATACTTTTTAATAATGAAAACATACTTAACTAATGTTTAAGTATCTACATCATATATATCTTAACCCACAGCTTACAGGTCTGAAAGGTACAGTAGACCTGATCACCTAGATAAGGCAGTTCTTTCCCATCTCAAACCAAGAACAGTTTTAATTGGATCCTTGCTTCAGTCCTGAGCTGTGGAAATGCTTTTCATTATTAATTTTAGAAATGTCACATTCTCATAATCTCATTAAATTTAGAATCATGTAAGTTGAAACTAGTGCTAACAGATGAGAAAAGTTTCTTGCCGCAGTGGTGCTACATTTTAGGAATGTTTTTCTGTACACACGCATGTTCTAACAAATAAGGTAAAATCCAAGCAGTAGGGTTCTTGGATTTCTGGATTCTACAATATATACTACTTAATTCCTGAACATTTTTAAAGCAGGAATGCCATTTTCCCCCCTTCATATAGTTTTTTTTTTAGTATTATTAACGTGAAATAATTTATGCTACTTATTTATTGTTTTAAAAGAAAATTAACAAGAAAATAAATAAGAATAATGTTATATTATGTCTAAGCAATGTCCTGTTGGATGTTTTCCATTATCACATTTTCTCGGTTTACTGTGACTTTTCAAACTTTTCTCTTTTTACATATTTTTAGGCTGGACGAGGCAGCAGATAATGTGGAGGGGAAGGAGCAGGCAGCACATGCTGTGGGACAAGGCTTGTGCTGCAGTCTGGTGGTAACAGCTCTGCCAGCTCACTTCCCTGGCTGGCCCCACATGTGGTGCCATGTGATCTCAGAGCTGTCTAATTCCCTCATGATCATCACATGTCCTTCTGCTCCCTTTGATCCACCAAAGCACTGAACTTTCCTGTGACTTTGCCTCTCTCAGTATTTACAAGTACTTCTTCAGGTGCCACACGGAGGGAGCAAAACTCTGCCTCCCAACAACTGTAGGAGTATTGAAATACCCTGAATATTGAATATTGAAATGTCCCAAGACAACTTTCTCAAACAGATAACCAGAATTAATCACCTAGACAATTATGGCATTGACACTAGAAGGAAAGCTGCTATCTCCAGTGTTCTACACCTCTAGGAATTCTTTGTAGGCTCAGACATCTGACGCTGCTGAATGCCTTTTGAGGTGCCCTGGAATATCCTGTTGGGCCTTCCAGCTGCTGTTCTAGGACAACACAAGCCTCCTGCACATCCCAAGTCACATCAACCAACCCCCCATGAATGTCTGGGAGTCCTTACAATATGCAGAATTGTGGATGAGTGAATTCAGCAATTCAGATTTAAATGTCTATTAACAGCTCATGGTGCTCTAATCAGACTGTGGAACCTGATCAAACTCACCCCACAGAAGACATCCAGTGGCTGCTGCACCACACTCCTCACACTTAATTTACTGCATTTACCAGGGATGAGATTCAGCTGCCTGAGCTTCTAGTGCCACCAGAGATGTCCCTGCACATCCTGCCTGCCTCCAGGTTACACTGCAGAAGGGTTTGGATGTTCCATAGGTCTCGTGTCAGCCCCATCCAGGTGCCCTGGATACCATATGGCATCTCAAATGTCACTAGACAACCTACACATAAACAAGTAAAGCCTTAGCTCTCTGAAATGGGAGCCTAAATACCTAGCTTAAACCTACAGGTACCTGGATTTAGGTGTACTCATCTCCCAGGAATCTCAGCTCTAACACCCTCTAACACAACCCCGATTACAGCTCTTTTTAGTTATGGTAATTGCATTATCATTCTTGTGATACATCATTCAGGGAACACCATGCATAAGACTTATTTGAAACTGCTTCAGTTTGCACCTTGTGCCAGAGTAATGCATAGTTAATAATTTAGTTGCAATTTTCATTGCTCCTTCAACACGCGTATGGACTGGATATGCATCATTTCAGTCCTTGTTTTTGCTCCTGTAAATTGGAATACGAATGGTTGGAATACTGGATATTGGTTTGTTTTTGTTTGGTTTTTTTTTTTCCACAGCAATGCTACAAAGCAATAAGAATGTGTCTTTCTATGGTTGCTGGCAAGGTTCTGATCAGCAATCCTGGACTCACTGTTTTCCATGGCTACCAGACACGGTTTGCCACAGGGCGAGAAAATTACCCTCCTTCTCCAAGGCTGCAGGAACAACTCCTGCCTTCCTGAGTTCACAGGAAGACCATCGGGAATGACACCACAGCCTGACTGACGGACAGACAGGGCTCTTGGTGTCCGGACACAGCCGGGCCCTGCGGAGAGGGCACACGGCCGCCCCGGCTGCTGCCCCTCCCCACGGGGGCGCGGGGACCGCGGGCAGCGCCCAGGAGCAGGCAGCAGCGGAGCTGCTTTGCTGTGAGCTGCGGAGCCAGCGGACCTCGCCGTCCCGCGGGTTTGCTGTGCTTTCCCCGTTCTGCTCGGTGGGAGGCAGAGGCAGAGGCAGAGCCGCGGCCCCGGGCCGCCGTCCCCGCTGGTCCCCTCACGCCGCCGGGTGAGGCCGAGCTGGCGGAAGCGCCGCGCCTTCCGCTTCCTCTGTGCCCGGGAAGAGGCGGGCGCAGCTGCAGCCATGCAGGTCTCCAGCCTCAACGAGGTGAAGATCTACAGTCTGAGCGCCGGCAGGAGCCTCCCGGAGGTGAGAGCAGCGGGGGGAACGCGTCCGGCCCGGCCCGGGCCCCGCGGCGGGAGCTGCACCCGCGCGGTGCCGGCGGGGACCGAGCCCCGGCCCGGCCCGGCCTGGCTGCGCTGCCCCGGTCCATGTGCGCTTCTGTTGGGATCGGTACAGAAACAGCTCTGAGTGTTCCGTACATTAGAAATGCAGTTTGAATGAGTGAACCTCTGTCTATACCGGTGTTGGTCCACAGACCCGTAAGCAACACGGCCTTGTAAGTTTTTTTAGTGTGGAATAGTTAAACTTACCAGTGGAAGGAAAATCAAAAGATAGTCAAGGAAAAAAAAAAAAAAAAAAGAATTAGCGGTCTAAATGTCTTATATTTCAAATGGTTGGATAAACTTTAAGTGATTCTCGGGTTCCAGTATGAATAATGAGCTCAAGACTGATGTGTCCCTTTGCTTGCAGTGGCTCTCTGACAGGAAGAAAAGGGCTTTGCAGAAGAAAGATGTGGGTGAGTTTTCCCCTCGCAGGGTGCTCAGCAATTCTCGGCTACTCCACATACATAATGTGCAAGTCCAGAGGAGACTCCTCTCTGACTGATACACAGAAGTTATTCCTAAGTCATAACATAAAAGCTACAGAATTAAATGACAGATAGTTATTTCAACTTCTTGTATCGCTTCACATGTACACTGTATAACCAGTGGTGTTTTAAATTTTAGACATCAAATATTTGGGTTGTGGATTGTAACAGAAACTTGATGGATGAATTCCATGTTGTCCCCTACATTAAAATCAGACCATAAACTCCTCTGTGATGCTGTGCTAATCTTAGAAAGCAGGACCACATCATTTTAGCCTAAGCTTCTTACACAAAATTAAAAAGGCTATTTGGAATCATAGGAAATGTTATACAAGACACTTAACCAAGAAAAACATGTATAGAGGTAATGGGGCATGGAATACATTATACAGGGCCTTAATTGTGTAAGTGTGCAGTGAGTATTTGCTACTACATTATATAATAATTTGTTACACAGTTACCTTGGAGTACTAATTTATTTTGCACAGAGATAGTCTGCTTCTCAGGGTTAGCAGACCATGTTAAACTGCTTATAAAGTGTTAGTTACAGTATCTCTAAAGGATCTTCCGTATACTCAGTCTCTAAAGGATTTTCCTTGTGCTCAATTAACTCAACATGCTTCCTTAGGAAACTGTTACAGTTTTTTGGACTGATAGAATTGTGCTAATTCTACAATTTTTTTTTTCCTTACAGATATCCGTAGAAGAATTGAACTTATTCAAGACTTTGAAATGCCCACAATTAGCACAAAGATTAAGGTATCAAGAGATGGACAGTATATTATGGCAGTTGGTGAGTTAACAAACGGGCTCTCTAATAGAGGCCAAAAGTCCTAGGTAATCGGGTGAAGAGTGACCTAATGTTTTAGATAGAATTGTTAAGAGTTCATTTTAAAGTGTGGAACTGAACATTCTGATGGAAGCTTACTCTTAACATGTAAGACAGCTGTTTTGGGAGTGGTGCTGTGAACTCATCTGTTTAGAATACATACATTCTTAGAGTCATGGAATGGTTTGGTTGGAAGGCACTTTTGAAGTCTGCCAGGGTTTATAATACAAATAAAAAACTAATAAAACAAATCTGTCTATAATACTGTTAAATCCTAAGTTCTGAATTACTTTTAGTGTATGTATGTTAAATAAATTCTGAATGTCATTGTTTGAATATTGTTTTATGGGAGGAGGATAATGCTGCATTTTGTGATGGTCAAAATGGGACCCAAACATGAATACTTTAGTAGGTGTTAGTAACATGAGGAGTGTTGGTCTTTCAGATTTACTGGAAGGTATTACTAGATTCTTTATGGCATATCTGGTAGTTAGGAGAGCCTGCATACAAGTAGAGTGCTTACAGAAACCAGGCTGTAAGGTTGTGTAACTAAGAGGCATGTTTTTTCAGTCACAGAGGCTTTGGGAAGATCAGAAGACTTATAGTAGAAACACAGTAAAGCCTGTATATGTAGGACATTATACTTTAAAAAAAAAGCTTTTGTGTTATCTTTTTGTTTAACTTTTTTATTTAATTAAACATTAAATTTTTCTTTCAGGAACTTACAAGCCCAGGGTCCGCTGTTTTGATACCTATCAGTTATCCCAGAAATTTGAAAGATGCTTAGATTCTGAAGGTTAGTATGAGCCATGGCTGATAGTACAAGATGTCTGTCATACATAATTCAGGTTGGCCTCGAGCAGAAGTTCTGCTCCCTGTGCTGAGGGGACAGAATGTACTTCAGGGGAACACAAGAATCTAGAGTAAAACAATCTAGTCTGCATCTCTGAATTTTCCCCTTTTATTCTGATTTCAAAGTTCTTTCCTTGCTTGGAAAAGAGGGTGTGAGGGATGTAAGATTTACCTTGAGCCAGGAAGTGTGAGGCTCAGAGGGTGAATGTGGCTGAAATCTGTGTTCTGTTTGGTGAATGTGACAAAGGTACAGTGGCTGGGTGGTGGCAAGATCTCCCTTCTTACCTGTTTTATGAAGCAGTAAGGTAGGAGAATGCACTGTGGGTTGCTCTGCTTTCTCTCTGGAGCCCAAGCTCAGTAGGTGAGTTACAAGGTAAAGACAATTTCCTGGGAGTATGTTGGTTTGTTTGTTGGTTTGGTTTTCTGTTTGTTTTCTGGAAACAAGGTACTTAGGGGTAGATGGTAGCATGGCCAAGGCCCTAATTACCTATTGTTTGCTACTAATTTGGTGGGAGAACAACTGGTGAGGAAAATAAGGAGCCATCTAGACAATGGGAAAGGGAGAATCAGCTGGCAGAGCAGGGCAGGAGCTGCCAAAGCAGTGCTGAGCTTTTAGGGTGCTTAAATTTCAGGAATTATGGGTTTATTTTGTTTGTTTAGGGTTTTTTTTTGGGGGGGGGGGGGAGAGGGTTATTATTTCAGTTTTTTTTTGCTTGAAGACTGATGACTGAAAGCTGGGATATAGGGGTGACCAAAACAATGAGAAGATGAGCACATTACAGAAGAACTGAACTGGTCTGACTTTGATGTATATGAAAGTGATGTGAGAAATAAAAGTTGTAATAAGAGCATGGGGGTGTTTCTTTGCTCTCTGCCTCAGGACTACAAGGAGTCATGTAGGGTGAAGGAGGCAGGGTTTTAGAGAGGCTGGGGAGAGGAAGATATGGCAAGAGTGAAACCCTCTTTAAAAGAGTAGAAGTCATTGTAATCATAAATGCTTGCTGCTAATTAAAGTAATTTTTTTTTTGAACTGGCATCTTAGTAGACTGCAGAGGTATGTTTAATTTGAAGTCTAGCATAGAGTCACTTCAGGTAACTTTAAATGAGTTATCTCATTTAAATAGAACCAATTTAGCTGAAGCAGCTGCTCCCTGATGTTCCCAACTCAGTTAAAACTAGGCAAAGTTCAATACAGTAGTGTTCAGCATGAGTAGTGGCTTTCACATTTGTGATTTCTTTTGAGTCTTACCTTCTTTTGTGGAAGTGTTGCCCCCTTTCAGGGACTGCATGTGCAAGTTTATGCAAGTATGTCCAAACTCATGTAATTTTTTATCATCTTTGATGGATTACCAAAGCTCCATGGACCACACACTCACTGAAAACCATTTGATTAGACATTCTCCCACCCATAAAATATATGGCTGAGCGTTACATTGAGGAATGTGTCAAGTATACAAGAAAAATAAAAAGATTACAAGTTGCTTCATATGTTTCTAAAGTTTTGGAAACTACTTACAGTTTTGCAAATCAAGTTACATAATTAGAGGTCTTACTAAACATTAATGCCTGCATTATGCATTGACACCTCTGGGGAATACTTACATGACTAAAGATTAGCATGAGTGTAAATGTTTTCAGGATTATGCCAATATTTGCAAATAAATTTGCTTGCTTAGTTGACTCAAAATTCTCTTGCTCTCTCCTCTAGTGGTTACGTTTGAGATTTTATCAGATGATTACTCAAAGGTATGTTTAATAGTTTTCAGTGTATAAATGAAAAAATTGTTTAGTATGTATATTAAAATGCATTTTCATATATAGTAAAGGCAGTCAATCAACACACCTTTTGGAACAAATTTTTTTTTTTTAAAACAGCAAACAGGATAAACATTTTTTGCACCTTTAAAATTTTATTTGTTTTCTTCGTGTCTTTGTACTATAATTTGCTTTACAACTTTTAAAGTCTTTTGGCTGTTGGAGAGAAAAACTTCAAAAGTGATCTATCCTACAGGCAAAATAATGTGAAAACTGGAATTAACTATTTCTGGGCTAACATTTAATCACAATCCCTTGTGACAAGTGATGCACACATACACTGGTTTTAAAAGGTGGGATAGCTATGGGTAAGTTAACCTGATTTGTCAGTGTTGTTACAGACATGATTATGAACATATGAATCAATCAAAAATTGTAGAGAGAAGTAATGTCTTTTTTTCTTTAGTCTTATTTTTAATATTATTTATTTTTCTATGAAGTGCTGTACCTGAAGGAATCACCTGAGTGTTTATGTTAAGCTTTTTTTTTCTGTGAAAAGACCTTACAATTTCAGGTATAGGTTTGTTTTAATAAATACTGCTATTTGATCAGTGACACAATCATCTAGCCTTGTAGCTTTTTTGCATTTTTCCTGTGAGATTTCCAAGGAAGTGCATAAATTCAAGTAGCAGAAGATGATGGCTGATACTTTACAGTTGCTTCCCACTTGTCTGTCTGGTGGAAAATGTTTGTAGCTGTACATGCCAAATAGTAATTTGGAAGACTGAGGAACATGATGTGTTCCCAAATGTTTCTGACTGGTTATGAACAGAAAGGTGTGTGTGTTTTCAGCTGAAATGAGTGCTATATGTCAGGCTGAAGTCCTACTTTTTCAACTTCATACAATCTTTATGTTTTCAGTTTTATTTTACTAAAACTTAAGAAATCATCAGAAAGAAAAATAAACATCAAGTGGCTGTCATAATGCTGTGGACATGTTAGAAAGAGGGAATGATATTTGGGAAATTACACTTGAAATTTTTAGAATCATAGAAGTATTGACTGGAATGGGACCTTAAAATATTTTAATGCTTGAACAGTTCTGTCAAAATCTGCAGGCATGGTGGTTTCACAGATTTACTGAATAAATTGTTGCAATTCTGCTTTACCTTGTCATAAAGAATTTTTAGTTCCTGTCAAACCTACCCAGGAAAATCTTAAGTTTTTACTATTGCTACTGGAAAGAGGGTTTTTTTTTGTACTGTCTGTATTCTGTCCCTTGTCAGTCTTGGTAGCCCTCTTGGTGCTCTCAGCATCCTTTCATAGCCAGGGAAAAGAGTGTCTCTCCAGGTCTGTTCCTGCCATCCCTGTAAGGTTGCTTTGAGGCTTATTTGCATTTTCACACTGAGAGCACCTGTTTTCTTTCCTACAGATTCATTCATATAGATAAGGCCAGTTACATTTCTGTGCTTTTCTAAGTTTTGGACTTAAAAGTCTTTGACTTGGACTAAGTTTTAGACTTGGGAGAGAGTGTAGTATCTTTTTTCCTACAGCCTTTTGCCAGGAGACTTGTATTTCCACATAGTATTTTTGGCACACACCAGTGCCAGTGCTTTTACTACTGTTAGGTTGTAGTTTTCTGGTGGTGACCAAAATTAATTTAATAAGAAGAAAAGACAAATATGATTTACAGTGAGCTGTATCCACTACTAATGAAAGAGAACACGAATATATTCAAGTCCAATATTGTAGAAATTTGTGTTTAAATAGAAAATTACTAGTGGTAAGACAGTTATTAGGAGAAGATTTGGATGCTTTTGGAAGCTGTAAAAACTTCCTAAAATCTTTTTGGAGGCAGAGTGAGTGAGAAGAAAATTCAGTTTTCTTATTGAAAGTAAACTGCATCTTCTCTCTTCCTTGACACAGGTTTTTGATGACTTACTGGTAGCGAACTAAGAACATGTGATACTGATACTTCTAAATTAAATATGGTTTAATTTTGTGTTCTTATAGTTTATGTAGCTTCTGTATTGCATGAAACTGCAGACATTCCTTTTTCTGCATTGATAGTAGAGAAAAGATTTCACCTGAGTATGGTTTCAAACAGATAAGTAAAGAGCTTTGTTTGTTTGAAGCCTCCAGGAAAAAGCATAAAGGCGTTAGGCACACAAAGAATAAAGTGCAATGTATATTAACAACATCATTGTGTAACATTAGCTGTGCAACTGTATCTGTAACTTTATAGGAAACTTTAGTTAGAATTCTAAGTATGATACTCTGCTTAGTCTTGGGCCAAGATGAGTAAGTCCATGAATAGAAGTTGAAACACTAGGGTTTCTCATATCAGAAAAGGCACTCAAGTAAGGAGGGACTTAAACAAGCATGAAGTGCCAGCCCAGGTCAGTATTTTCTCCATGTCTCTTAAGGAAAGAATATACAGATTTATAAATAAAGATGACAGATTTAAACTTACATACCTCACCTTCCCTGAGTTTCTCATCTTTATTTGCATTGCTAATGGTATAATTCAGCAGTAGAAAATTTTAGATATTCACTATGTACTATTTTTAGAAGATGCATGTACTGCACAGGCTAAACTAAAGTATCACTTTTCTAATCCAAGCTAGATAGGGATGAGGCTCAGAGACAAAGGTTTGGCTGTGATTATCATGCATGGCCTGAGTTTGGGCCAGGCCAGCTGTTCCTGCATTGCACAGTGCCTGGCCATGGTTTGAGTGCAGCAGGTGATGTGGGTGATCCTGTCTCCAAAGTGGGAGGAATCCCTTCCAGTGGGAATGTGCCATGTTAAGCTGCCATAAGGAGTGTAACAGCAGGACCTGGACTTTTTTATTTACTGAGGTAGATTGAGCTCTCTAGTAATGCCTCCCTGTCAGTTTTTCCAGGACTGAGATGTTTGTCTAAGTTTCAGAGAGAAACAATGTTCTTATTCAGTTGGCAAAGAACAAAAATGCAGAAAGATCCTTGGTGTCACGTATTGAAATGCTGCTGTGCATCAGGATGTGTAGCTCATGTGCTTAGTACATGTGAACGTGCTGGTGTCTCCACAGCTTTGTACCTGGAAGAAATCACTAACTGTAGTGTCTTGAAGGAAGTAGAAATGTTAATTTTGGTGCAGCAGAGCATGAGATAACTGTGCTGCTTCTAACTGCAGAGTCACTTTCAGGGTGTCTCATTTAGTCTTGTGTATATTCATACAATGTATATTAACAAAACTCTGCTGTGGCTAGTGAGAGTGATGAGGCACTGGTTGATTCTATCATTTCAGTAGAAATTGTTTGAATAAGTTGTGATAAGCCTGTATAAGTTTGAAAAAAAAATCACCGAAGTTTGTGCTGTAAGACAAGTTGGGGAGATCCTTGTCTGTTTCTGTATGTTCACTGCTTTCTGTTTTATTTTCAGATTGTCTTCTTGCAGTGTGGCAGATTTGTGGAGTTTCATTCACAACATGGCCATTACTACAAGACAAGAATACCAAAATTTGGTAGAGATTTCTCTTACCACTACCCATCGTGTGACCTGTATTTTGTAGGAGCAAGGTATTAAGTGGAATATTTTGTTTCAGTTTTGTTAGCAGTGTTTTCCAGTAATAAAATGAACATTAAAATATTGGAAAAGCAAAAAGTGGAAGAAGTGGCAATTCCTTCAAAATTAATAAGGGAGATGGTGAAGAGTGGAAAATGTGGGAAGATTAAAATTAATTCAGTTTTCCATGCTATTTTTAAGCTGTTTTTTTTTTTATTATTCGTAAACCATGTACATCATGTATTTGCAAATTTGTATTAAAAACTGCAGGTCAGTGTATTGTTTTAAAAAGTGTTTCGCTTTTAAGTAAGAAAAATTAAATAACTTTTCCAATCCTGGTTGGTGTTTTATTGCTGTGAAGTGTGAGTTAAATCACATAATTGGGTTTCTGAAAAGACACAATAAAAATAAAATTAGATCCTTAGGGTTTCAAACAAAGTAAGTCGAAATTCAAGATGTAACTTAAATCACAGGAAGTTAAAAGATCTTGCAAAATGAGTTAACGTATCTTTTGCCTGGAAAAATAGTAATTGGTAGGATATTGAAGTATAAAAAATAAATGGTGAACATGCACATTTTTCTCTGTATTTTGAACACCAAAGAGTATGTTTGTCTTGTTGTAAATTGTGAATTCTGAAAACTGTGTATTTGGCAAAATTGGGCTATGAATAAGAATCTTTACAATGCCTCCAGATTTACAGCAGTACTTTTCAGTATTTGTAAGACACGAGTAATTTTGGATTTTTCTTTTGTAGTTCTGAAGTGTACAGGCTAAATCTGGAGCAAGGAAGATTTCTGAACTCCCTGCAAACTGAAGCTTCGTAAGTTCTGTGTAAAGCATGGCCTCTGTGTTCTTTCCACCAGGTGGAAGCAGACTTCTAGCATGCTCACCACCAGTTCTGCTGCCCAAATGCTTTGCAGAGTTGAAAACGAACATATGCTGAGTCTGAGTCTCATTTCATTTTATGTTCTGTAATTTTTTTGTTCTAGGTTTTATGTTTAATTGAATTTTCTTTTGTGGATGTTATAAAATTGCTTAATATGGACTAAATAGGTATTATATAACTTGATCTTAAGAGCATTTCATTAAAACTTAGCCATTATTACTCAATTTAGCCATCATATAGAGATCTACCCACAGGGTATGTACTTTCCCAGACATGTCTTTGTCCTTCTGCTCTTGAAGTAGCCCAGAGAGAATTTTTATATCTCCAGCATGTGTCTGATTCTTTTGAAAACCCTAGCAGAGTAGGAACTGAGCTTTTTTCATGTGGGGAGAGGCAGATGAGAAGAACAGACTTCACTAGATAGAGTGGCTTGTTGGTGGACAGCAGCTGGTGCTCGGTGGCAGAATACTTAATGGATGAAGAAGTATTTGGGCAGGCACAATAAAAAACTGAGCAACAGGAGAAAAAAAAAGGGCAAATCCTGGAATGGGAGAGGTAAGGGTGTAAAGTAAAATCTGGATTAGAGGGATGTGACTTGAGTTGTGAGAAGGTTTTGAGATGAGGGAGTTGGATGAATTACAGAATTAGAGGTAGAGAGCTATGAATGGAAGAAGTTGGAAAGCGCTGGGATGAGTGGTGTAGAGAGAAATATTTGTATTTTGGAAGAATTGTTGTCAAAATACAGGGCTCTTGGGTGCCCTGCTGAGAAACAGAATACTTGGGTGAGAGAAAGGAGACCATTGGTCAGACAGAACATGTTGGAGGTATAAGCTTTAGAACATAAGTAATCATAAAGATCTTTTCACATAATTAGAATCAGAGATTCATTTAGGTTGGAAAAGTCCTCTAAGACCATCAAGCCCAGCCATTAACCCAACATTGCCAAGTCCCCAAATGCCTGATATACATGTCTTTTAAATATATATCTCCAGGGATGGTGATTGAACCATGTCCCTGGGCAGCCTGTTCCAATGCTTGGCAACCCCTTCAGTGAAGAAATTTTTCCTAGTATCCAATCTGAACCTGGCACACCTCGAGGCAATTTCTTCATGTCCTATTGAGTTGTTTAAGAATACAGTGGAGCAGAGTGATGTGGCAGGGCTTGGTGGTAGGTGGTGGATGTGGGCAGAGGAACACAGAGAACCTCAGAGCCCAGGCTCCTGTTCAGGGCATGGTCATATGAATTTAGATTAATTTTGTCAGGGGGGTCTTGAAAATTCCAAAGATGGAAATTTCCCAGCCTCTATGATTAACACATTCCAGTGCTTAATTATCCTTATAGCATAAAAATACTGTCCTTACATCCAGTTTGAACCTTACCTGTTTGAAGTAATCAGCACTGTCTCTGGCCCCAGATTTTTAGTAAGCTCCCCTAAAGTATGGGAAATTGTTGCCTGTCTGTCCCTCCAACTTTTGCTTTTCCAGGCTGAGCAATAGTGTACATGATTACAGGAATCTTATTAGTTGTTCATGTGTTAAATTGCTCTGAGGTCATTAAACTTGCTCCTTTTTCTGTTGCAGAGAGAGTAATGTCTGTGACATAAATCCTGTACACTTCTTGTTTGCTATGGGGACGGCTGAGGTAAATGTTTGCATTCCTTTTATGAAAAGGGCAGTAGT
Organism: Dicaeum eximium; assembly: GCA_013396995.1. Taxonomy (NCBI): domain Eukaryota; kingdom Metazoa; phylum Chordata; class Aves; order Passeriformes; family Dicaeidae; genus Dicaeum; species Dicaeum eximium. The sequence goes on along the minus strand of VWZP01002156.1, from coordinate 278,737 downwards.
GTTTGTTTCATTTTTATATTAATTTGCATGAGGATAAGAAGAAATCATGAACCTAATTAACTAAATTGGTCTCATTTGCTATGTTAGATACAGATATGTTAAAGATTACTTTTCAGAGCATAGTGCAGATAAAATATCAGAGTTACTTGATTGCTGAGTGCTTGAGATTTTGCAGACAGGAGCAAAAATTATGTTCTCATTTTGCAGTGTGGCCATCTGTAGAAATTGGCTGGCATGTGTACCCTATTAATCTTAAGAAAATTAGCGTTAGTGATTTTGATTTAGATTGCATTGAAAAAAACTACAGATGAAATGTGTGCACCTTGTATGTCATTATTAGAACAACTCGTGTCAACCTAGGAAATTTTGTTAATTATTCATTAGATTAGATAATTCATAATTTTATTTAAATGTTTTCAGACTACCTGGTATCTGTTGCATAAGCTTGAACTGTATTTTCTAAACTGTTTAGGGTAAAGTGGAATGCTGGGATCCTAGAACTAGAAATCGAGTTGGGCTGTTGGACTGTGCATTAAGCAGTGTGACAGCAGACACAGAGTGAGTAAAGGCTACCTTTTCAAATTGTGTTCTGGGTTTTTCAGAAGTTTTAGTTTTAGAAAGAAATCCCACTTTGCTTTAAAATTACTTGCTTGTTCTCTTGTCATTGCTAGTGTGCATAAAGGATTTTCTTAGTCATAAAGCTGTTCTCTTAGATACTGATCTAAGTAGTAGTGGCTATTTTTGTATACAAAAATATACAGATTAATGTAAACAGTGCAGCTTTTTGAAGTAGTATTTCTGAGTGATACCTGTGAATTATTGTACTATTAGCTAAGAATTAGCTTAGCTGGTTTTTAACATTAAAAGTTATTTGCAGGCTTTATTGAAAGAATGCCTAACTATAAGCATTGTGCTTTGCAGGATAGAAGGTTTGCCATCCATTTCAGCACTGAAATTTGATGGGGCTTTGAATATGGCTGTTGGAACATCTACTGGGCAGGTAGATTTGACTTCATGTACCACAGTTCTTAGGAGACCCTGCTCTTGCAATTCTCAGTCCAAGTCTATCAATACATGGAGTGCAGTATATATCTATTACTGCAAGTATTTATTAGACCATAAATTATGTGTATAGAGTAGTAATAGTTAGACTGCAATTTAATTTTATCAAAGGCTTGTGCTTTTCAGAATTTTGTAGGTACCACTTTAAATCATCATAACCTACATACTATATAATTTCAAATTTGCAGTTTTCTTATGACTTGAGTCAAGTGTGTGGGAAGGTGCTGCTTTTTGGGACTATGAGTACCACCTCAGTGCAACATATGTGCTCTCCTTTGTCTTGATGATGGCTAGAAAAACAAGAAATTATTGTCTTTCAACTGTTATTTTTAGTGTCTTACCTTGATATGAAGAATCATTTCAGTTAATTTATTGTTACCATCATATTTGCAAAGGGAAGTATGAGGTTGTTTCCTGCCTTCATCAGTGCTTTCATGTTTAGAAAACTGTAGCTTCTTCAAGAACAGATATGTGTGTGAGAATTGTATTTGCTATATTAGTGTACACGTGAGACAAATTTTATTGTAGATGGTGTTTCTGATTAAATAAAATTATAATATTACATTTCCCAAAGATTGTTATTCACACTTTACATATGAAAGATTTAATTTTCTCAAGTTCCATAGGAAATTTTGGAGATAAAATACAGGTTTCTGGAAGACAGGGTCTGTATTCTCTACTTTGCTCGACATAAAAAATCACATTCTGTAGTGTTTCACTGAGGGAAAGTTATATTCATTGAATCTGGAAGGGAGTCTAAAAATTTAAATCATGTAACATCAACACAAGAATCTGAAAGTGAAATATTACTAATTATGAAATACTAAGAGTATTGAAACCAAAAAATTGGTTCTTTTTTTAATAGAAATTAAAAAGTCTTTAGAAAGATGATTACGTCTTAAATTCATTAATTTTTCTAGATGGAAACATGCTGATGTTAAAATACCTGGCTAGAATAAACCGGGCTCACTTAATAAGTTGTTTTCAGAATTTAAAATTATTTATTTTATGTAAATCCTGCCTATGTATTTCAGCAAAATCTCAAGTTCAGTTAAAGGTTCAGTGAAGATCTAATGGGCATGACTTCCTCATGATCTTACAATGTTATAAATTTAATTTGTCTCTTATTCTTCAAGGTCCTATTATATGATCTCCGGTCTAGTAATCCATTGATAGTCAAAGATCACCACTATGGCTTGCCTATTAAATCAATTCAGTTTCAAAATCAGTTGGATTTAATTATCTCTGCGGATTCTCGAATCATAAAAATGTGGAACAAAGATACAGTAAGTAGTTTTATGTTGCTGCATTCAGATTTTTAAATTTATATTTTATTTGGGTTGGGAGTTTTTGGGGGTTTTATTTTGGTGTGTTGTTTTGGAGTGTTTTTTGTGCAGCTTGATTAATTAAGCTGAAATTCAGTGTAAAAAGTTGAGGTTTTAATGTCTCTTAATTTACATAGTATTTTGTCCTGTCTGACTAAATCAGCATCTGGGAAGTTATTCATATACCTGTCAGGTATAAAGATATAGTCTTAGGGGGTTTTTAGCTGTTTGTACATGTCTGGCCAAGAGGCTTCTTTCAGGAGCAGGATTTAAACATAAGAAGTAGTATCTTAGCCATTGCCTTGGTTTGTATGTTTCTCACAATGTTCTTGAATACATCCAGTTACAATTTTTCACCACGGAAAACATGTTCGTTCAATTCTCTGCTCAGAGTAGGGTTAATTTGCAAGGTAGATCAGTTAGTTAAAGACATATTAAAATGCTTATTTTTACAGGATCCTATTTGGATACTGAAGCAGATTCTATGCATGGTGCCAAATAACAGTGTGTCTTACACTGTATTAGGGGATTGTGTTGCAATGAGCAAAGTCTTTATCCTTGCCCTTGGCACCTCTGAGTGAAATTGAAATGTGTAATTTTCGTAGCACTCTCTTCATTATATCATGCTGTCCTCTTTCTTATCTTTCCATCAATGAACCTTACTATGAATCTATGGGGTAACATATTTTGTTACACCATAGATTCATATTAACACTATTGTGGCTTGTTTTGGTTTGAGGGGATGTCCGTAGTCATTCTGTTCCTTCTAAAAGCATGCTCCATCTATGCTTTTCTAACTTTATAGTGAAACATAAAGAGAGTTGTAGTAGAGGCTTTTTTTCCTAATTATTTCAGGCAGTCACTTCAGTATTGTGCTGCTTCATGAACTTTCAACAGCCTCTTTCATTTTTTCTGTGATCACAATTAGTTTGTAAGCTTCTCTGCAGTTAATTGTTACTGTTTGAAAGAGCAAATAAATTATTGGTTATTATTTAAAACATCTGCAGTGGCCTCTCTCCGTTTTTCTTAGGTATGTATATTTCCCTCCTTGAGAATGAAGCACTGTAAGGTTTGTCAGGTGGCCTCTGGTGGGAAAAGGGAGAGTTTCTCACCGCTGGAAGGCAAAGATAGCTTTGGACTCTTTCCTAGAGTATGTTCCAGCTGGCTCCTTGTGTCCCAGATGCTGGTTCCTGACTATCTCTGGCCAGGAACCAAGTGCAGAGGCAGACTGCGGGTGGAGAGCATATGGCTTTGATACCAGAATAGCCCCATGCTGAGACGTGCCTTGGGGTGGGGAGCACCAGGCTTTTGTCTGCTGAGGCCCGGGTGGAGGAGGACTCTTCTTAATCATCAGGGAGAGACCAGAGGTGGGTGGGGTAACAGCATGTAACTGGGAGGGAAAGGAAGGGCCCATAAAGGTAGGTGGGATTGCTGCAGGGAAAGAAAAAAAAGAGGAACAGGATCAAAATTTACCTTGTTCCTGTCCCTCATTTAGAATTGTGTAGGCATGTAGTCTCATGCTTCAGATTATGTGGTCCAGTTGTTAGAGACGCTTCCTTTACTGGCTGTTTTGTGTGTTGGCTTGTAAAGAGCACCTGTATTTTGTCTGGGTTTTTCGGACTCTGTTCCAATTCTTGTTATTTTGAGAACATTGTTTCCTGCTTTTACCTCTTTCTCAAGTAACCTTTATAACTTCAGTTCTGATCGAAGCTAGATACCACTGCATGCTCTTACTACTTTTATATCAAGATACCTTTAATACTGAGTTTATAAATTGTAAATAAAGTACTGAGCTATATTTCATTTCATGTAGACATTAGTACAGTGGAAGAACCAAGCTCCAGATTCAAATTCTACTCCTAATCAATTTTTTCAGCTAATCATACTTAGCAAAGTAAATTTATTTAAAACTGCCAGAGTTGGATAAAGTGAGGGTTACACTGACAGTGTGCCCAGAACTTGTGGACCTCAGCCTCACTTTTGCATAAACTAAAATAAATCTGACATACATTTTCAATACAGAAGTGTAAGCTGAAAAATTAGAGGTGCCACTCTGCATTGCTGTGTCTTCAGTTACCAGTAGGCTGCACTTCCTTGTAAGAGATTGAATCAGAGATAAAATACAATACTGTCTTCCCTGTGTTATATTCAGATAATAATAACATTTTATTGTTCTGCAAAATCTGTTCCATCTTTATTCCATCATGTTTCTTAGCTTCTATAGTAGCTATTAATAATGTTTAGATCTAATGAATTTAATTATATTGTTTGGAGTTATTTATTTTTTATTTTCTTCTTACAATTTCAGGGAAAGATGTTTACTTCAATGGAGCCAGAACATGATATAAATGATGTCTGCCTTTATCCAAATTCAGGTATGTTAAGTATATTAATGTCTTGCTAAATTCAAAAGGAAAAGCTTGTTAACCAAAGGTGTGGTCTTTGTTTAGGTGATACAATTTAGGTCTACTTTCCTCCTTATGGCAGAGCTTGGAATAAAGAGTTATTTGTCAGTTAGTGTCCTTGTTTCCTCTGCATCTGGATTACATTGGAGCCTCTTTGCAGTTAGAAGCTGCTGTGCTGTTAATTGAGTGATTGACCTCTTTTTCAAATATCTGAAGTGACTCATTTCATAAGAATAGGAATTTTGGGCTATTGTCTTGACTAAGTCCCAGATGAGTTAGAGCTTGCTTTCTAGAGGTAGGAAAAATCTCTTTACAGCAAACTTACATGTTTTTTTCAAGTGTTTCAAGAATTTGATCTCTCCTTGATTTAAATACAGCACTTAAATTGTGCCATCCCTTAGGTTTAATACTTTGTATTCCTAAGTACACAGATTTGCATGCACAGGTTTTTGTGATTGTTTTCAGATTTGTTGCATCTCATAATGTTATGTGTAGAGATCAAAACTGAGGATCACTTTTAACCAAGGTTTCCAGGTCTTAATTTATGAGTAAAAGTATTTTACAAAGTGATGGTTGTATGTGCCTAAGTGTTTTGGTTGTACTTCAGGTGGCAACTGGACTTAATTTTCTTGCTTAATACGAGTTGCTTTAGTTCTTAAGTATGGTGTGACACCTACTTCCTTTTTAGAAAGCAATGCTGAAAAAGATGAAATAAGTTAGGGCCACTAGGATGGCACAGAGCAAAAGTCTGGAAACAGACAATGCCTGAGTTGCAAACTGCTGTTATCATAATTTTAGAGAGAGGTAGCAGTAAAGACAGAGCAACTTGGACTTTGATTCATACTGGCAGCTAAAATTTAAGATTGTAGATAAGTGAGTTTGAGATTTCTAGCAAGTTAAAACTTATCTGTCTTTTCTGCCAACTTCAGTTAAGAATGTGTTGGAGGGGTTTTTTTTCTTCCCCTTTTATTTTTTTTTTTTCTTCTGGTAAGGTGAGCAATTAAATACTCTTCCCTGATAAGATGGTGGGCATTTTTGGCCTTATGAGCAGAGCACATGCCATGTGCCCTGGTTGCATGTAGGAGTTCATGTGGATATATTTGAGAATTACTGCGTGGCGACAGGGTGGACTGTGCACCCTGGAGAAGGCTAAACCCTCATCCATGGTGGCTACAGAGAGAGATCCTTGGAGTGAATTGTTTTCAGCATTTCACCTTGGTTTCACCTGTGAGTGTATTGGTTTCATCTAAAAGAGAACCTGGCAGCAAATTCATGTCCACACAGCATCATTGAAGAGCTCACCACAGGGAATGGAACAGAAAAAAGTTATTTGTCAGTGTAGAATCACAGGGTAATTTAGGTTGGAAGGTACCCCTGGGAGCTGTATATTTCCTACTCAAAGCAGGGCCAACTTGAAGTTAGATCCAGCTTTGAAGTCTGACCAGGTTGCTCAGGTCAAGTCAAGTTTGACTATGTCAAGGGTGGGCATTACTCAGCTGTGGATGCTCTGTAGCCTTTGTAGTGTGTGGACATGACTCGTGTGCTTGTGCACAAATGATTTTCATGAGACTCTGCAGGACAAATCTTGTAACACAAAGCATTGAATGCACACATCTCCCTAATGTTGCTATTGGACATTGCTTTTCACGTGTCTGTGATTGACATCTAGATTGTGCAGTCCAGTTCTGTGTCCCACATCTCCTGCTTAAATCAGTGCTGCTTTTCTTACTGTCTGTAGAGAGGCAGGCTGATGGTTTTGGTAAGAACTGTTGTGGGAAGAAAACTGGGTTGTATTTTATAGTCACATGGAGACAGTGGGGCAAAAACTAGAGCATGTTGCAGTGGAAATAGAGAGATGGAGGGTAAGAGGTGATGCATACTGTGTTCATCATAAATACTGTTGGACCAGCATTTAAGATGCCTTAGAACCACCTCATGCTTGCTCAGAATTTAAGGAATAATCATGACTGAAGATCTGAAAATAAGGAAATGCTTTCAGTAAGATGGGCTTGCAGTTGTGGAAAGTTGGAAATATAACATGGTTTCAGTATCAGTATGGGTTTGGCTCAGTGCTCTTACTGGTGCCCCAGCATTTTCAGAGCCCCTCTAGACACATGGCACAGGAAACCCTGGAGATCTTTGCCAGCTTGTGTTTTAACACTACATGTGTCACTGCTGCTCAGAAAGGCGAAACCAAATTTTCACCCTTATTGAAGAGATAAGGATTTGATGGGTGGACTATTCAGGGGATTAGGAGTTGGTTGGATAGTCTCATCCAGTAGGTGTAGTGGTCAACAGTTCAATGTCCAAATGGAAATCAGTGACCCTGATTGTCACCAGGTGGTGTCCCTTAGGGCTCTGTATTGAGATAAGCTTTATTTAGTGTCTTCATTGATGGCATGGACAGTGGGGTTGAACTGTCTCAGCAAACTGGCAGATGACACCAAGCTGAAGGATGTCATGCCATCCAGGGGTACTTGGACAAGCTTGAGAATTGAGCCCATGGCAATCTCAACCAAACCAAATTGTTGTATGATTCTAGAATTCTATCAGTTATGGCAAACTCAAGATCAGTATACTGTGAACTGGTTTTTTTTTTTTGGTCGTAGTTTTGTCATAGTTAGGCATTTTTAATTAAACCATTTTACCAACCAGCTTCAGTAATTAGTACCTTTCCTGGGAAGCAAACCCTTGTGTATCTTTCACCAAACTACATGATGACAAACTTTGGTGGATATCTTAATAGTCAAATATCTTCCTCTGATCACACATAATCAGAATGGGGCTAGGGGAAAAAGGTTTACCACTTAGCGAGTCAATTTAGCCTTTAGTCAATTTAAGTTGTAGAATATAAATGAAACTTGACAGTATCTTCAGTGTGTAGAAATCTGTGCCTCGTTTGTTTCAATTACTGTAAGAAAAATTAAAAGGTAAAAATCTGCATTTTCTAGAGCTGCTGCTCCCACATACTATCGCTTCATACTCCCGTTTTCATTCTTTTACATTCATGATACTGTATTGCAGACCATTTTCCAAAAAGGGTCTTAGTAAAACTTCTGAAAAAAGGCTCTCCTTTATTTCCCTTCTATAGTAATCAAACTAGGCTTCTGTGTAGTTTGTTAGGGTGTGGTCTCTCTTCCCATAAAAATTGGTTAAAACTAACAAACTGAAGCAATGAAAATGCAGAGAATAGACTTCTCCTGTCAGAGTTGTTAACTTTCTTTCATTCTTCTATTTCCCTTTCCTGAACACCCATATACTGTTCAGAAGTCTGGTTTTGTCCTCCTTCAATTATTGGTGGAAGACACTCAAAGAGGAGGTTTTACTTTACTGTCATCTTTGAAGCATCTGCAGAATTAATTTCTGTCTTTATTTCTAATGATTCCTATTCACTCAATGGAAAGATGCTTTCTCTTATGAAACAGTAGTGAGTGTGCTGTTAGGGGAGCATGTAACTTGTGTACTATACTGGAGTACTCTGTGTGTGTTTGTATTCTAGCATATGCTATAAATTCTTGTTTTTACCTTAAATTGCCTGCAAACCTTTCCATGCACAGTTTTTAGTCTGCTGACTAAGCTTCCACAAATATCTTGCTTTGCTGGGAAAGCAAGCCCCCTTTTTTCTGACATTCTAAGTCCAGCTGCCGTGTGTATTTATAATAAAAGGATTAGGTAGGAAGGATTACTCCACCCATGGTAATTGCATTCCTCTAGTAGGGTGTAAATTAAATTTCTGCCCTCTGGGTATGTAGTAATTGACCCAATTATTCATAGTCTTAGTGGCATATGTTACAGTTCTTTTAGATCAGAATGTTATCTGATTTAATGGCACTTTTCTTCTTCATAATCAATCTCTTGTATTACCTGTTGATCAGCTACATTGGAAAGATAAAATTGATATAAACATAAAAGTATATGGCAAATGTTATTACTCTTTTATGTAGAAGAAAATTGAGAGTGTTCTTCATTTTGAACTTACAAGAAGCCTTGTGGCAGTAGGAGATTTTCCACAGATTTTAGTATTCCTACAGTATTTTTTTTATAATTAGAGTACGTAAACCCCTTATTCATGGTGTTGCTTTGGAATATGCATAGATACTTCAAATTCTACATTTGCCCTGCTTGGTTGTAGCACTAGTATTACTCCTTTTGAAGCCACAGTATCCTGTATCTCATTTTGGATTGAGAAGCTGCTGTTGTGTTTATTTCCCAAGATGAAATATGAATGAAGGTGTAAACCATGTTATGATTTATGGCTCTGTTTAGGTGTGTGTCTAAAAAAAAAAACCCAACTACATGTACTAATACCAATGTATTAATAATGCAATTTTATGTCCTATGTAGTTTTTAACTGCAGTACTAACTGGACTTGTTCTAAACAGTATTAAGGGATGAACTGTTTATGTTTGTTATCAGAGTTGGCAGCCTGCACTTGTCAGAGCTTAATGTTGCTTAAAGTGGTGCTGAACAATTAAGATGGAGGACAAAAGGGAATGAATATATAGAAAATTAAGCTTTGTTAATTATGCTGATATCGTGCCTTTCTTTCAGTGGTATTTGATGCAACAATTTATTACAGGTCTTGATTAATGTCCATTGCAATCCAAGAATATGTACTTAATGAACTTTTTTAAAGACTAGTATTATCCTCTTCTAATCAATATTTTTAAATGTGGAAATCTCTTTCTAGGAATGCTGATGACTGCCAATGAAGCCCCTAAAATGAATATCTATTATATACCAGTAAGTAATACAAGTTGTTGCTGATATTGCTCCTAAAGACACAATTGTTTGGTGCCATTCAGGTATTTCAGGTTGAATTTCATATCTACATTGTATGAGTTGTCACAATAAAGTAAATTTAGGTAAACCACAATTTATTAATGTAACACGTTGAATTACTTAAAAAACAACCTGTAATTTGCCTTTTGCTACCAGTTTCAAAACTGGTTATTAGCTGCAGAAAATTCAGGTGGAGCTTTTTTTGATAGCTGATGAAAAAGAATTCCTAAATAGGGACTATGTTTTTCAAGATAATAACTTTGCTTTGTTGTGAAATATTTCATTAGTGTCCTTAATATGTGGTGTACAGTGACATAGTCATAGCAGTAAATATTCTTCTCTGTTCTGACAAAGAAATGAATGGTATTGTGTGACTTCACTTACGGCTCTTGAGTGTAACTTCTGCTCAATGCCCTTCTTCAAATGCAGCTTTTCACAGGATAAGCTTTCCACTTGAAAGGCTTAACTGTAGATTTAACTATATGTTTTATCTCTGCAGATTGGTTTTAGGGAGACTTAGCAGCAAGCCTTCTGGTGTCAGGGAATTGTACAGAAAATTACACCTGCATTTCTTGGTTTAGTTTCTACACTGTGTTCTCTAGAGGTTTTCTTGTCCTGATAAGAGATAAATAGTAGGATACCTATGTGCAGAATAGCTGACCAGACTCTAAAAATACATACGTTTCTTAATTAATTTTATTCATGTCTTGGACAAACTATAGAATTTGTTAATATTGAAATATATGTTTAACTATTTTTTAAATTAGACAGAAAATCTTCATTTAGCTAATCGATTTTAAATTAAATTAATTTTTTTTCAGTTCATTAGTGGTCATCCCCCACTGCCATATCCACTGTGTATGATCTTGGTTATGTTCAGGATGGAGATTTATGAGTTTACATTACTCTTTGTGGAATAGAATCTATATACATCTTGTATTTGTGTGTCTAAACACAATAATATACCCCTCTTCTGTAGTCTGATATATTTACTTACATTATTAGATTTTTGCATTTAAAGAGATGTGGCATTTTATATATGAGTTATGTCAGGCTGTTCTTTGGATGTGAATTGATGCCTGTTTCTGTAATTCAGCTCTAGCCAATTCACATTTTGTTAACTGCACTGTTTCATGCTGTGAATAACAAAGGGAGACAACAAATATTTTCTTATTCATGACAAAATATTAGCTGTAGTTAAAAGATGAACACTTTCTTTCCATTTACCTCATCCTCTGTAAGGCTGAGAGAATAGCTCTCCAAGCTTTTTTTTTTCTCTGTCGTCTCTTTTAATTAATGGATTAGGGAGCACAAACTCACATATTTTCGAAGTCTGATGAGTTTTTAAAACTGGAACGGACTAGTTAGTCAATTCAAATAATCCAGATGGAAAAAACATTCCTTCTGTCACTAAAGGTAAGGTTCAGCTTCTCTCTGAAAATTGTGCACTGAGATTATTTTTATGCAGGTGTGCATAATACATGAACCTGACAGCTATAGCACGTTAGAGGTTCACATCCAAGTTAGCCAAAAACTTATTTCGTTGTCTTGATTGTCACCATTGATGAATGTTTGTTAGAACTTGTTCAAGCTAGCATTATTTTGAGTATTCTTGAACATATTGTAAATCAAAATTAAATACTTACTTTTTTCTCTCTCAAAAATCTCACTCTCATAGAATCCTCTGTGAGTACTGAATTCATGTTTCTGAAGTCAAACAAGTAATTTTTAGTTAAGAAATATAAGCACTCTCTATTAGATCTCAGATCATACCTAGGGACAATATTGCAAATTTAAATACTGACTAATAGTGTCTAGTATTTTTGCAGCATGTAAGCCATTCCAGTGAAGATAAACATAAATTTTGCCCTAAACGATCTTCCTGTGGGACCATCCCCTGGCTTTTGTTAACCTGAGTCCACCTAAACTTGTTTGGATGATAACTTTTTTATGGGTTTTACACTCACAGTGACACAAGTATACAAATGGACCCAAATGATGAATATTAAAGCATAAATCCAAATATGAGTTCTATATTTGAAATATTGTTGTATACAAGAAAATTTAAAATTTATTCCAAAGGCTACTGCCCAGTTTAAATTTGCTTTTCAGATTAGCTAAACTTCTCCAGTTTGTGTCAATGGCTTTTAGTTTGAAGGCTATTGAACATACTTTAAATACTGTTGTTACTTTTTCAGTTGACAATCTTAGTTCATTTCAAAACATGTAATACATACTTTAGACAATAGAAGAGTTAAATAGTAGTGAGAAGGAGTTACTTTGAAATAGGGACAGAAATCTCACTCTGGTTTTTTTACCCTGTGCCTTTTTACAGGCAAGACTGAAGGGGCTGGCACAGCTGGTGTTGTATAATTGAAGGGTGTTTTACTACATTTCCTAAAAATCAAGTATGTAGCTCACTAAATCTGTTTTTGTTGCCTATTTTGTTTATTTGTTAATCTACCTTTTAAATGAAGAAAATATAAAATGGAGGACTTGTGTCAGCCTTCAACTGCTCCAGGACATTTTTTATTAAGGAAAACTTAATGTTATTAATGCATTCATGTTACAATTTTATTCCTTGATCTTCCAGACTAGTTATTTGAGCTCAGAGTAGCACACCTGTCCTTTGGTTTCTCTGTCAGTAGATGATTAATACATGTGTTTTTTCCATCCTTGGAAGACTTACTAATTTCTTTGCACAGGGAAAGTTAAGTTTAGTTACATGGGTCTTTGGAGCAAAACTTTAAAGAACTGTATTACTTGATCTCTTTTCATGGTGTTATTTTCTATCTTTTTCAAAGAGCTAGGATTCAGAATTTTTATAATGAGTAACTTAATTTTCTCTTCATTTGTTTTCTTTAAGGTAGACTTGCATACTACTAAAAATGTGTCCTTTTTCTTTGAGATGTTGACAGGAACTGAGTTATAAGTCTTGCTGAATTCCATAACAGAATAAATGCACAGGAGAAATGCTACTAACTGTAAAGGACAGTTACGTCAATAAAATCCATTCAATTGCCCATGCCCGTCATTGCCTGTAGTGCTAATAATTATTCTCTTGTTTTAAATGCTCATTGAAACAGCTGTAATGAATTGCCATGGCTATGATCAAGGAGGATACTTAAAATCTCAAATCCATGGTGCTGTGCTCTAAGTAAGGAGAAAAAATTCCCAGCAGTGGGATCTTGCGGAGCAGTATGTGCATAGATGGGTGTAGACAGACCCAGCATCCGCTGTCCGTGACTGGAGTTGGCCAGACAGTGCAGGACTGTGCCCAGCCCAGCATGCCCAGCCTCTCAGGAGGGTTTATTAGTGTGGGCACAGTGCTGTGCTAACACAGCTCATGACTGGTGAACTGGAGCTGGCTCCTGTCTGGCCAGCTTGGAATGTGCTCTGACTGAGCTCATGTCTGACTGAATTATCTGTGTACATGTGCCCGTTCTCTCCTTTGTTAATGCCAAAGCTGAATTTCCATTTCAAACCCAAAAAATTGCTGTCTCTTGAACTTCAGGATTATAAAAGATTTGACAGTGAATATCATAATATTGCCTGTAAAAGAAATGGCACGTGTGAGCTTTTCCTACAGAAGTTTCATCAGGATAGGTGTGACAATTGAGACTAGGTATGTCTGAGAACACTACGTTTCTTATAAAAAAGTAAAAAATCACTGCAGTTTTTTCTTTTGTGTGCAAAACTGTAAGTAGGGGAAATACAAGGTGATTTGGTTTTCTAGAAAGGACAGGCAGGTTTGCTTTTAAATGGCAAGATACCTCTTATAGGTACTCAATGCAGAGTGAGCAAAAAGTAAATTGAATCTGACCGTTGAAATGAAATGTTTGTGTTACATAGGTAACATCTTGAGTGGCTTAGCTTAGAGACTTTGTTTTTGTTTTATTTTGTTGGGATTTAATGAGGGCAAGTGCCTCTGAATTCCTGACTGGAATTGGGCTGTTTGCCATTAGTTTAATAGCTAACTTGCAGTTTATGTGAACATTTGTAACCTGCTTCTTGCCAGCTGGCTTCCTGGTACATCACTTTGATGTGTGCCTCGGGAAGGTTGAAATGAAAGTTGTGTGTGCCTTGGGATAGTTTTTAGACTACTGACTCAGAAACATAAGTTGATTCAGTAGTGCAAGCAGGTCCTGGCCAAAGAAGTGAAGAGAGCAGAAGTTCCACTGACACATGGTGGTCTACTGACCTGAGATCTAAGATGAGTCAGATTCTCTTCAAGTTTAATTGAGGCTGTCATGTTCCATAACATACAACGTTCTCTTTGCAGGTTGTACAGAAAACCCCCTACATGTCAGCTCCTGGGTGCTCGGGGTGGAGAGCAAGGGTGTAGCTGTTACTCTGAGTGTTTACTTCGGGTTATAAACAGGTCTGATCTTAGCACAGACATTGCAAATCAGTCCTGTCTCATTTATTGGACTTGAAACTTTCGGCTACATGAACATACTGAAACTGAAACTTGCTCTGTTCATTAAAAGAGGAGAGCAATTAAGCATGTAATTAATTGAGTGTAATATTCTGTGTTCTGGATTTTCTTTTCTTTCCTGCAGTCTTGGCAGAACACTCCCTGCTGAGGCTAGAAGCAATGTACTTTTGGTGTAGTGAAGATATTAAGCTCTTTGAGAAAAAATAAATCCTGGAGCATCTCTGGCTTCTTTTCAGGTGGTTTTGGAAAATAATTTGATATCCTAGCACTCTCCTAATTCAGGGCTGTTGGAGTTATAAACTGGAAATGCTTCAAGAGCAAGTATTTCTTGCCTACTTAATGATTCAGTTTCTCCAAGAGTATAAGGGTTCTGGTTTCTAATACAGTACCTACTTTGGACATGTGGCTGTCCTTATTGCTAGAAATATAATTAATTTTGTCCTCTTAAAATTGTGTGGCTTTTCAGCTAAACCAGCCATTGATGATACTTCTTGCCTTTCATACATTCTTTAACTGATTTTGTTTTCCTTTTTTTTTTTTTAATGCTCCTCTAGTCTGGTTTAATTACTGTTTATCAGCATCTTTTTGTTTTGAATATGCATAAAAAATGCTTATCCTTGAAATTTTTTTTCCCTTGGATTTAGAAAAAAAATAGTTTTACAAAACCTGAGAAAAACTAGTTTTTTGATGAGTGGCTAACCCTGAAATAACATAATCACTAATTAAGGCAACAAATCCTATTAGTTTACTTGTTTTCATTTAATGCTCTGGTTATTTGGTAGAACAAATCTGTAGAGAGAACTTGTACTGAAGGAAATACAAGTGAAAGCATTTTTTTTAATACCTTACTTCATCCCATTTATTTCTTTCTGGATATTTGTTTGGAGTAGTTCTAGAATGTAAATTAGGGATGAACATGCTTTGACCATAGGTACCCAGATGATCTGCTAAGTGGCTGAATTGATCAAAGTTGTGTTCAGTTCACTCACAGACAGAAAAAGCATTTATCTGAAATATGTAGGTATTTTCTGTCAGTTTGTGACAGGGTGCTCTCACTAGTTCTATACAAGATGTTATGACCATCAGATATCTGTCTTTAGAGTCTGTCATTTTTCACTTTAAAAGGTGTGGGAGGTTTTCCCTGTTTTAGACTCTCCACATCTTGCTCTATGATCACAGCCTTTCAGAACAGTTTTATCATCTGAGACTTACATTCTTATCCATTTGGGATCTGCAGATTGGGTTTTTTTCTCTTTTGGGTCTTTATGTTATAGGAATACAAACCTATCTGTCCACATCTTGTATTTCATGCCTTTAGGGCCAGTGTTCTGTATAGTCAGCTGTCATTCAAATAGTTTGTGGGTGCAGTTTATTAGAGTTACAGTGAGACCTTCTGTACAGATTTTTGGCTAGTGCAGTAAAAGCTATGAATCGAATGATTCAATTCTTATTATATTTGTGTTTGGCATTTTGACACTAATAGAACAGATTAGCAGTAGAGTGCAAGATTTTGATTTCTTTTAGAATGTTTTCATGTCTTCTGATTGACAGTATTAGGTCATTCTGCACAGGTGCTGCCTCAAATGTTGTCTTGAAGATCATACGATGAGGCTGTGTTTTTTAGAAGACAGTTGTTCATTTTGTTCAATACAGCCCTTCCCTAACATGTTTTTGGTAAAGTGGAAAGCAGCCACAAAACTGGCTTGTGCTAAGAGATCTTTTTCTATCCTGAAGCAATAGATAATGTAGAAAAACATTTCATAGTCTGGGAAAAAAATATGGTAAAATAAAATGACAGTTGTGACATAGAATAGAAAATATTGGTCTTAATCTTTGTTCATTTTGAAAACTGTGAAATGACTGGAAAAAAGGGTTGTTATGAAGTAATGTATTACAATTGAGCTTTAGGGCTGCCAAGTATCAAAAGAAGAAAGTTTCCATTAATAAAAAGATACTTGAGTGTATCTTTGGCCTTTAAACTAATTCTGAGTTTTGATATATCAATCTTGCAAAATTGTGTTTTCCGTCCAGAACAATCTAATCCTTTACACAAAAAAAGTCTGGTGAATGATACATTACCTATCTCACAGTATTTACAAGCTTAGGAAAAAAGTTGTTTATCTTCACAAGCAGAAATGTGAGCTTCCTACTTTTAACCTAAACACTTTCAAACTGAAAAATAACACGCTGGGCTTATTCCCAACAAAGGATATCCTCCATTTCCCATGTGCTGGCTGAGAGACAGAGTACCACTTATCACATATATATAGAAGGAAAACACCAATGCGTGATAATCAGGAAACAATTTCTGATCTTCCTGTAAAACTTGTTTTAGATGTTTTCTGGTGCTGATGATGTCCTAGTTCGACATGGTGTCTAGATTATGAATATGTATGAACCCTGCTTAGTGCTGTTGTGGCTGTCAGAGTACTAGGCAGCACTTCTTCAGTATTTTTTGAACAGACAGCAGCACACTGACTGTAAAGTCATACGTACAGTTTATGTCGAACCCTTCATAGAGCACAGGAGAACATTCTTAAAAGCAGAAGTTGTATGGAATGATACCAGGTGTTTGCTCTGACCATTGATAAAAGAATCACCTGCTTTTAGTGTTATGACTGTTTCTCAAGCAATTGGTGGTAGTGGACCTTCTGTTCTTGTTTTAAGAAACATATTTTGACGGGGGAGTGTGCTCCCTTAGTTTTAAGCCTTGAGCATCTGAAAGATATTTTTTATTTATTAACTTGCACTTGTTCTTTCCTTTGGGCCATCTATTCTTCACATATTTGTAAAAATCTAGAGATGCAGCTGTCTAGCTTCAGTGAAGAGAGAGGCAGTCACAGATAATGCAAATGTGTAATTACTGAAAGGAAGTTTTGTACTGTGCTACATGTCTATCAGCATGTAATAAGAACTAGAGTGTTTTAGCTTTTGGATCAGAAAAGACAAAGAGAATTTTCTCCATGTGATAATTTCAACTAAATCTTTATTTCATTACATTTGAAACACAGGGTAACTGTATTGTCATCTTCTGTGTTGCACTCAGAATTGAAACGTCTTGTGAATTATGACTATTTTATGCAGAAATAGTAAATGTTACGAAGATCTAGGATTTTTATTGCAGAAAACCTTAGAAGTAAATAAAACTACCATGTATGTGAAAGATTTTGAATATTTATTTGAAAGCTGCTTTCTACTTAAAATTATTTCCTGAGTTATGCAAAATTTCTTTTGCATTATGCTCTGCAATGAAGTTGGTTTATGCTGAGCTTATCTTCATTATCTGTCTGGAGGAGCTGCACATTCCCAACAGGTAGTTGCTTTTCCTTCCTTTTGTGTTGTCTGGCAGTACTTGCATAAACTCACAGAGAAGTCTTCCTCCCAGTTTTGCAAAAAGCATTTAAGCTGCAATGGTTGGGAGTTATTAGAAACTCACACATTCCTAGATTTCCGGTAGTTTGTCAGTCGTGTAAGGCAGACAAAGAGCTGGATTTGCCATTACCTTTACATCTGTGGCATTCGTCAAATTTCCCTAAAATACAGGTCATCCTCCAGTATGTTTTGTTTTAATGACTGTAAAGATATTTATTCTGTAATATTCCTTGGCATCTGGTGTATACTGTAAGAACTCTTTTGTTCCCAGCCACTTAAAAGCACAAGAAGCAAGATCCTACACGGTGTGACAGTTGAGGAATTTTCCTGTCCCATCAAGAGAAATTGAGAAGGGGATGTGCTGGGACTTGGCATTTCTAGCTTATTTTTGATGGTTCTTACTTGTTAATTTAGATTGCCATCAGGGGCTATTGCATACTTAGTAAAATCAATGCATGTGTTACTCTCATCTGTGTTAGTAGTGGAAGTTTTGTGTGTTAATGGCCTATGCCCTTAGTATTGCAAGAAGCGCCATTATGTTTTGAGAAACAGATTTCTGAACATATTGGAACAGTGGGAAGCTGTGTAGAAGTGCTTTCCTTGTTTAAAAGGAAGGCCAAGACATTACTAAGTTTCCCAGTTACTGTTGCCTTGTCTGCCTCTCCTGCAGTCACAACTGTAAATGCAAGGGAAGAACTTGGCAAGGAATTTATTCTTTCTAATGTATCATGATTTATTCTTTCTAATGTATAATGTTTTTTGTTAGACTGTGTAAACCGTGAAGGTGGTATTGTTTGTGAGGGAGATTGTGCTGGTTCAGTGACACAGAGTCACTGAACAGTAAATTGACTTCATGAAGGTTCTATCTAATGAGTACCAGTTCCTTTGCAAAGGAACTGGTAAGAGCACTTAGTCAAATGTGGTAGGGAGTGGAAGGTGTGGATGGCCAAAGTAAAATGTGGTTTCTGACTTACTGTCAGCAAGGCATTAGATCAGCTGATCATACCTGATCTGCACTTTTTTTTTTCATGGATAAAGGACAATCAGCGCATGTCCATAGGTAAGTGAGACTGACGAAGTGAGTTCCAGCTGAACTTACTGCACACTATTAAGGCTACTTACCTAGTTGCCTCTTTTTACAGCAGGTATGCTATAGAAGCTGCTGTGTTAGAATAAGAACAAACTTTTAGTAACTTTTGAATTATTTCCAGCTGATATTTTTAGGAAGGGGCTTGAAGTAGGTCATGGTTGTAACACACGCTTTGAGAAGCCACTCTCCCCTGACCTTTTGAGCTTTATTTGATTAGTTGACTGTATGTGAAAGTAGTGTGTTCTTCAAGTTTCAGTGTATCTTTCTGACTTCAAATTGTCTCAATATTTAAAACCTGTAGGGAGTCTGATAAATAACAGATCCATAGCAATACTGATTTAAGTGTTTGTTATGTGTGTCAGAATATGATAGGGACATTGGTGGAAGCATCAGACTCTACTCTTAATGCTATGGCTGGTAAGTCACAGATGAGAAGTGTCCCTTTTTAGTTCTGTCTTGTGAGGAAAAGAGCTATTCTGGTAATCTTATTTACAGTTTTAAGGAGTAACTTCATTTGCTTGAGGGTGTTTTTTCTCAGCATTATGAGCAAGTGGACCATTGTCTCCTTCAAAAGATGGTGGCTTCACCAAGAACACCCAGAGTGAGTGCAGACCTGTGGCTGGTTAACTGACTGTAGTACTTGTCAGACCAGAGAATATGAGATTTAAAAAAAAACCCCAAACAACCACTATAAAGCCAAACTGCTTATAATTGGAAAAAGAAGTACTTACTATCTGATAACTACCAGGGAGGAAAGATTTAGTATCTCATTCCTAGAAGGTGCATGCAAGTTCCTGCAGCAGTTTTTGTTTAACACTGGGAAGATCTTAAAAGCAATGTTTCCTTTAACGTGCTCTCCAAGGAGTAAAACTTCCAAATAGTTGATTTGGCAGCTTCCATAGCATAGTGAAAGGTAGGAAAACCAACTATTCAACCTCTCTGATTAATGCATGTGCCAAAAATGTCTGGATGTGCTGGAGTTAGGATGAGAGAAAGAGCCAGTTCATTGTATGGTTCAGTGAAATTTATGAGAATGTGGGTTAAAACCAACTGCAGTTCTGTTGTCAGTAGTATGCCAAAGGGGAGAGTGCTATTTAGTCTCTCTTGGTCATGTCTGTATTCCACTGAGCTACTTGATGTCTATAAAAGTACCAAATCTACACCATGTGATGCAGGATGAAAGAAAGTATGAAATTATGAAGAATATATGGGAAATTTGTTTGGAGTTTATGCCCCAAACCAATTTAATTTTGAGAATCAAAGAGTTTTCTTCAGTCCATTAAGTAGAATTACGTATTAACAGGGCATAATTGGCGTTGATGGTAGAGCATTCATAGGAGGAATGAAGATTACAAAAGAATGGCAGAATTCAAAATTACAAATTGTTCGGAGCACATTGGTCGCTATGGGAAACGCTGTGTATGGAAATGTAGTAGACAGAAACATAACAAGATAATGTGATCCCAAGGCTCCTTCCCAACCTGCTGATCTCTTGGGCTGGCTATGGTTGAAGGCCAAAAGCATAGTAACAAGAACAGAGAGCTGGAGCTTTTGACATCTATAAGCTAGAAATAATCCACTGTAATTGATTTAATGTTAACTCTTAACAGGGTGCAACGAGGTGTTCTTTCTTCTCTTGACTTCTCAATGCATCTGGATGGAAACTTTTCAAAGTTACTACATATTGAGATCTGTCTCATTCTTAAAATTAGAGAGCAAAACATTGAAAACAATACTCTTAAAATGAATAGTAATTAATATTTCATGTAATTGCATTAGTTAAACTTGGCTAGCAATTAGGGTGCTAATTATGTTTAAAATGCAATTGCGCATTTCAATCACTGCCCACACCCTGGGGATCATAATTTTTTTACCTCCCTCATTAGACCTTCTGTAATCTCTTTTCTCTTTCTCCTGTTAAATGGTGTGATTGAAACTGAGAATATGCATGCATAGATATGCATTTGCTTTCTCCAGCAATTATATCCTGTTAAAGGTTTTACATGCTTTATATTGTGCCATTTCATTAAAAAACAAACAAAATTAGGATTTTATTGTTACTATTTGTCTTCTCCAAATAATTATTTTTGTGTCCTATAGGTAAATATGTATGTGAAGTCATTGAGTTAGATATAAAAAATACATTTAGTTTCAAGAAATGGTAGTTTAGAAAATAATCTCTCCTTGTCGAAGTGCTTTAAGTTTTATTTTCAGTTTTGTTTTTAATGGGAACGGAGGAATGGATGAGCCACCTTGGATTGTGAAGTCAAGTCCCATTTTATCACAAGCACTCAGATTGTATGTTTTCCTCGAATATTTCAGACTTCTGAAAATCAGTAGTTAGTTGTTCCCCATTATCTCCACTTAAAAGGCTGTTAAGAGTCACACTCCTCTGGTGCTTAGCTCAGGTCTAGTTTAGAGTGTCTCTGTGATGTATTTATTCTTGTGCAAGCATTACTGTTTCAGAAATCCTCCTTGCTGCCTTTCACAGTCCTTGCTACAGTTTGCATTCACACGTACTGGGGTTGTACAAAATGTCTCCACCAACTCATTAATAATTTTACACAATACACTACACCTAGAGATCTGTTGAAGACCTTCAATATATGCTATTTTTCTTGTAATCACCATTATTCAAATAATATGGCAATGAATTATTTAGTTAGTACATTTTTGCTACTTAGTAATGGTCTTAGTCAAAATGGGTAGAAGTTAGCACAACACGTAGATTTTTGACAGAAGGTTTTACTTCTAAAATACAAAAGAGCAGTGATAGAATGTATTTTCATGCTTTTGTGTTACTAACTGTATCACTATGGTGTGGCATGATATGGCCTTACAGAGTTAGTTTTTGTGAAACTGAAATTTTTGTGAATCTGCATGCTGCTGTCTCATGCAGCCACAGCAAATAGTGCCTCTGCTTTCCAGAGCTTCTGGAGCTGTGTGGTTGAATGATGTCCACATACATTTAGTCTTCTAGAGGGAATTCAGAGAGTCTAAACTTTCCAAATTCTGCTGAATAATTTTCAAATATGATTAATGCTGTGAACATTTTGTGTATTTTTGGTTGCTAAAATAAACCAGGGAAGATTGGGAGGGTTGAGTCTTACTATATTTTGACATCTTGTTTATTGCTGAAGAGTTTATCACTGCCTTGTTTGAATTCTTCCAGGAACTTACTGTTTAACATCCAGAAAAACAGATTTTGGAACCTATTTTTACTGCCTGAGAAGAAAAGAGAAACTGTTCAGTCACTCTTGTAGAATTGGTCTCAGAAACCTTCAAACAGATATTTAACAATACTTGTCTGTGTGTGCATTCATAGTAGTTTAATTTAAATCTCTTGACATCTGACTGTGGAAGCTTCTACACATCCTGGGCTTCTTTTAAGTTGTTGAACATGTTTAATACTAGTTAGGATTAGAGCAGGATTTTTTTTGGCTCTAAGGGCTCTGCAGAGCTGGCTGTCAAACTGTTGAGAGGTGTTTAAAAGTGTACAAGTGCTGTCTGGTGTTCCAAATTGAAGATAAGGAACATCTGTTGTGGGCTGGGAATAATACCCGTGCTGTCCTAGGCTTCATTAATTTTAGGGGAATTACAGACCAATGACAGGATGACATTTTCTACAGAAGTGCCCAGGAATTAGGCACAGCCATATAAGAATGTTGCATGTAAGACTTGTGGTGCCACAAGATTACAAAGTCAAACATCTTGTAGAATAGAATACAAAGAACTGTGACTTTTGAAGTTATTTTACAATATTTAAAAATATTTTTCTGTGGACGTTTTTCTCTTCTATTTCTTGGACAGTTTGGTCTCGGACTTCTTGTCTCTGCTCAGTTGCATGCTAGACCACTCATCATATTTTGTGTTCTCTGTGTGTAAAGTTAAGAAATATTCTAATGCGTGTAAGAAAAATTTGATATTAGGTGGCACAGTACTAATAATTATTAAGTCCATGTTTTTACTTCCTATGGCTTGGAATAAGATGAAAGGATGTGGTGAGGTGTCTGATTTACATTGTAGTGGTAAGTTTTGCTGTGGGGAGGAGGCCACAGGTGTGAGCCATCTGTCACCCTGCCTTGCAGTGTGGTGGGGACATGGAGGGACACAGCTGCATTTCGGGCACCTCTGGGTGCTGTTTCCAGCTGGTGAAGGAGGAAGGTGCTGGGAAGGGAGCAGAGCACGGAGCACCCCCTCACTCACTGCCAGCTGGGCCCTGCTGCTGGGTGAGGCTCCTCTGTTGATGGGAAAAAATATTTTCAAAGCAATTTTACTGACTTTCAGTAGAGATTGGCAGAAATTGTCTCAAGAAGTGGTTATCCTACAGAAAGCAGAATAGTAATGAAAACAGCAAAAAATACTGATTTGATCACTGTTGGGGCTCATGTCTGGTCTTCCTGTGCTAAAAAGAATTTGGATAAAAGCTGAGCATAGATGTGCACTCATTTAATAATGATTTTCCTATTGGCTGAGTGCAACTTTTCTAAAACTTGCAGAGAAACCTATTTAGTATATCATGAATATTGTAAAAATTGTATCTGTCACTTAAGTTGCATGCAGTTACCTACTTCATAATATTTTCTTATTTGTGCACTGAATTTCAGTGCGTGTTTCTCTGTGAGGTGTGGTAGATTTGTACCTTTCCACTCCAAATTGGCAAGTATATTAGTTGACCTACACCACCTCCACATCTTTGTTTTGTTCTGGTGGCTTTAACAGGGACAGCAGGCCAGGCTGAGGTGGTGCCAGTGCTGGATGACAGCAGCTCCAAGGGGTCCCACTTGTATTGCAGTGTGGCCACTGTATGGAAAGTCATGAACTTGGGAAGACAGGCCAGCTTCACTTCTCCCACCTTGTCCCTGGAGGCCCAGTGCAGACCAGCCCTGTCAATTGTTGCTTTTGTACCTGGGCACAGGAATGGTGGAGCCCTGGAGCATGGCATTCTGGAGTGCTTTTAGCATCATCCTGGGATGACTGTTGCTTGACAGTGGAGTACTAAATTCTGCAGTTGAAAATGCAGTAGCAGTTACATTCTGTGATGGATTACTATTGCAAAAGAAGGGCTTTTCTTGTTTATGTTCTTGTCATTGTGGCTGATACGATTTGCTTTTTCTATTTTTTAATTTCTTCCTAAGCTTTAAAAAGTGTTTCATTTTAATGCACAAAGCAGAGCTTCTAAGATGTCCTAGAATAGGTAGGCAAGTGGTTTCAGTGGGGTGGGAGTAGGGGAAAGAAGGTAATAAGATATACACAGACATGTCTGTAGGGTTTTCCTTTCTGTCAGTTAACATGTGAAATTTTAATAATGGTTGGACTTTCTATTTTTTCCTGGTATTCTGCCACCGCTTTTTTCCATTAATTATCTCATTTCCCCCACTTTGTTTTCTATGATCTGATCATCCAGCTCACTCCACAGATTATTGTGAATAATCAGGTTTTTTGCTTTATGTGTTTCATGGCACAGGTTACGCCCCATGAAGGCTTTTGCTCTCAGTATCAGGTTTTGAGTATAGGAGAGAATGTTGTCCTTAAATTTTATTACAAGAGAAGCTTTGTTTAGTTAGTAAGCAGCTTGTGAGTTTTTTTAATAAGGACAAACTGCTTAATCTAAGACAAAATTATAGGTAAGCTTAAGGGTCTTCCACACCAGTCTTTGATGGTCTGGTAATGAGGCACAGGTAACTGATATAATAAGTGGCATGAAGACATTTAATAGATCTAGACTGCTTTCTTTTTAATATAAAGGCTTGGCATTTAAATAGGTGGGTTTCGGGGAAATAAAATAAAAAATTAAAATCTGGATGGAGACAAGAGAGAGACAAAAGCTTCTGGAATGTTGGCAAGAAGTCAATCTGAATGTTATATATGTCATTTATTCCTGGAGCAGACTTGGGGATTTTGGTTAATTAAGTAGGTAAAATGTTTCTTGTTAGTGACATCTTGGGTAGTTTCTTGGAAGCTCTTGGTAATTGGAATGAAATATGCAGCATGGTAAAAAAAAGTGCACTTTTTCATTTGGCATGTAATGGTTCTCAGCTAGGGCTGAGATCTTAGGAAGATAAATCATATCTAATACAGAGACAACAGTGGGCTAGAAAAAAACACTATTCTCTGGAGTGTTACTGGCAAGAATATGCTAGACAGAATGTTATGGTCTAGAACACAGTTTTATGGGTTTTTTTGTGTGTAGTTGTCTTCAAAAGAAGACATTTAAATTAGAAGAAACACACTTTTTAAATGAACAGCATTATCTCATGCTGTTAATCACACAATCACGTTAAACTATGTATATGTTAAATAAATAAAGTCACTTCTTCTTGTTCCCATAATTTAATAAAATCTTAGAATGTTGTTGTTGTATCACAAGCATTCATATGGTTGACTGTGGAGTTTTTAACATTAATTTTTAGCAAACAAATCAGAAACCTCATTAAAAGTCCCACTATGGGGCTTAACTGGTCACTTAACATTCTAAAACGTCAGCTGGTTTACACTAGAGAGGGAAATGCAGTGTTAGATTTTTCCATGTAGCTAACTCACCTACTAAAATAAGACTGCTGGAACAGCTGAGTGTGGCTGTATGAGTCAAGATGGAAAGGAATTTCAATAAGAACAGCGGGAGGGAAAAGTAAAGGGAGCTGATTTTTAACTTGGGAAATTGGAGGAAGCTTATATGGAAAAATACATTGATAGTGGTACCTAATATTGTGCAAACAAATCCTTTGCCTCATCATGGAAATATGCAAATATTTCTAATATTTCCTCTTATCTGTTCATACAGTCTGGGTTTATCCCTGAATAAAATACATTAAATATATCTGTGGTGTTATAGTTAAGATAAATAAGGGAGAGTAGGATTTGACATGATTGCATAGTAAACCTAACAAGTTCAAGATCCAGCAGCACTTTACAAATTAGTTGCTATCTACTGCCATTAGTTTGTAATTTCTTTTATAATGTTTGGCTCTAAGCTTCTAATAAATTAATCAGACTGGGACCACTTGAAACAGTTAAACTTGAAAGCTCCAGACTGGCTGGTCTCAAATGAGCTAAATTAAAATAGCACGTACATAATCTATAGTACTCTTTGTTGGTAATGCCAGCAATAGGTTTAATTGTGTTCTCTAAGTGCTGTGGGGTTAATTTGTTGTTCCATTACAGCACAGTATCCAAGAGTTTAACAGTAGGCTTTTTCTGTAAGAAAATGCAATGTTACAACTCTCCATAATATCCACAGGTTTTGGGACCTGCCCCAAAATGGTGTTCCTTCTTGGACAGCTTAACTGAAGAACTGGAAGAGAATCCAGAAAGCACTGTTTATGACGATTACAAATTTGTTACCAGAAAAGACCTCGAAAATTTAGGTAAAAAAGTTGTATACACTCTTTGGCTGACTTCTTTGTTCAGTTTCTGAACATTTATGCATCTGATTTTTGTGATTTCAGTGTGATGTATGAGGACTGTTAGAAATTCACTGACAGTAGTTTCCTCTTGTTTTCTTGGTTATTAATATTCCAGACTGATGGCTCTAAGTTCTTTGATTCCCAACCAATATAACACTAGACACTTGGGTTTCTCAGATTTTGTCTCAAGAAGGTGATTGATACTTGCTGATATATATGTCTGGGAATCTGCTGTGTGTGCTTTCATATGCCATATGGAAGGCATAGGAAGAGAAGTTGGTTTAGTCTTCAAAATATTTTTGAGGTACCGAAATAGAATTTGGAACTTGCAGCCAAAGCCTACCCTATTTGAATGTAGTAATTTTCAGAAATACAAATCATTCTAGGGCTAAAGTTTCAAGAAATTAAAATACTGAAGATTATGTAGCAGAGAAGGTAAGCAACCTTCTCCTGATGCAGTCAGTCCTTTTTCTGTCTGTTACATGGTTTGATTGCAATGTTTTGCTCCAGTTTACTTAATTTACCTCTGACTGTGAATGTTGAGTTTGACCCAAGGCAAAACTCTTTAATTAGAAAGATCTCTCTATCACACTAAAAAAGGGATTATCAAACACCTATGGACTTTTTTAAAATCCTCTGGAATTCTTTGTGAACTTCTATACAGCATAGTGCATATGAGCATTTTTTAAAAGTGCTCAGTAACATGTATTATGACAAGAAAAGTGGATTTGGTTGCTCTGAAGAAGGTTAAAATTTTTTGCTGGCCAAAATTATTCCCAGTTTTACATAGTCTTGATGTCATGATTGTGACTGTTAGATTGATGTTTTGCATTTGCAGTGTTTGTTTGTCTTAAGGAAGTGAACTGGCTGCCTTGGCTCTTTATATATGAAAGCTCTTTGAAATTCTCTGGAACTTTTTTCCTAGGCCTTGCTCATCTCATTGGATCATCATTGCTCAGAGCATATATGCATGGCTTCTTCATGGACATAAGACTTTATCATAAGGTAACTAAGGCTGAATCTTGTCAGTTTTTATTCTTAACAATGAAAGAGATGTGCTGCAGGTTTTCTTTGTCTTTTTGTGTTTTTTTGTTTTGGCTGGGGTTTTTTTCTATCGAGATTATGGACTGTGTCCTGTATTTGGACAAATATTAATGGTATTTTCTTTTTACTTCCTCCTGCTTGTTCAAAGGCAAAAATGATGGCCAACCCCTTTGCCTATGAAGAATATAGAAGAGAGAAAATAAGGCAGAAGATAGAAGAAACACGTGCACAAAGAGTTCAACTGAAGGTAAATCCAAGAAACAAATAGTATACTTTGGGGAAAACTATTCATAAAGACTTATATATTCCTAAGTGTATCTTAGAGATGTAGTGACTTAGGATTACTTAGGACTTGATTCTGTTTATCACTGGACACACAAAGTGTTTATAGAACTTCTTGAATGGAAACAAAATTCCCATGTGTGTGATTTTGAAAGGCTGATACCAAACTAAAAGAGCAAGTCTCATCTCATTTGCCACTTGAGCAGAGAATCCACTGGTAAAACTTCACATTTTCTACTTCTGTCATTAAATTACTCTAGGCCATGGAAACATGATACTCTGGAAAGAGATATATGAAAATTGTATTGTGTTTATAACTATTAACTTTCTAGATTGGATCTGTTCAACATAAAAGGAGAAAAAGTTGCTTTTAAAGTCCTAAAGATGCTGCATTAGAAGTTAAAAATAATATACAAGTTCTTAAATCTTCTCAAAGTGCAGTTGTTTTGCTAGAGATATTTGGAACCAGTCAAGGAGCTTTTCTGCAACAGTTGTAAGAAAGAAAAGCATGTGGGTTGCATGTGTAAAAGGCTAATTTATTGATTAATTGCTTTCCTCTTTTAAGAAACTCCCCAAAGTTAATAAAGAACTTGCACTCAAATTGATTGAAGAAGAAGGAGAAGAGGAACAGTTTAGGAAAAAAAGAAAACAAAAGGTGAGCTGTTGTTTTGGTGAATTCTCTAGCTGGGAGCACAGAACTAACAATGCCTACAGGATTTTTTTTTTGCTGTTGCTGTTTGGCCAAACAGATTCAAAATACCATTGATTCTGTTTCTTTTAAATAACTTATTCTGGTAGGTGGTTTTAAGGTGGATTTGACTGTAGTGGCAGCACAAGAAAGACTGTATAGTAACTTGAAGCTAAAAATGATGAAATACTCACTGGTAAGGTAATATGGGTTTCACAGGACTCCAAAAGCTGCTTAATGCATGCTCAATACCACAGCTGTTCAAACAAGACCTGCTGTTTGCATTTGTTTTTGGTATTTTGGTGGTGATTGTGGCAGGATAGATGTTATCTATAAAATTCAAGATACAATTGCCTTTTTTTGTGTATACAGTGAAATATATTTTATAGAATAGCCAAAATGGTTTGCTTTTATGCAACAGTAGTTCTACTGGATGTTAAAAGTAATCCATTTCTCCGCTAAGAGAAGTTTTAATTGAAGAAATGGGTAAATGTTTAAGATCTAATGGGAGGGGAGGCTTTTTATAGGTAGCACTTCATAGGTGCTCATTCTCACAGGAATATAGCATTCATGATAGGCAGACACTAGCTGCATGTAATAACTACTAAAAAGATAGGTGGTGGTGAAACTTAAATGCAAACTTAAGCAAATGGTACTGTGAAAATGAGAGTTCAGTAGATGGGGACTGATTTGTCTTGGAGTACATAGAGGTTGTGTTATTAAGTGGACTAAATATAAAAAATGTACATTCAGGTTATTTTTCTGAAACAGTATTAGAGTCCTATGACAAGCAATTCATTTTAAGCTTTGGGATTTAATTTTTGGCTGCGGTTGAAAGTTACACATTTGCACTGGTTTTGTGTTTGAAATTTACTCTTCTTGTTTTCTGTGTCCTTAGTTCCACCCTCCTTTTTTTCAGTAACAATGAAAACCTAGTGCAGTGGTGGGATTAATATGCTGGTATAAATTGAGAAATGTTAAAAAATAAGCGTTTTCTAATAAAAAGCTATGTATGCAATTATTTTAAAATGACAATAACTGGTCTTCTCATAAGATGAGTTAGTAACTTGAACTGTTCTGAATTCACCAGTAGCATAATTTACACTGAGTTCATTTTACTTTGACATTAATTAAACTGCCTTTTCCATTCTGTATGTGAAAGTAGTGAAGAAAAAGTGTTATAATACATATAACATTTCCTCTTAAGTATTTACAGCAAAATAATAATAGCATTGCAAAAAGACATGTACCCTTGTAATTTGTTTTACATGTTGTAGACTCATCCCCATCAGGCAGTATATTTGCCTTGCAGGTACTGCTGATTAGTCAATAGATATCAACATGTCTCCAGACTAGCTGGCTGAATGTATGAGAAACATTTATTTGAAAATATTAGTAATTGTGTATTTAAAGTGTCTGTACTGTGCATTAAAAAAAAACTCTTGCTTACAGGTAGTTTAAAACAATCTTTGTAAAAGTACAATAAACATAAATCTTGATTTTTATTTGACCTGGAAGAATAAAGCCACTGGCATTTCATATGCTGGTTATTAATTTTGTTTAATTAAGAAAAAGTGTTACTTATTTTGTTAATGTCAGTTTCAGAATCGTCTAACTTGCTCATGCTTTGCTTCTGTTCCAGAATCTGCCCAGCCTTCTCAAAGATGATCGTTTTAAGGTCATGTTTGAGAATCCAGATTTCCAGGTGGATGAGCAAAGTGAAGAATTTAGGCTACTTAACCCACTTGTTTCTAAAATAAGTGAGAAAAGAAAGAGGAAGCTAAAGATCTTAGAAGAACTGGAAGCACAAGGACAGGTAAAATATTTTCCATTTGGATTAAGAAAACTCCATAGGCTTTCTTTTCCTCTGTTTCAAGCTTTCAGACTTTCCACCCCAGAAAGATGGAGGCAATGCAAGAATGTCTTTTATCAGCTACAATAATTAAGTGTAATTTATAATTTTAATCTAGTTTTTAGACGTAATACTGTTCATGTATTTTGATGTAATACTGTTTTTGCATAAATACAAGTTTGAAAAACATAAAATATGTAGATGGTAACAACTTTGTAATATATTTTCAGCTTCATTTGCTATTACTGCTTTTGTTCAAAAATTGTAGTTCTCTTCAGCTGTATCTATGTAAAAGCTGTCACGTACCTAATTGCAGGAATGATTTGGAAAGAAAATTAGTTGGTGATTTCTTATTTTATACTATTTTTGACTGCAGGAAGAGGAGGAAGAACCAGAAGGAAAAGCAAGTGATGCAGAAAGTTCTGAGAGTTCAGATGATGAAAAAGGCTGGGTTGAAGAGGTCAGGAAACAGCGCAAGCTTTTACGCCAAGAGGAAAAACTAAAGCGGCAGGAAAGGCTCAAGGAGGATCAGCAAACATTACTAAAACCTCAGTTTTTTGAGATTAAAGAAGGAGAGGAATTCAGAAGCTTCAAAGACTCTGCCAAAAAACAAAAATTAATGAAGTAAGACCAATGTTCCTATTTTAATCGGTGGGGGTGGATGATTCTCCAGTATTTCCCTACAGTGCAGGCCTGCAATGTTTTGGCTTGGAAGCACTTGCTAGTAAAGCTACATTTGGTGATCCAAGGGTATAACTGAAGGTGACATACTCATTGAATGCTTTGTTTTATAGGTAAACAAATACACTATTTAAAGTAGGACAGAGGCACAACACAAATGAAATTAGGATACTGCTGAGTCAGATTGGGGGATCCATTACTCAGTGTTAGTGAAGTGCATCTCACAGGTAACGGTGATACCTTGTGAAACTGGATATATTTCTCCACCAGTGTCAGTATGAGGTTGACAGACTGGATGTTTTTCATCTGACTATCTAAAAGGGTTTAGAATGCTACATGAGTAGTCACTGTTTTGGATCAACGTGGTTAAAGAGAAATTGTTTTGTCTGGGTGTTTTTATGGCATCTAGAAATTCTCAAAATCTACACTGTCCTTATAATGTCAGAATTACCATTTCTGTTTTTCTTTTTGCAATACAGAATACCAGGCTAGGAGGTGTTTGTTCAGTGTAGTTTTTTGATTAAACTTAAATTGATGATAATCCGAAGTAATGGGTACATGGATAAGCATGTCAAACTAAAGAAAGAGTATATTAAATTAAAGGACTTGGCTTTGAGGTGCTCAATGTCTGCAAATCTCATTGATTTAGTTTTTTTCAGAGCTGAGTTGAGCCCTTCAAGAAGATGAGATTTAATAGCATTTTATTGTTTGGAGCACAGACATTCATTAAACCTTTCAAGACAATAGCTTCAAAGTTCTTGCAGCACAGCTGGCGCGGAGCAGAATTTTGGCTAATGTTGGAAATGGATTGTTGGGCTAGATGGATCTCATAATAAACATTTTGGTTTTATTTAGAATGAAATTATACAGTCAAAGTAAAGAAAGTGAATAATATAATGGGGCTGTTTCTTTATGTCACTGATGACTACTCTAAATCTAGTTGTTTTATGATGGAAATTTTCAGGTGACAGATAAAGAAACACTTGATAAAAATTCAACTTTTTAACTAGATTGATCACATAAAATGGATTTTTAAGTATTAGCAAGACAGTGTTCCTATGGTAGTCAGATGGTCTATGATTTCCATGTTGTACCTGTAAGATCTGTTTTAAGTCGAAATAGTGGTATTTTGTAAGTAGGGATTTATAGCAGTTCAGCAGAACTAATTGACCTGTTTGCCTTAGCTGTTTTTTTATCAGCAAGTAATTTCACACAGAGATTTTTCTTTGTTCTTTTTATTGAATATACCCATTTATTCTGAACTTTTAATTTCTTAGATATTTCCATTAACTTTCTTCTGATTATTTTTCCATTTTTCCTTTGTTCCAAAAGATGAAGCAACTTTTTAATTTTGTCAGTTTTTCTTCTTTGAGAAAATCTACTCTGGATACTCTGACAAATTATTATGGGTTAAATTTTTTTTTTTTACATTGTGATTAGGTTTATAGTCATGTTAGCTGTAACTTGGAAGGAGCCTGAAACACTGGTGAAATGACACTGTGTTCTCAGTGCAAGTGAAATACTTCATTAAAATGCTGTGTGGCTGCAGCCTACACATATACTGTTCTTTTGCACAAATTCAGCTGTTAAGCTCTAAAGCAAATTCTCAAGGACACTCAATTTGAAGCATAAAGATTTCATTTTGTTCAAAATATGGAAGGCTTAAATGTGAACAACAGTGTGGAAATTCAAGTAAATAAGACAAATAGTTGTAAGGAAGAGAAACATTTAGAAAAAAATAATGCAGTGTGACACAGGACAAAGTACATTCTTTCATCTGGATTTAAGGGAGAAAAATAATTTCCTCACCCCAGGAAAAGCAAAAGCAAATACCACAGACCTGTCCTGTAGATGGAGGAATATCTGTGATGACATAAACCATCAAAAGACTTTTAACAGACTGCTTGTAAAGAAAGTAGAATCTGTCTTAAGATTTGCTGCTAATAGATACCCTCTCTGGAAGATGCACAGATAGGATATAATGTAAAATGTAAAATAAAAAGGAGAGGAACTTGAGGACAGAATAGGATGACCAAGAAATGAATGTGGTAGCATCACTTCCTTTGTTTTCTGAGTTGCTGTCATTGAATTAACTTACACGGGTTTTTTTTATCTTTGTCTAAGCAATTAGCCCTATATTCACTGATCCCCTTTGTGTTCATCCAGGCATTGTTCTCAGTATGGAGTTTGGTGTTCGTCAAATTCTTGGAAGAAATTTAAAAATGAACAGCTGATCTCTGTTTCATATAATGCATATCTGATATGATTTTGTTGTCACAATGATTTAGCCTGTGTTGTGAGCTAACTTATTTGGTTAGTAAGCATTTGTACATATTAGAATTTCATGGAGAAAATAAATATGTTTTGTGCTGGCCTTATTCAGTGATAAGTAGTCAGCATAAAAGTAATTAATTCAAGTAGCATACTGAAAACTGGAAAGACTGTAGTGGCATGTACAATCTGGTGAGGCTGGCATGTTTGTCTTTGATTTGATATATCCAAGTTACAGAATGATGGTCTGTGACCAATATAATTAAGTACCTTAATACCTTCACTATGCATTTAATGGCTAGATGTTCTTTTTTTCTCTAATCATTTAATGTTCTACCTGAGGAAATAGTTTATGACTTACATAAAACTGGGTGTTTCTTTTGACATGTTCCTGACTCAGCGCGGCTCCAAGCGCAACTTCTAAAGCGGTGATGCGTACTATAAATTTCTTTCTAGACCAACAGTCTACACATTTTTCTGTACAGGAAAGCTGCAAAATTTATTCATGGCTCTATATAACACCTTGTTTCAAATCCATCTACATTTAATTTTCCCCTTTTGTACTCTAACACTTGCACAACAAACCTGCAAATCCTTGCTTTCTTTCCCTACAACAAAAGTTTCCTAGCTAGTAACTTGAAAGGAAACCATAAAAGGAAAGGATTTTTAACTGTGTGATAAGAGTTCTTTTGATTTGTTTGATGTCCCTTTAAAGAGTATGTTACTGAAGTTAAAACACGTCAAAATCAAAAACTAGAGTAGTCATATTTTATAAAAAGTATGACAGCTAATGTATGTGTCTTCAGAGATGGCCAAAAAAGCCAACAAAAGCATAGTTGATATTCCTTAGTATTGCTAAGGAGATATTCCTGTTTTACAGCAGGAAAAGTCCTGAAAAACTGTCTTTTTATAATGAGGAAAAAAATTGCATGGGTAATTTTTTGTTTGGTTTTTACATTAGTGCAGGGGAATTCACTTCTCATAACACTGTGAATGTATCCCTTGAATTAATTTGTTGAGGAAGATGTTAAAAAAACCTAACCAGAACAAAAAACCCAGCTGTTGTTTGTGTATCAGCATGTACAATTCACTGTCATTTGAGGTCTGCACATTTTCAGATAAATAGAGCCATACCTATGTTTTTTCTGTAAGATTACAACCCCACACCATGTTGCTATATCTACTCATTTTAATTTTTCTCCTGACTGAAGCAGTGCCTAGGCAGTCATGCTAAATAATTGCTGGGTAGTAGCCATATTTCTCCAGTTCACTTTCAAAGGGGAGAAAAATGGGACTTCACTTGAATGTAGAAATCCCACCACAAAGTTGGTGACTGATCTTCTGCCACAGTTAGCTCTGAGGCTTAGCTTGTCTTTCCGATTCGCACAGATGGAACAAGTTTTTACATGTACTCAATGAAAAATATACTACAGAAAAAAATACAAAGTACCTAGTCATGAGAAATAAAGTAGTTCTTGACAGTAATTTTTCATTGTTAATCTGAAAAGTCTTTGTTACATAAAATGGCTCATTAACCAAAATTCAGTGGACTTCAGAGACTTCATGCATAGGCCACAGCCATGAGTTCTTCATACACAGTAAATGCTGTTGACTTTGGTGGCTGCTGTTTTTTAAAATGCTATCTCTCTTTTTATGATGATTTATTTTCCACTTTAAAAATCATACAGAAAATGTCTCTTGGCCCTCTTCAGAGAGAGCTAATGAGGCACTAATAGTATCTCAAATTGCAGAAACTGATTTTGTTTACAGTTAGGAGAATGTTTTCTAATCACATGCAGAGAGAGTTTTCTTGTACAAGCCATGTCATATTCTCAGAGAGTGTACTTAACTCGTAGGACCTACATTATAGGAGAAGGATGAGCCACGTTAGGACTCACAGGTGCCTTTAGGGAGGCTGGCTGAAGCCAGCTCTGCCCCTGCCTGCCTGCCTCCCCCTGAGCTGGAGGCTGTGTGGGAACAAGGAGTTTTTCCACTCCTCACCTGTTCCAGTTCACAGCCCAGCTTAACTGAAGTTGGCAACCATGATATTAAATACCAGCTCTCCACCTGGAGCAACCAGGGCACGTCCATGTGTGCTGCTTTTGCAGGGCATTCACTTCCAGTGGAGGAGAGCTGAAAACAGTGTCAGTTGTGTCCACACCACCTACCCCCTTCTCCACAGAAATGCTGGAGTTTGGTGCCTGAGGGAGAGGCTCTACACCAGTTTGCTTACAGAAACTCAGTGATAAGCACTGGGCTTAAAGGCATGTGCTTCTGTGGAGCTCCTGTCTGGGCCCTTTATCACATTGTCTTGTTTATATTGTTCTTTTACTCAGTAAACTACTTAGACTGTTGCAGGCACAATGTCCAAACTGGCATTCGTGCTTGGATTAAGTAGTGAAGTGATTTGTTCAGAGATTAATTCATTCCAGTGTATAGTCAACCTTACTTCCTTCCCTCAAAAATGTTTCCAATTCGGAAATTATAAGATTTCAAGGAAACTGAATATATCTAGCCTTACTTTTTTTATTTGTGCAGTTTAATATCACCAACTTTTTTGGATATTTCATAGAAAACTATAGCAATAGAAGGGTGTGGTTTCTCAACTAGAGTCATGTTACATTTTTAGCAGCGAAAACAATGAACTTTATGTAAACTTTAAAAGTGAAAGCAGTATCTGGAGGGAATGTTTTGAATTTATCTTTCTTTCTGATTCCTGAATGTTTATTTTTTTATGTCATTTCACTGTTTCAGAGAAATTGAGGTTAGTTTGACTGCTTTATGAACTCTTATTATAGTAAAAAGATGGCAAAAATGGGGACTAATGTTAGTTTTTCTCTGCAGGAAAACTCTTGAAGATCGTTTAAAGCTTGAAGAAAAACTTGGCACACTCAATGTGTCTGATACTACAGTAGGCAGCAAACAGGCAACATTCAAATTAAAGAAGGTGAGCTATATATATAATTTTTAAGATAGTGCACAAGTAACTTTAGTTTTTGCATGAAAGAACAGGAACTTAAAACCGTCAAGCAAATGTCCCTCTTCATTTCTTTATAAGCTGCCAACTCTTCAGGTTCTTGCCAAGAGAATGAAAGCCTCCGGTAGTGCTCAGTGTTTATCCCTTATAACTCAGGCAACACTCATAAAATCTTGTGTTCTGGTGGAAAATAATGGCTTGCATCTTTTAACAGTTTATTTGCAGAGGTATCACTAGAAGCTTGTGGCCTTGCCTGACTTCACTGCCACCACTGATCAGATCTCAGTCTGCAGATCCAAACACAGTTTAGGGAGCTGCAATTTAGGCTTTCTCTTGGTTCAGCATGTTGAGAGGTCTCAGCATGATAGAAGCAGAGCTCCAAACCACCTTTATTATTGACCTTATGTAACACAGGTCACAGGAATGAGCTCTGGTCCTATACTGGTTGTCAAATTCCCTATGGAGTGTAGCTGACTGGTGCCTATTCACCTTTCCCAAAGTTTTGATTTTCCATTCTAAAGAATTTTGTAGATTGCATACAGGTGATTGCTTTATAGTGTGGGGACAGCTAAATAAATGCCTATGTGCATCTGCTACTGCTGCAGTACACTTAGGGATTTTTTTGCTAGAAAATTGCTTAAGAACAGAAGTGAGGATCCAATTTAAAAGCTGAAGACCCATATGAATTGATACTTGACCTGACAAAATTTACTTTGATTAAAATTGGTTTTCCTCAAGTAAACATCTTTGCTATAACACATTTCTCCTTACCACTGGTCAAATACTGTTCTCACTGCTAAAACACTGTCACAAAAATGGCTAAGTAGTTATTTAATTGTCACTTTGGATATGCCTGAAGGAAAAAAAACCCCACAGGTTTATTGACTGTTTCTACCTTACTTAGTTTACTGAGTATTATCTGTTTGCAGATGTCCTTTGCCATCTGTTTTTGATTCCTATATTGCTGGAATTTAAAATGTTGTGACTGTGGAGTAAGTTGCAAATTCCTCTGCAGTGCCATGTAGGGTAACCTTTCTGACAATTTTACCAACTCTGTAACTGATGGTGTCTTGTAGCTTATTAAATGGGCTTTGCAGGGCTTCAAAGCACAGTCTTTTTTACATTAGCTTTAATTTAAGAAGTGCAGAGCACAAGATTTCTTGCAGTTGGTGGTGCACACTGAACTGTCACCTTTTACTGACAAAGATTTGGGAGCAAGGTAGACGGACCTTGCAGGAAGAAGACAGACACAGCAGTAGTTTGGAATGCCAAATTTACTTGATTCCATCAGATAAGATACAGCTTTGAGGGTTTTCTTTAATTATGTGCTTCTAATATTTATGGACTTTGTTTTCTTGACTTTTTACTGATACTGCTTTACTGATATATGTACACTGTAGTCATCTGCATTAAAATGATTTTTTAAAATCTAATTTAAAGAAAAATAATGCATCTGCAGTGGAGAAAATTTTCTCCTATCAAAAGAATAACAAAGTAACACAAAACAAGTCTTCTCTCAAATAAACAGACTTTGTGTATATCTGCTGAAGTCCCAAGGAATGAAGCAGGGAGAGCTGGGAGGAAGTCATGCTATGCAATCTTGGCACTCCTTTTCAGAGGATGAAGAGTTAGAGTTGACAAGCCAAAATAGGGCTTTTAAAGTCACTTAAAACATCAGCTTCCTCTTTGTGATGACCTTTCCTCAAAGGGCAGGTGTATTTAGGAGTAGGTGGAAAGATTTAGTAGGGGAGAGAATTGTCCTTCCATAGGGTTGGTGTCACTTCAACTCCTAAGTCAGTGGAACTGAGGCTGAACTTGGCTCCTGTAGGTGTGCTGTGTTGGCAGCCTCCTGATGCCCAGCTACCACTGACAGATCCAGTGATGAACTGTTTGTCATTGGTATTTCACAGTTTTGTTTTCAGGGAATTTGAATGTGGTTCCTACAGTATGGCAGCTTATTTTTCAGTTTCAATATGCTTTATCATAGCAAATAGATCTAACAAAATAGCAAGATTTCTAAAACACCAAAGTACTTATACTGCTAGGATTGTATGGAAGACATTTTAAAAAAAACCCCAAACGTTAAAATTTCTAATGCAGATCAAGGTAATTCAGTTTCAGTACGCTGTGAGTAGCTGTTGACATGAACTCAAGTAAGATTCATCAAGACTCTTTCAGAAGAGGTCTGGAGACAGAGAGAAACTACTTATATTTTCAAATAGTGGGTTCTTGTTGCTCTACTTGCAGTGAAAATGGGAATTCATAAATTTC
The DNA here is from genome assembly GCA_013396995.1 of Dicaeum eximium. Lineage (NCBI taxonomy): Eukaryota > Metazoa > Chordata > Aves > Passeriformes > Dicaeidae > Dicaeum > Dicaeum eximium. The sequence goes on along the minus strand of VWZP01002156.1, from coordinate 240,791 downwards.
ATCAAAATCTGAAAAACAGTAGCTTTTTCTGCCTTGATGCCAGTATGGGCTGATTGCTACATTTGGTAAATTGGTTTGTATCTCACCTCAGCCAAAATGCAGTCCATGCAAGCAAACGTCTAGCTCAGCTCAAATGGTGTGTGAATGGGAGACTGGGGGAGGCGAGCTGACATGAATGTTGTTGGTTACAGAATGAGATGCAGCGGGGATGCAGCTGCATCCACAGTGGTAATTCTGTCATGCAGTCAGTGCAGTTATCCTGGGCTGCTTGAAATTGCTCAGTTTGCTGGAGTACTTTTTGACATGGTCCGTTGCCTGAGCTTAGCGAGTTCAAGTCTGCTAGTTACAGTTTATGCTTAGTTTAAAGACAAGCTTTATTCTTCTAAAGAAAATAATAGTTTGTGGCTGTAAGAACCATTTCATCTACATGGTACAGCAAAACATCTTCCAGCATGTTTTTGATTAAGGGAAGAAACATTAATAGAGCACATGCCACAGGAGCAGAGAATTAAAATTACTTCCATATAGAAAGTCCTAGAATTACATACAGTATATCAAACACTTTCAGGAACTCCTAAGAACACATTTTAGGAAACATCTATGCTTCAATAAATTTAACTAATTGTTCTGTCTTTTTAAAATTAAATTGTGCAATATTAAGCCTGACAGATTTCAAGAAGTATTTGGTTAATACTCTTGGGCACATAGTGTGGTTCTGGCCAGGGAGTCTGCTGTAGGGCCAGGGGTTGGATTCAGTGATGCCTGTGGGTCCCTTCCAACTCAGTTTATTCTATTCTGTGACTAAACTTGAAAACACTAGTTAACCAAAGTAGATACTAAGTAACCACAAATTGGGATCAATATTCTTAAGGGTATTTAAACATAAATTATGGAGTGTTGTTAAATAATAAAAAATTATTGGTTTTTATCTGAAATACATTATTCACTGGTTTTTTGGTATCTTTATGTTAAACATTTGCTCTGAAGAACTTGGAATGATAATGCTTAAGGATACCTAGAATTGACAGTTACAGTCTGACACAAGGTAGCTTGGGGCAATGAATGGTAACATTTCCAGATTTGCTTAGTGGAATTCTGACTTGATATATTGATACTGGGGCAATGAAGTGATGTGTAAATTTACAGGAAGCTGAGTGTATTTTTGTTTTACTATTCCAGTCAGAGCAGCAAAGGAAGCAGCAGGAAGCTGAGAAACGACATCGTCAAGAGAGGAAAACCCTTCGGCGCTCTGCCAGTCATCTCAAGAGCAGACGTGGAAGAGGACGACTGTTTCATTGATTTATATTGGGCTTTTTTAAGAAACTTTTTGCCTCATTTTTCATTTGAAAAAGGGGCTTTTTTAAATGGGGACACAGTACCAATGGATTTGTATTTTGATTCATTGGTGAACACAAAACCAGAACTTCCTAAACCTTGTGTTAATTATTGAAAAGTTTATGAAAGTTAAAGTACTGACCAAAGGACACTATGAATATGGTCCATTGTGAACTGTATTTGTTCATAAATCACTAGCAGCTGGTTATTGTGTAACCCTGGATGTTTTCTATATAAGAATTTATGTATACAATGAGGCTGCCTGTCTTTTATTTAACTTAAGAGCTGTGAGTTTCAGTTTCTGAAATCTTTGTGACTGCTTAGATAAAAGATCAAAGATAACTTATTTTGTCTAAAAGCTTATCTTTACCAGGGCACAACGAATTTTGCTGGTTCTTGAAGGATGACACACAATTGTATTTTTTAAAAACTGACTTCGGCTTTATATTCTTGGGTTGCCCTTAGTAGCAAATGGTACAAATGGTTGTCAGAAGGACAATTGAGAATGCCTGATTTGGTTCCTCTGAGTCATTCTGTAAGGAAACCTCTCTTGCCACACCAGTGCACAAAGGGGAAGCTCAGAAGAGTGGTCCTACTAACTTAGATTTTGTAAATACAAAACCTGATCCTGATGTTTCTGTTTTGGAAAGCCAGCCATGGTTCAACACAGATCAAGTGGTATGTGTTCATATAACAAGCACTTTAAGGCCATCCCAGTAGTCTCCTATGCTTCAAAAAAAAGAGTTTAGTTAAATAACTTAAAAAAACCCCTTGAACCTAAGCAGGTAATTATTTAGCAAATAAATTCATTTTTACCTTTGATCCTAAAGGAACTTTTTAATTGCTTTTTAAGAACCTTTATAAATTGCCTTTTTGCTAGATAAAAAAACCTGAGCTTTGGATCCAATGAATGAATCTCCTTGTCACTGTAAATATTTTTAAGAGACTTGTAGGTTCTTAAGTGTTTTGCTTTATAAAATAGAGCGGTATTAATCTGGTCAGGTCTCTTGGACAGTATTTATAGAATATTTGCAATTACTTCGGTAAAAGCCTTGGTTTCTCATAGCCGGATATTTTTTGTTGTTGTTGTTGTTAGATGATAGAAAAATTAGCCACGAGTATATTTTTTTTTTTCTCTCTGGCATAATTTTACCTTCTTTAATTCCTTCTGGTTTTAATTATATTCCTGCCTTTAGTTCAAAAATGCCCTTTTCTTTTCACCTGATATTTTCATCTTTAAAAACTTGCATTGTAGTCATCACATCTGCCCTTGCATTCAGCTGAAGCATGAGTCTCTCAATACCTAGATTTTTACCTCTGGCTGTCAAATTTCTGCATTGTCCATAAGCTTCTCATGCTTTTTATTTAGTACAGAACTATTCAGTATTCCAGTGTCAATCTCACCCATTCTGTGAATACCATTATTACTTCTCCTTAGGCACTGAGAAAATGTGAATGCAATTGTGGTTGCTTTGGGGTATGTCCCTCTTTTTGGAGTCTTGTCTTTTGACTTCAGATTCAAGATTTGACTTTTGACTTTGATTCAAAGCTTTGAAATCCAAATGCAGTGACAAGTTAAAATTTGTACTAGTACAACTTCCTCCTCCTGGAGCATTATGTTATCTCTTAGAAGCTGTCTGTGTTCAATTCCAGTGTGCTTACATCATACACGGGGCTGTAGGAATGTGGAAAGGCTAACAATGGAAACTGGCCTCTGTCATAGTCCATACAGGGAGAGTTGGGGACTGAGTAGACAGAACTGGCATTGTAAGAGCAGGAATTTGGCAGATTTTGCTCCTTCTCATGGTGGGCCGAAATCCCATTTGATCTATAGCTGCATTTATGCTTGAAGGCATCTGTATTTTAGCAATGATTTTGTGGGCTGTCAAGAGCAGTAAAAAACTAAATGTGGTTGATCTGCAGGGTGGTAATGCATTGAGTTTGAGATGGTTAACTTTAAGCTTGAGTGTATTTCTTGTGTTTTGAGATTCTTCTGACTGACTGGTTTAAGTCGTGTTTTGCTTTTCATGCACTTACATTTGTAATGTAAGTACTGTGATAGTATTGATCATGTATTTAGGTTGAAGCCTGTATGATTAAAGGAATATGCTTTGTACTGTTAGATAGAAGGCATATGCAAACTGCCCTTAGCATGCTGTTTATTTCACCTCAAAGAAAGTTGGGATACACTTTAAACACCTCCTTCAGCCTGCTGGCAGTGCTCTTCCTGATGCACTCCAGGACACCTTTGGCGTTCTTGGCCACAAGGCCACTGCCAGCTCGTGGACAGCTCGTTGTCCACCAGCACCCCAAGGTCCTTCTCCACAGAGCTGCTGCCCAGCAGGCCAGCCCCAGCCTGTGCTGGTACCCAAAGTTGTTCCTCCCCAGGTGCAGGGCCCTGCATTTGCCTTTGTTAAATTTGAGACTGTTCTTCTCTGCCCCTCTCTTGAGGTCCTTCTGAAGGGCTGCAGGGCCCTCTGGGGCATTGGCTGCTCCTCTCAGCTTTGTGTCGTCAGGAACTTGCTAAGGAGGCTTCTGCCCCTTCATCCAGGTCACTGATTAATAAGTTAAACAATAGTGAACTTGGGGGCATCACTTGTGACAGGCCTCCAACTCAACCCTGTGCCACTGACTGTCCTCTGGGGTCTGCCATTCAGCCAGTTCTCAATCCACATCACTGTTCACATAGGCAGCTGGCATGAAAAATGTTTAGATTGTTGAGACTGATTAAGCAGATTAACAGCAGGTTAGAGTTGTTCTTGAACATCTGTGTTTGGGAAGATTGGAAGTTTCAGTAGAAGCTGATGTATTAAAGCAACATAGTTGCAAATGAATTAACTTCATCATGCAAGAAAAGCAGGCATTTTTTAAGTGTCAGCCTAGTTTTCATTAATGTTTTTCAGTCAGCAGTCACTTCATTTTCCATACTGCAGGAATCAGTCTTTATCCAGAATTGCAATTCCTAGAAGCTGAGCAGCTGCAGGGATCTTTTGTGACATTTAAGGTTCATACTCTTCATGTAAGTGTGATCAGATGCTGTAGCCTCATGGAAACCCTGATTGTTTCATACGTGTGAGAACTTAGTGGTGAGAAAACTCACTACTATAAATAAATGTACAGATAGTGGTTAAATGTGAGTGAAATGCTGGTGAGATAAAGGAATTACCTAGGTCTGATGTGTCACCTGTACTTCAGTACTTTTTTACTCCACAGGTAATATGATTTATATCAGTTGGGCTATTAGTCATTCAACAAACATTGAACCAAAACTAATTATCCAATGTTCTCTCTAAAATTCTGTTACCAAGCCAAGAATCATTCTGTGTTCCTATGGCTGGTATAATTGTCTGAAATTAAGAGCATCTACCAATTTAAACAAAGCAGTGAAAAAAATTAATGTACTCCACACTGCTGTTTTTTAATATCTGAACAAAAGAAAAGTGATTTTAAAATATTACCCTGCATACATAGCAAGTGTGTGTTAAATGTATATGCACGTTTTTATACTCATGGGTTTATGTTGGAGTTGAAAGCAGGTTTAAGATTGTCAGGCTTCAGGAGGAGTTGTGAGAGAGGATGGAACAGTTTTCAAATTACTTCATCTTGTTTTGCAGCAGCCTTTTATATTTGTATTCTTCATGTTCCCAGGTTTGAAAATGGAGAATATAATTTAATTCCAGGAAGAAAGGACCATATTGCAGATACAGGAGTACAGTGAAGCAGTGCAGCTCCTTGCCTGGGGAGGTTGTGCAATGTCCACAAAAAGACTTGTGATGTTGGATTAAGCATCTACAGATAGAGATGTCTGTGTACCTTCAGGTGTAGTGGAGCCTTTCCTTAGGAAGAGCAAGGGTTTAATGAACTTTAGAGGACCTCTCCAGCCTGATTACTCTATGAATGTTGTAGGGCATAAGGAGGAAACGTGTATCGTTAACTGACTGGAGTAATTTTCCCCCTTTGTCTCATCCTTCCACTGAATCACTCACTAGTTTTATCTTTTTATCTCTTTCTTAAAGGTTAAGTACTTCTTTTTCTTTTGGCATGTGTCCATAGCTAATATATTTTGTCTGATCTTGAGAAGTATGGGGATTTTAAGCTGAATGAAAGCACATAAATCTATTAATAAATTTTACCTCTTGATCATTATCTCTATATTTCAAAGCCCATTTTACTCAACAACTGACTCTTTGTGTTGAACATGAAATAGTCCTGTCACAGAAATGAACAATTTATAGTAAAACCTGCAGAAAATAATAAGATTTAGCACCACTTACAGTTTACGCAACTGGAAAAAAAGGAATTCCTGAATTTTAAAGGATCTCTAGGTCCATAGAATCATAGATTCATTTAGGGTGGAAGGGACCTTGAAGATGATCTAGTTCCAAGCCACTTGCCTTGGGCAGGGACACTTTCCACTAGACCAGGTTGCTCAGAGCCCCATCCAGCCTGGCCCTGAACACTGCCAGGGATGAGGAGTCCACAAATGCTCTGGGCAGCCTGTGCCAGTGCCCTGCCACCCTCACAGTAAAGAATTTCTTCCTAATTTCTGACCTAAGCCCAGCCCCTTTCAGCTTAAGGCCATTCTCCCTTGTCCTGTCTCTGTGCTCACTACATGCCCATGTGCAAAGTCCCTCTGCAGCTCTCTTGAGGGCCTTCTTTAGCTATTGGAAGGTGCTCTAAAGTCACCCCAACCCTCCTCTCTCCAGGCTGAACAACCCCGGTTCTCAGCTTGTCTTCATAAGAGATGTTCTAGCCCTGTGATCAATTTAGTGACTCTCCTTTGTTTCTTGATTTGACCATCATTTCTTAATTGACCATCAGATTGTTTCTTGTTTTGACCATCAGATTCTTAATTCACATGGGGCCTAGTTGCAAATTTCTATTGATGAAGTGACATGTTACTTTGTGTTTGTCCTGTAAGTGGCATTTTCATACAAAATACTTATGAGTATTCCCTGGTACAGACTGGTTTGCACTCATGTATCAGCGGAGCTAAAATAAGTAAGTTTTTGAACAGGTGAATAAAAACCACAACAACCAAACCATCCATATTACTGTAAATTGAGAAATATGTCTGCCTGTTGCTGACTGTTTTTCAGGATCTCCATCTTCTGTCCTTTGCTCAGTGTTTTAGACTATGGAGCATATACAAGAAGAGAAAATCTTCTTGCTGCACTTGCTTTGACAACTATATTTAATTAGAGTTGAAGGACAATCATTTTACAGTAAGATAGGGTACAAGTTGAAATGCTCTCATTCAGTGGGGTTATGCTTACCTATAGAGATTTGGGTCAGCTTACCTATGAAGGCAAGTCCTTGTTCCCAGTTAATCCTTCATTGAGTGGGGGAAAAAGTAAAAATTCCATTTCCTCATTAAAGAGAAAACTAGGCAGTTGAAGTGAGAAATACCAGCCCAGCCCTAATCAGAATTTATACTCCCAATTCCTGGAACCACCCTTCCCTTCCCTACAGCAGTTTCTGCCAAAGCTCTCTCTCTCTCTCTCTCTCGCTCTCTCCTACTTAATATCTCGTTTGAACATCTGGCGCTTTCTTCTGGAGTGCCTCTCTACACTCCACTTTTTTCTGTTAATATCAGGATCTCTGGTACAAATTTGTACAGATACAGCACAGATTTGAGAATGACCACTAAAATGGTGATAATAGACAGGCTGTGCATGGGTACATCTTGAGCAGAAAGGATTTGTGTGAGCCTGGAGATACAGAGAGCTGTGGCACCAGAGGGGATTCAGAGAGCTGAATACGTACGTAACTCCTGTACGTGTTACTGGCAACAGGCAGCACAGTGTTGCTTTAAACCCCCCAAAATCCACTTCTGCTCTATGTGTATCTGTGCTGCTGTGCTAGCTCTCCTTCACTGAGGTCTGGGTGTTTTGACTGGGACTGGTGTTTTATATTTTTTAAAGAATTTTACCTGCAGCATTAGTATAATTGCAATGTACAGTTATATACATTAGTTACATTATGTACAATTACACAAAACATTTAAAATTCAAAAGCATCCAAAGGGTATATTTTCTGATTTCAAGCATGAATGTTCTTTCCATTTACCAGCATTTCTCCTGTAAATGCATTTTCTTCTGTTTTTTAACTTTTATAATATTGCCATGAATTGAGTGCATACAGCATGGGTCATAAAAGATCCCATGCCTATCTGTGAGGATTCAATCATCTTATGCAAGTGACAGTGTTGTGAAAAGTAATTATCTTGTCTGTTGGGGTTCTGCTGATATTCTTGTAAACTGAATCAAAAGGGAAGTTTCATCACAGGTACTTTGTTTTTCTACTTTCCCATATGTAAATTTTAGATTGCCCAATGAGACTGTGACTCTGTTGCACTGAAAATGAGGCAATATTTTAAACAGATCTCCACAGCAAATAAATATCATCTATCAGAGATATTTTAGACAGGTTTCAACAAATCACTTTTGCACAATGTCATGGTAACTGCATTGCTGCAATTTAAGTATCACTAGAAGAAGAGTGTAGATGATCCTTCTCCAGTTCTTAGGACAGGGCCTGACGCGGTTCAGTTTACAAGTACAGACACAACCAGGAACATTCTGTAACATCTCACATGTGCCTGTAGTTGGGGACTGGTGTCACTCATCTGCAACTCAGCCACTAAGGGAAGACATTAGAATGATTGGTAACTTTAGAGGCAGTTATTCCAGGAGAATTGGAAGGTGACAATCCTTTATTCCTGTAATCCGTCTCCCAAGCCATGAAAGGTGACAGTTAAAAACTGGAAGAGGATGGAAATTTCTCCAGAGCAGAGGTGAGGCACAAAGCTACATCAGGTATTCCAGAAATGCTTGTTGTCCCTGGAATGGTGGGAATGAAAGCTTGCTTCAGTGATGGCATTTGGGATAGATGTGAGGGCAGGGCTGCCCGGATATGCTGGACGTGTAATGTGACCAAAGCAAGGAGGATTTACTCCCAAGCAGAGATAACTCTGCACCTCAGGGAGCTACAGAATGAAATGACCAAACAATCAAGGCATGTGGCACCTTCCCTCCAGAGGATCTTTCTTTCCCTTCTTAAATGATGTGTACCTGATGTCTACTGAAATGATTTCTGCAAAGTGATGCTCAAAAGTGGATGTCTGCCTTGGCCTCTAGTGATGTTTGCATGCTTCCTCTTAATCACAGAAAAGTAATTGACCTCTAGTGTCAGTTATGGCACACTGTTTTCCCTTGCCTCTGAAGATCTGAGGAATCAGAGCTCTTTCCTTCAAAGAGGCCACTTCCCATAAAACTGAAGGAATTTCTTATAGAAAGAAATCACGTAGAAAAAGTAACTGTTTAGTAAGGCAGTAAAGCAGCTGGAAAGAAAGGGAGAGGTGTGGAAAATCATTTGAGATTTGGCCAAGTGTTTCTCTTAAAACATGTTCCAATTTAATAAAGAGTTTATCAGTGTAAATGTCAAATTTTCAAGAGCTGAAAGTGATCTGCTCTGATTTGGGGTTTTCAGTGGAAACTTTCAGTGTTTAATTTTATTGCCATTTTCCCCTAAAAGGTGCAGTCCTGTCCTGACCTGGTGTGGTTTCTTGCACTTCAAGGTCTTTTAAAAACTGGATTCCTCCAGCCAGCATGGCAAGGCTGGTGCAGCTGCTCAGGTAGAAATGGTAATGTAAAGTCTTTCAAACTTTTTTTTTCTGATTCTGCTGCTCTCCCTCCCCTGCAACAATTTAAATTATTGGGGGTTAGATATTTGGGCATTATCTAACCACAAAGGCTAAAGTGCTGGGCTGTCTGATCCCTTTTTATCTTCCCTTCCTCCTATGTAGGCATGTTTTTGACACCTCTTGGGATATTATCTCCTCCCTGTCCAGCTGAGGAGGGCAGTGATAGAGGAGCTTTGGGGCACCTGGTGTCCAGCCAGGGTCAACCTGCCACTGATAGACAACCTCTCCATTTTTTCAGTCTGTCTTTAGCTGGTAAGTTTTAATAGCAAAACAATTTCTGCACTAAGTAGAAATAGTAGGAATGAAAATTATTATCAATGGTTTTTTTTTTTTTTTCCTAGTGTAGTTGGAATTTGGTGACAGCTAACAAATAGGAGCTCAGTGGAAATAACTTCTTAATCACAGGAAGCCTTGGAGCTTCTGAATTTGGGACACCCCTACTTCTGGCTTACTTCATGGATCACTTCATCCAGCTCACCATACTGAGTAATGCATTTTAAGGCATCTATACAACTAACTTCAAGATACAAAACAGGCAGAAGAGCAAGATGGGTTTAAGGAGCTGTTATTGTGTAAGGTACTTGTACAGCCAACCAACTTCTACTTCATGAGCTTGTGTTATTCCCACAGGTCAAATTTTCTGCTTCTTGGCTAAGACAAGAATTGGGACTGGCCTGCAGGCATGCTCAGAGTTCAGGTGTGCTCCAATCTCTGAACACAGCTCAGAAATCCCCAGGACAAGGCTGTCCTAAGATTTTGGCAGCATCCATGCCTCCAGCCTTCCCTCTACTGTGCATTCTCTGAGCAATCTTCCCACTCTTTCTTGAAAGCCTTCTGCATGTCAGTGCATTTTAAAGCTGGTGTATCTAGAAATACCTTCAGTATTTCAGCAAGGTACCACAGGCTCCCAGTGGATCCTAGGCAGTGTTCCTCACCACCAAGCTGAAAAGCAATAGAATCAAAACTTTCCATAGGAGATTTAACTTTCTTCCATAAATATTAGGGGTCTGTAAAAGTAAAGTTGGCCACTGGGTTCAGAGAAAGGAGAATTAAGGCCTAAGGCAGAAGGCCATAAATACACAAGGGACAGTAACTATTCTGGGGCACTTCAGTCAGATTCTAATTCAGATGATGTAAATGCCTTAAAGCAAGAAATCTGAAAGCTATTCAGTTTTCTTTGAACACTGTTTTGCATGTGGATTTCAAGCATTGAAAGAGGGAAAATCTATTATGTCAATGGGATCTCATGTGTTTTAACTGGAGAAGCAGTGATAACATGTGAGCGAGCTGTGGTGCCCTGCTCCAAATCCCTCAACAACAGACCTGTCTCCTGGCTGAACTAAACTAGCATGTGATCACTGAGAAAAACTTTTCTCTCAATTGAAAGTTCTTATGTGGGTACATTACTACCCAAAGGCAGAGAGAGCTAATCTGAATAATAATCTGTAATTTTTATTGGCTGTCATGGGTACTGTTTGCATTCATTACAGAGAACCCATTGCACAGGATCAACTGTTACTAAATAATTTATTAGAATTATCAAGCATAAGCCGGCTTTCATCCCACATGCAGGCTTTGAATTGTTACTGAATAATTTTTTCAATTAGTTTTCTTTTGGCTTTTATTCCACCTGCAGATTTTGTCTTTTCAAACTGCACAGCTTCCAAAACAATGGGGTTGACCCTGGTGCTTTGGTGCAAGACACATTCTCCCTGGTATTGGAGGAGCTGTACGTGTGTTGAGATGATGCTGGCTGGATATTTATTGTGACAATGACAAGGTACTGCCTGTCATTGGTGCTGTTTGGGGGCTGTTGAGGGGAAGGAGTCTGTCATGCTGGGGCAAGAGCAAGTGGCTGTGTAGGTGTTAGAGCTCCCTGGCTCTCAGAGCTGCTGCCCTGGCCCCTAATGGTGGCTGGACAGAGCAGACCAGGGTTTCTGCTCTGCCTCAGAGGCCAGACTTGGGAAATCAGATCTGCTGTGTGCTTTTCACAAACCCACTCCCTGGTTGCCAAATAATTTCCCAAAGTGGAATGAGGATGCAGGAACACACTGAAAACTGTGTAAGATTTCTGCTATTCCATCACTTCACACACATTCCCAGTGTATGTGCTGTGGTGGGTCCCAAAATCAGAATAGATGGGGCGGGGACAATGACTGAAGAACAAGGTGGGACAGAAGTGGAAAGATGGGGACAAACATTTTAGCAGGGCCCATGGAAATAGGACAAGGGGTAATTCTTTTAAACAGAAAGAGGGCTGATTTAGATTATATATAAGGAAGAAGGTATTTACAATGAGTGTGATAAAACACTGGCACAGGTTGCCCAGAGAGGTGGTGGATGCCCCATCTCTGGAGTCATTCAAGGTCAGGTTGGATGGGGCTCTGAACAACCTGATCTAGTTGAAGATGTCCCAGGCTTGTGGCAGGGGGTTGGACTATGTGACCTTTAAAGGACCCTTTCAACCCAAACTATTCCATGATTCAATGATTCTGGAAAGTGAAAGTTTTCAAATCCATAGACTGTTTCTGCAGTCTTAACTCTCTCACTGTCTTAACTGCTGTGGGAAGGAGCTGAAATTTTGGTCTGCTCTGATGGACAAGACTGTTTACATCTTTGATTTCCTGACAGTATGGCACATCATACACCAGGAAGGTGGTTAAATGCAAATAAATTCTGCTTTAAACAGAAGGTAGGGAAAAAAGGTGCATTCCCTGCTCTGAAATTGGTGAGGTAATTAGAGACTGTATTTGTCAAAACATCCCTGTCCCCACTTGCAGTTGCTAATGATTTAAACCAAAGACGTCCTTTTCTCTGGAAGATACAATTAGTGAGGAATAAAAAAGAATCTTTAAAAAATATTTATAAAGAATCAGAACAATACACTGGGTTTTTTCTTCTATTTTACTTCTGAGGTAAAGAAGACCAGCAGAGTCTATTTTTGTGTGGTTTGTGCCCTTGAAACTCTGTGGATCCTGCTCACAAAGATGACTGGAGCCACAGACAGGAAGAAGTTAGGTCTTAAATGCCATTTTTAGTTGGGCTTTATATGTAGAAGGCTTTATAGTTTCCCCCAGAGAAGAGCTTCAGCATCTGAAGGTGACTGTGTAGCTTTCTTCCATGGCTGTAGGATTAGACAAGGGCAAAGGGCAAACTGACAGAGCACCTGGGGGGGAGGGAAAATGCTGTGAACATTTGCAGCCTCCGATGAGTTGTGTTTTCTTTCATGTGACTTTGGGCAATGCACAGTTTTGGTGTAGCCCACGTTGACTTGGATGTGTGCTGTTCCTACAGCAGCACCTTCTACCTATTACTCCACAAGCTACCAGCACCATTTATCTTGGGAACAGCCCTAGCTGGAAAAGGTTTCTGTATATTCTTCCAGCTTACCCTTGAAGCCTGTAGATTTTTGCCTCCACAACATCTACTGCCACTGTGTGGTGTGACACTTCCTACTGCTAATGCTGTGCCTGGCTCTGTGGCTTCACCTGAGCTTCATTCCAGCTCGTGGTTTTGAGGAAACAATGAGGCAGCTGTTTGCTTCTCATCCTCTTTGTGACAATGCTTTTGATTTTGCAGACTTCTTTCATGAGCCTTTTTAGTTGTCTCTTTTCTAGACTAAGTCCTGAACTATTCTTGTACAGAGGGTGTCCCATGTTTGGGATATCCATTAAAATGCCAACAATTCAAAGTACTTGGCTTTCTAAAAAGCTCTTAATACCATATCTTGCCTTTTGGTTGGAAAATAGGCTTGGTTTCTGTCAGTTCTCAGGGGGTAAGAGGAGAGGTCCTCCTGTGGGTTCATAAATTGTTATACACAGGAAAGAAAGGGTGGCAGTCAATAGGCAGTTTCTCTGAGAGGAAAAGAGGACTGTCAGTGTGCCAGAGACCCTGTGCACTTCCATATATTTGTAACTGATTTGGAAAGATAAATCATCACCCAGAAAAGTAAAAAATAAAGAAGGCTGCACAGAGTTGTAGGACAATTCAGTAAACTTGAATAGAAAACAAAGTGACAGCTGTCAGCGTGACATGGGGTGACATGGCAGTGGCACATCAGCTGTGCAAAGTAATAGGGAGAGGCAGGAAAATCCAGTCACCTGCAGGGTCACAACAGTGAGCTCTCAGCTCATTGCTGGCATTCAGAAAAGAGTTTGGACAAAGTTGTCTGAAACCATTGATTCAGCACTCAGCAGTAGTCCAAAGTTACCAGAAATGAGAGAGGAATATTTTTTAAAGCAATTAGTCTGCACTATACATAAGCCTCAGGAGCTCCTGTACTGTGGTTGTTAGGTTGAGTTCTGATTAGCTCACTGTGAGAAAGGTTGTGGTACACCTATGCACTGAAGAGAAACAGCATTTTTTAATTAGAAAGTTAAGAGTTTCCTAGCAAATAAAGATCAAATAGTGGGGAACACTTCAGCTTGGAAACAGAGGCAGTCATATAATAGAAGCCTATAAAATAGTTGGAATGGTCTGTAAAGGAAGGTTGCAAAACTATTAAGTATTCTTCATGATGTAAGATCCACATACTATCAAATCAGATTATCAGGTAGCAAGTTTAAGACAAGCGTGTAGAGTTGCATGTATCATAAACATGTACATTATGAGACCAGTTACCTTAGGCTATTGTGGAGGCCAAACACAGGTGTTAGTCCTAGGGGGGTGAGATATCTACTGAGCTTTACTGTACCTCAGAACCTGGATGCCAATTCCGGCTCAAGAACCCTTCAGTGAGTGCCTGAAGCTGGAAGGATTTGTTGAGAAGCTCACTCTGTACTTAACCTGTTCCTTATGCCCTTCCTTACTTACCTGCAATGGAGCAGGGAACTTTGCTCTGCCTGTAGCTGTCTGTGAGGGGGCTGGAGGCTGTGAGATTTCCATCACTGGAGCTTAGGAGCAGATTAGCTGAACACCCAACTGATGCGGGGTAGGTAGAGCTTGTCCTCCTCCAAAAGCAATGCTACGCTCAGGGTCCTCCAAAAGTCACTTTGTCCCATTTCCTGCAATTCCATGGAAACAGTGGGAGTGCCTACCTCTCCACTTCCCACCTCTGGGTTGTCATCAGGACATGGCAGAAAGGGGTCCTGGGTGCTAAAGGGCAAGAAAAGCTGAAACCAGGACAGAGTCAGCAGCAGATGTGCAGTCCCCTCGGCACTGGAATCACAGTGGAGGTGGAGGGCAAGCCACACCTCTGAAGTGCACCAGCACAGACACGCTGGGATGTGGGTCCAAGGCCAGGCTGAGCTAGAAACAGGATCTGAGGGTGCTGGAGCCAACCTTGTGTCAGTCTGGTGTGTTACTGGCAGCCTGCCCACAGCAGAGTGCAGGGGGCAGAAGGGGATTCTTCCAAGCTCCAGGAGAAACAAATCACAACCACTGAGCCTGTAGGAGTGAGCTGCTGTTATAACATCAGGCAGAAGTGGTGAGGATCCAGATGAAACATCTGATGAGCTTGGGCCCATGAGCTTTCCATGGGAAAAGGCAGAACATGAATGGGCTTACAGGACAGATACCAGTCTCATCCCTGCTCTTTGTTTCTCCTTTTGGTAAGATTGTGGTTTTGGACTGCAAGGCAACCCACAGGGCTCTGCAGTGAGATGCAGGGTGCAGGTGCTGGTGTTCATGCATTTCAGAATTCACATTCTTGAAGAACAATGGACTGGGGAAGTTACCACAGACTTGAGTCTCCTTCCTGCTCTCTCTGCCCCAACAATACCAATTCTTGTAGATACCACTGAGAATGGACAGCAAGGGACTTGAAGTACTCGGAACAAAATAGGAATAAATAATCAAGAATTATATACTTGCAGTTACAGTGATGAATTGAGCTCACAAGGAATTCAAAGAGCAGAGCAAGAACTAGCATTTGCAAATCACATCATGCAAAGAAAGGTATAAGCAAACAGTGGATTAGTGCATATTCCCTGATGTCCTCTTTGAAAATACCTGAAGAGTTGTGTGAACTATAAGTTTTTTGGGGGTTTTTTTTGGTTTTGGTTTGTTGTTTTTTTTTTCTCCTACGGTCTTACTCTGAGGTCTTCTGTTGTTAACAGACAAGTACTATTCCCAGAAAAATGGCTGAAGCTCTGACTTATCAATAGTGGTCATCAGCCTTAAGTCAGGAAGACTGGAGCTGCATCTAACCACAAACACCCAGCCTGGAAATCCCTCCTCACAGGCAAAGCAGCCTCCAGGCTCTGACTAGGTACTGTGGAGAAACCTGCAGATGCTTTCCATGGCCATATCATGCCTGTTGTGAGGCTGAGCAGTCTGAAGTGTTTGATGGCTCCTGCCCAAGTCAGCCTCAGTGTCTACCACAGATGAGTAACACCCAGTCTGTGAACCACAAGTAAAACCACTTCAGTGTACTTCCATTAAGGTATGTTCTACAAATAAAAATTGAGAACAGCTCCCTGCAGTCCACAAATGCCTTCTGCTTCTACAAGTCCTCTCCTTTTCCTACTCAAGATCTTTCCCTAATGCTTTTGAAACCAGAGCAACAAAAGAAAATATTTCCAGCTTATTTTAAACTGTTGCTGATAACATCTGAAGCGATTAGAGAGTATGTTTCTTTCATTTGTTTACTTTTGTTATTTTTCATTCATTAAATGGATAGGGCTTTAAACAACCTGATATGATGGAAGGTGTCTTTTGGAAGTAGATGATCCAGAGGTTCTTTCCAACCCAAACTATTCTATAATTCTATGAAATGCAGGCATAGAGCAAAAAATTAGACCATAAGGGATGTGTTTGTGGAATAAAATCTGATTGGACAAATGCCAATCTTACTGCTAGTAGTCTTGAAGGTGGTATTTCTGTCATCCTGCTGGAAAATAGAGCCTGACAGGACATAATCTCTGCTGTTCCAAAAGTACTTCTGATTTTTTTTTTTTTCTGTTTAAAAGTGTAGTTTTGACCTATTTAAATTCTGACCTGAATTCCCCAGATTTTTTAGGCAGGACTCTTGAAGGATTCAGGCACCACTCACAACAGGTCAGAAAACTGTTGTCTCTTGCACAAGCTGACTGGAGAAGTCTTCGTGTGCTCACCCCTGAGCAACAAGAGATTGTGGGGACAGGGCTCACCTTCCTCAGCAAGCAGGGCAGGTGTCCTTTACACAGAATTTCAGCTTGGATTGCAGAAGGCAAAAAGGGCTCTACAGCCTATGGTTCAAACATCCCATCTACATCCACATCATCCCACTACTCATTTGTACCCATACATACAGCAGAGGAGACTTCCAGAACCAATTCTCTGTCATCTCTTCTTTCTCTCTGTCCAAGCTATTACAAAACTTTTGGATAGGTTTGTCACCTGCACCTGTGAACCAGCCTTGGGCTTCCATGGCACATGGAACAGGGAAAAACTGAATTTTCCATTTTCTTGAAATCAGTTACAATCAAGCATTTTCATTTTCTAGCCCACCTACAATAATTTTTGTTCATTTTTCTGTTCAGCACTGCAAGTCCCTTCTCTCTTCCCTCCCCCAGTAAAATTTGCATGCTCCTAATCCTAGGATTTACTTAAGCAACTACAGAGGATCCTGAAATGGCTTCTCCTCCAACTGCTTTGTCTCCAGCTGGAGACAATTACCAATTTGTCCAATTCTCACCACATATATTATTAAGATCAAAGGCAGACCTCAAAACATTAGCAACTAATTTCAGTGTTATAGTTCTAATAAAATAAAAGCAGGCTACTATTAGGCAACATCTCTTTTGTATGTGGTAACTTCTTCATTGAATTCTGAGGTTTTCTTCCTTCTCAGATAGAATTAATCATAGTTACAAGGATCTATGGATTACTGCTGCTTTTAAATTTGAAGCAGGGGGGCAGATGGGAGTAATTTGGGTATGTCCCCAGCAGGAGCATGGAGAGAAGCAGAAGAGTGTCAATAATTTGTTTTTTCTCATTCTAATAAAATTCTGTATCCAGTGATAGAAACTCTTATTGCAAGGGTCTCCTTTTATCACAAAGCTTGCTAGCAGATGTTAATTTATTCTATACCAGTGCAAGCAGGAGGAAAAGAAAGTGCCACAGTTCAGTCTCCAGGAGAACAGATCTGGGCAAGCATGGAAGGAGGTAGAAGCTGGGTTTACTGTGGGGACCCAGAAGTCCAAAGTAGGGGCTGTTGAAAGGGTCTGGAGAGGGAAAGGTGAGCACTGATTCCCTCTGTGGTGCAGGACATCTAAGCCTGAGACTTGCCACCAGTTAGCACAAGCAGACAAGAGAATCGATGATGATGAGAGGATTGTCTGAAACCACCTTACCTGACTTGTGTCCCAGTGCTCAGATCAAGGCTGGAATGGCACCACTCTTGCCAGCAAGATTCACAGCCTGAGAGGAGCTTGTCCCAGGGTCAGTTGGACAGGGCTGCCCAGGAAAGAGAGGTGTTAAAGAGAAAAGACACAGGCATAGGAGCAAGGTCTAGAAACTGTGAGAACCTGAGATCTCTTTCCATCTCTCCTGAGGTGTGAACTGGAATGCTTCCCTGGAGATGATCACACATTTCCTCTGACTGTCTGGCTGCTTCTCTTCATAATGAATGTGGCTGCTGCTTCTTGGGCTGTCAGTGACCTCTGTTGAGGGTAACCCCTCACCAGTGTGACTCTGCAGGAGCTGGGGCACTATGCACACCATGTTGCTGTGTTGCTGTGACACATTTCCATCAGCAAGCAGTGTGCACTGCAGCTCTTGGCTTGGCCAGGGTGATTTTTGTCACTAAATGATTTTGCAGCACTATTCTCCCCATTGTCATCCCCCCAGACTGTCAGGCAATGGATGAGGTGACGTGGTGGCAGAGTGTGTGGGTGCCTTTAGCTGGTCTCAGTGCCTATGTGTGACAGGCTAATCCCCTGTGCATGGGCTGGGTAGCCAGGGTGCTCTTGTGAGCCCCATCTGTCTGGATGTGCTGCAAGATAAAGGGGATGTCTTAAACCACTGTGGTAAAATTTGTTAGAGTTGTTCCGCCAGAGCCTGGAGTTAAAAGAGACCTTTTCCATGTAGCAATGCCAGAAAAGAAGATCACAAACAACTGGCTGTCACGGGTCTTCTCTGAAGTCCCCGTTTTTGCAACACCCCAATTTAAGCAGCTCCATTCCCCAGAGACTCCAGGAGTACCAATCAACTGGGAAAGTGTCCTGCTCACTGGGAAAGATTTGCTGGAGGAACTTCTGTCATGGAGCTGCATCTGCTCTGTCAGGGCAGCATGGAACAAGGCAGCCACTGCCAGAATCTCTGCCCTGGCTGCCTGAATCCACATCACTTGGGGTGGCCCTTCTGCCCCTTCAGGGTCAGCCATGGAGCAAATTGTTCTCTTCAGATTTTTACTTGGATGTGAGTTTGACATCACCTCTGTTTGACCTTTTAATCTGCAAACAATTTTTATTTCTTTTTTTAAGCGTAGATAATTCAAGGACTAAAAATTCTATAAAAGGTGTGGGTCTGCATTTTCCCCTTTTTCACATCTGCAACATTATTGATTGGCTATGACCTACCACAGCTGTGTTGTGTGCGTGGCATCTGGCATCATTATAGCCCCAGAGGGTTTCTCAAAGCCTAAACTGAAAGCTGATTTATGGCAGTCCACCTCGACCCACATGAGCCATTAGCTCACTTCTGACTCTTTGCTAGGGTTCCTGACTTTCTGCCTGGTATATTCCGGAAGCAGAAGGGGAAGATGGGATTTCTGCTGAATGTAGGCCAGCTCTTCAGTCAGTCACAGGAGCTTTGCCAGTTCTTGCCAGATGGAGATTGAGCACTGGCTTTGTCAGATGAAATGTTTCCCAGCCAAGATTCAGTGGCATCTGGCTAGATATTCTTTGCTTCCTAAGAGATTTTCTATTACTTATCCCAAGTACTTTGGTGGTGGATCTGGTACTATCTGACTATAGCTTTTCCTCTAGCTGCTTGCAGTGAAGCATTTATGTACACACAATCACAGCAGATAAATCTCTTAGAATGAGATAATCATAATCTCTTTAATCAGCACATTGTAGTAATCCCTCGTAAACAGACGGGCTTCAGCAAACCTTTTACTAGGTCAGTGTCCTCACTGATCTTTTCCCTCTTCAGTTTTTTTCTGTGTCAGCCATGTGGCAGAAGGTGTTTCAGAGAGATCAGGAAATTAAATGATTGTGTGTACAACCAGGAGCTGATAATGTGCTGGTAATATGATGATAATATTGCATGCATATGCTATTTGTGATAATGAATCTGAGAATAGCAATCAAAGCTAGTAGGAAGAATGCAAACATATATTCACTGTGGTTTAATACATGGGAAATTCCAGTAGCTCCAATCTTAAGGCAGTCAACCAGCATTTACAAGATGCTTTTGTTTGTTTCTCATTCACATTTGGTGCTGCTGACACTGCAGAAGTTACAGTTGTGTTTCTACTCACAACAATGCTCATACATCACTGTAAATGTACCTGTGGGAATGAGTTGCTGAAAGAGCAGGGAAGGTGAGTTACACACCTGCCTCCAGCAAACTCTCCTTCTCTGAGTTTATCAGTTGCTGTAGAATCAGTAAAAACATTTCTAAAGGAAAAGTGATTCATGCAAAGAGCTCTGACAAGAGGTCAGCTCTCACTCCAAAAAATGGAGGGGGATATCTCAACAGAGCAAAGCCAGTGGTGTTGCCTGCCTGCAGCCTCTGCTCTGGACCTTCTCACCATGCTGGTGTTAACACTTTTGCATGCACTTTTTAAAGGAGAGCGTTTCTAATTACGTGCTAGGGCTTTAGCATGCTGACTAGTGCATTGGAGGGACTCCAGGTAAAGCAAGGAGAGCAAACAGAGTTTGGGACATTGGTGGGGCTCTTCTAAATTGTCAGATTATATTCTCATTTCAGTCAAGGGCCACAAACCTCAAGTTTGTAGCTTCCTGGAGAAAGCAAGGAAGTTTGATGGGAAAGAAGAGAGCCTCAGGCATCCCAGGATTTGCCTTGGAAGAGAGGACAGTGTACCCATTAACGTTTGCGTTCTTTCCCAGTTTATAGGTCAGCTTTAGCAGGCCTGCACACACTTGGAAAATGAGTGACAAGTTGCGTCCAGTCCCGTGGGTCTTACTCATGGGACTCGTCCTTACTCATCGTATCGGCCCCCGCCAGGCCCATGAGACTGCTCCTGGGATTTTGGCAGAAAGGCCTCTTCATTCCACTGGGATCTGCTTGTTTTGCACGCTGTAAAAGTGCAGACACCACTGCAAAGCAGCAAGAACTTTACCTGTGCCACCTCAGATGTGCAAAGGGTCACAAGCCCACCTGGGACAGTCCTGGAGGCTGGGGCAGTCCTGGCACCCAGTGAAGGTGTGCTGAATGTGCATCCAGGCACAGAAATTTGTAGGTTTTGCTTCTCATCCTGGAGTCTCAGAGCATTCCTCCTCCTGGGGCTATGACAGTAGATAGGGCCTTCATGCATTTTTAGTTGCTGTAGGATGTATGTAATTGGAGTCAAGTGAGGAAGGTGGGAATGGAGGCAGAGAGTGCCCATTCATGTGATGTGCTGCAAAGGACATTTCTCTGTGTTCCTGTTTTACCCCACACAAGCAAAAATGTTGCCAGACTTAACTACAGAGCAGCTGGGATCCAGGAATGGGAGTAAGCCATGATGTGGGCAGCTGGAGACTATAAACTCTGTATTGGGCTGGTTCCAGGTGCAGAGATCTACACCCCTGCTGATCACAAACATCCTGGGCATCCATTTCACTGTGGCATCTCATCAGCAGTGTCCTTGGCTGTGGGTGCTGATGCTGGCTGTGTTTTCACTGTGTTCTCATCTCTGTGTGCAGGGAGGGAGGCATGGCCATTGCCAGTGCAGAATGACAGTGGTGCTTCCTGCCCTGCAGAGCAGACAGTGGTGGGACACAGCACCACTGGAAACCTCTTCATTATCTCAGCTTCCTGTTAAAGCAGAGTGTCTGGAAGGAAGGATGGTCTTACAGTTAGACCACTGGACTAGTAAAACTGAACAGCTTCTACCTGTACTTTCCTCTATGATTTTGAAAGTCACTTAAAATCTGCTTCCTTTTTTTTTTTTTTAGGAACAGGAGCAAATCTCTGTCTCAAAAGAGAAAAAGTTTTGTATTGTGGCTTAATTGTAAAGAAAATGTTTGTAAGAATTTAAAAAGCAATAAATGTGAGAAGCTGATAGGCTGTGGCACTTGGGGGTCCTGTTTGATGGTGGTAAAGGTGTCACAGTGGTAGAAATCCTCCAAGTTTGATGTGGGTTCTTATTTTTCTTGAGGTGTTTCTTACAGACACACAAAGTTCAGCTGTTGTAGTTTGAGTGATTTTCAAAGCAGTCAGCCTAAAATCAAGGAGAGATTTTACCCTGCTGTGTGCAACTTTCAGTGATCTGTGTGTAGGCAAATTTGCCCATGAAGAAAAGTCCTTTCCTTTCTCATGGTGGCACAAGGCTACTGTGACAGTGCTGTCTTGCACCATGGCCATCACTGACAGACAGGCACAGCACTGGGTAATCTGTTTAAAAACATCTATTTGGAGTCAGATTGCTCTCAGGAACAGACATCCAGAAGTGCTGAGTGACCAACCTGGAGACCAGTTGGCTGGTTTGTCTCCAGTGTCTTTGCTCCATCACTGAGGACATGGAGAGAAAGTGAAAAACACCTCAGAGAATTACCTGGTAGCCTCAGATGACATTGGAATTTCAGTTAGTGGTTTTGATTGGGATTTTCTCATCCATACTTTCAATCAGTGGAAAGTGTTTTTAAGCAGGGACCTCTGTCCCATTCAGTGAAAGAGTGCTGACCAAATTGGGGTGGGAAAAGCCTTTGCTGCAGACATGGCTGGCCCTCAGAACAAAGAGCCAGAAGGGAAGGTGCACAAGCAGCTTTGGCCAAGGGATCACAGGATCCTTGGGACCAGCACTGGACTTTTACAAGGCCATATTCTCAGCCAGTCAAAGCTCTTGGTGCTCTTTTCAAGACAGCTGTTCTGCAGAGTGTAAGCCATCAGCTTATAAACTTGAGTTTCTTCTGAAAGCTCCTAGGAACTGATTAAATAAGCTAAGAGGGCTCCATAAATGCAAGGATTTTAACTGAGGAGTTGGCCTTGGCCTGCCCATTGGAATGGAGTGGTGGGCGTATTTCACTGAATCTTGACTGAGACTTTTGGGGTGCTTCAGCTGCCCAGACATCAGCTCCACCCAGCACGATGGGTTCCACCCTCAGCAGCTCCAGCAGCACCTTGTGTCCCAGCCAGCCCCTCTGCAGCAGCCTCTGCTGCCCTTGGAGCAAGTGGGACAAGTTTGCCAACACAGTTACTCTCAGGGAGAGATGGCCAGCTGGGAGAGGCTGTCTCTTCTGGAAATGCTCCTCCTCTCTCCAAAGGGAACTGGTTTTGCAGTTAGCAGTTAGGGAGTGGCTCTATCTTAGCTTTAAGAGCTCTGCTTTGGCTTGATTAAACCCATGTTTTCAAGGGCTCTTCTACATGCATATGTCAGAAGTTTGCTGACAAACCAGGGACTTTTTTGTAGGAGCTCTGAAGCATCTTCCACAGGCAGTTTTGTGCTGATTAACTACCACAGTTTAAATATTGTTGATATTATCAAATTGATTGGGTTGTTGATATCAGTTTGAACATGGTTTTGCTTAAGTAATTTTATAAACCAGTCTTCAAAGCATGCTACTACATTAGTGAAGAAATTTGAGAATAGACATGTTTTTTTCTGCCTTTCTTTGCACTGTGTGTGACCAATTTTTATTTGTACAACAGTTGCGGTTCATATCAGAGGGTAAAATACACAATATTTTACACTTTGAAAGACAATTTGGTAAAATCTCAGATCTTGTCCTTTCTATTTAAGAATGTGCCAAATAAAGCTAAGGGAGATTGGTTTTAAGAGAGACAGGAAGTAAAAAAAAATTATTCACCTTGGTTCATATGCTATAAAGCAGCAGAAAGACGTCATAAATTACAGATACTTTCACAACATCATTAAATCTATTTATCTTTTCAAGATCAAGTGTTTCCTTTTTGTCAGTGCACTTTGGTTATGCCCTTTTATGATCTCTTTTCCACTGCCAGTCCACAAGACTAAACATGCTTTATATTTTTCACGGTACATTTCCTTACTTCCTGTTCTTGCCTCCTCACGCTCACCCCCAGAGATCTGGGATGGTCTGAAGGCAAGACAGAGCTCCTGCTGTGTTTAAAGATAGCTTCTGGTCTGGATGGGTAGTTCACTGTCTGGGTTGCTAATTTTGCTATGAATAGGGTTCATAGGCCTTTATGAAATAGAAATAGGCTGCTCTTCAGTAGCTTTCTGGTAGATTTGATACAATTTGTTCGTGTTCATATCAATCCAATCCCATCTGCCACCACAACTGAGCTTAACCTGCTCTCAACCTGATCTCTACCAAGATGCTCTGAGCCTTTGGATACATCTGTCCTGCCTGGATTTTCTCCTTGTGATGTTTTTCCTGTGTTGTTGCTGCAACAGTTCTTTTTACAGAAAAGTTGACTTGGTGCTTTCCATTAACCAGAAAAAACACATCAGTGCCCCAGCAGAGAAGGCACAAGCAAACCCTCCCTTTGCTGTCAGCTATGCCATTTGATGCCAGATGTCACTGACTCTTCAGGGTGCAGGTGACTGTCAGTTTTCTGCAGCTGACCATTTCCAAAGCTCTGATTCTGGACAGGACCATACAAACAACCTCTGACCATCTTCAGCCATAAGGATTTGAAGAGTCAGCACTGCTATGTTATAATCTGTGTTATAAACCTTGGGAATGGCAGGCTGGGGAGTCCTGGTGTAGAGGGTTCCTTCTGCTGGGGGATCACAGATGTGGCTGCTGTGAGTAAGAGGGTGCTGTTGTGAGACATCCTGGCAATGAAAATGCCTTTTTCTGGCAGAGACACCCTGTTCCCAGCTTGTGTGTGCACTCAGAGGTGGACTAGACACCCTCTCCACTGATGGTTTACTGCTACAGCTCCTGTGGTGTCTGTGGAGTCTTCTTGACCTACTGCTATACTTAGCATGGTTTGGACCTAAATAGGTTTGGACCTAAGTCAGCTTGGACTTTCAAGCAGTGTTCATCCCACAGCTTGGGAATCAGCTTGCACTCAGTCTCACTAAGTGGTTTGGATGTTGCCACCCTGCTGCAAAAAGCTGAACTGGACACATCTGTTCTGGCAGGTCATTGTCCTCAGGATCAGAGAATGGGCCTGGGCTCATTTAATTTGCTGGTATTACTGTCCCCTTTGTGCCTCTCTCTGTGTCCAGTGTCTGCACCCAGTTTTTCTAAATGCTAAAGATGGCATTGTAATACAAAGGCATGACCTGAAATAGGACTGACCATTCAACACCCAGGGAGATATCTCTTATGGTTTTCTGCATCCCCAAAGTCACCCTGTGCATTCCAGTGCTCTCAAGGGACACAGGAGATGGACTTGATTAGACAGGTGGGACAGGTGGTCTCCAGTCATATTTCCCAGCAGCTTCACAGGAGTCCCTGCTCCCAGTGCACCAAGAAGTAGTTAGACCAAGGAAGGAAAACACAGGGAAACAATGAATAGGAGCTGAAAGTTTGAAGTTCTTTTCTGGCATGTCAGATTTGCTCTGTGGCTTTCACCAAGTTTCTCCAAGCTTTAGTGTCTTGGCATTGAAAATGGAGAAAATAAGTTACTCACGTGGTGTAAAACCAAAGAGGAAAACTCACTGAGGATCCATCAGCAGAGTTCATTAGATCAGCAGATGTGAGCATTTGTGTGGCATTCCTTATTTGCATCACAGACCTCCCATTTTTATCCATTCAGGAGGTTTTCTTGCCAGGGTGTCTTGTTGGAACTGCCACTGGCATCTGGGCATGGGCTGTGCATTTTACCTGCTCTCTGAACATTGATCAAAGCCTCTGGGAGAAGCCAGCAACACACTAAATACATGTCAGCTCAGCTGTTCTCACAGGCAGAGCTTTGCTCAGCCTGCAAATGAAAGCTCATTGTCTCCAAGCCAAGGAATGGAAGGAGTCGAGGCCCTGTTTAACCTTTCGGGAAGAGCTGACGCTTTGACATCCACAAAGAGCTGCTTTGTTTGAGGAGCTAAAGGCTCTCTGCAAGATCAGGCTCAGGTACTACAGCCCAGCACATGGTTGCTGCCTGTCATGAGTAGGTAGATGGCTGGGGCAGGGATGTGGGAGTCCAGGGGCTCAACTGGATCCTCTGCCCCAGGGAATCTGAAACTGCACATCTTCCCAAGGACACTGCCCCAGCCACCAGGAATGAAGCAGGATACTCTTGAGGGAGCTGGGGAAAGATGTTGCAAGCACTCTGTCCCTCATGTTAGATTTTTTGCTTTTTATAAAGTAATGATTAATGCACAGGATAAACCCCAATCTTCTAGCCCTGAACAAGTAATTTCAGGCACTGGTTCCTGTTTCTGCAAACAGGAAAGACTGAAGATTACCCACACCAGGGTACCTCTAGAGTTCATTTTATGATGGCAGACCTCCACTTCAAAGTCTTGCATTGAGACAGCAGATTTGAAGCAGGAATATTCAAAACTCTGGGTTAAAAAAATAGTAGTGGTTTTCCTCAGGGTTTGAGCCTGGGCTGTATGGTGAATGGGGTGAAAAATTCAGGGTAGAGCAACCCAATTTTCTCCAGAAAATGTTCTACCTGAGATCCCAGTCCCCATCTCCCAGTCAGTGTGCCTGTTCAAGGCAGTCAGGAGTCAAGGTAATATGAATTTTACCCTACAACTGTCCAGCATTCAGTACAGCTGTTGCCTTATATGTCATGATCCATTCTGTTGCAAAAATGTCTGTAACAAACAAACCTGTAACACCTTTCTTTATTATGTAAGCCATATTCATATAGCAGTTATTTTGGCTCTTTTTTCCCTCTTTAGTTGTCAGTGGTGCTGTTTTCATTGCTTCTGCCTGTGTTGGAAGTGAATTTGGACCAACAGATAAAGGACTGTCATTCCTTATCTAGTAGCAATCATAATCAGCAATTTTGTGTTAAGATCATCTAATTAACAAGAGGAAAAATTAATTTCACCACCTTTATTTCCTTTGTCCCCTTTGAGATTGTTACTGTGGCAACTCAAGCCACCCTCTGATTGATCTCCATCATTCCTCAGCCTGGAAAACAGGTTACTGTTCCTGCTCACTGACACAGGGAACACGTGAGGCATTTCCCCAGTGTCACGCCTGGTATTAGCAAGGTGCTCCAGAAGCTACTTTGGCATCTTCACCTCTATAAATCTGTCCAGTCTAATGAGGATCATGGGTTATTTTAGGTGGTAGGCTGTTAGATACAGTGCTAAAGACCTGTCTTTCATCTTGTGTAAGCAATTCCTCATGTTTGCTGTCCATATGGACATTGCAAGAACAGAGAAATCTTGGAAGAGCATTTAATGCACATAAGAAATGCATTTTACTTGCTAAATTCTGCAATAAACACATTTTTTATTTAATTGAAAATGGGCAACAGATTCATCCAGGTCCCACATAATGTAATGAATACATTGATTGTAGGTAATTAATAACACTCCTTTTTATTCCAGAACATGGCCAGAAAGCCAAGGGTTTCATTAGCATCTACCAAGGTGCTAACTGGGTTAGTATTTATGTCCAAAAAAACCCAATAATTTTTTGGTGAATTTGAGCTGTGGAGGGGCACTAATATATATCCTCCCACTCTTATAAAACACTATTTTTTGTTGCACACAGAGGGGTGATTCTTGCTGTCCAAGCCCTGGCATAAGCCATAGAAATCTACAAAGAGCTGGGCCAGAGCTTTGCAATTGCAGTTAACCCATGGTCTGTTGGTGCCTTGGCAGTGAGCCTGGTGTGATGGGAGGCACTGTCCCATGGCCCTGGACCCACAGACTGAGAACACTTCAAGGGCTTTGGACCACAGCTGTTTTTCAAGAACAGTCTTCCTTAAACATCAGTTACCAGAAGATAAATTATTTGATGGGCTGAAATGATTGCAGGATGGATGCTGCTGCATTCCTGCATTTCTCGAGGAAGCTCCCTGCTTCATTCTGCCTCCTGCTCTGTCTGTGGCTGGTGCAATGTTACCAGCATGCAGAAAGCTCAGGGCACACTGGATAGACAAGGTAGGTGCTCTCCAAGTCACCTGTACCTGGCTGATATGTTTTTCATCAGGTTTTTGAAGCTGGGCATGGAGCTGTTTGCAATTCTTTTGACTGGCTTCAAGTCTGCTTCATATCTGTTCTGAAAGGTTTTATGCACTTATGATAAAATTTAAAAATCCAGGTTCTTCTGCCCAGTGAGTGGTACACAGCCATCCTGGAGTGTATTTATGCACTGAGACACAGGACAGAGGTTCTGGTGTCCAATGCTGGGAGTGGACAGACAAAAGTTGCTTCTTGGTGAATGCCTATATTTTCACTACATGGGGGATGTGCACTCAACTATGTGAAGAGGACAGAGCTAGATAGCTCTCNCATGCAAAAACAAACTTACCAAAAAATTGAGACTATGAGAAAAAAAATCTCCTCTCTCCTCCAGAAAGGTACTGGAATGTGAGGCAAAAGAATAATTTGACCTTTAGATTCTAAGCAGGGCTTTGTGGTTGACCACTGCCAATTGATGGTGCACAAAGCCAGGACTTTTGAGGCCTGAAACCAGTGTGGTGCTGGGAAATCTCTTCCCCACCAACCACCTACTGTTTGGCCTTGGGGTAGTCATGTCATCTCTCTCTGCATCTCTGCTTCCTTCTTAGAATATGCCTTGTCTGTGTACACTGGGTTCTCTGGGGTAAGGATCAGCCCATGACATTTATTAATATAGTGCTTGGCATGCTGGAGCATGACTCCACTGAGGTTTCCAGTTGCTACTGAACTAGAAAATAATTAAAACTGTATGTTGAGGCTTCTTTTATGTAATGCTGTCATCTAGACAGTTGATGCTTATAGGCTTCCAGATTGAATTTGATTTTGACCTCAAAATTATGTGTCTTGCTTACAAGATTATTTGCTTACTGTGTGCTGTACTGTCACAGTTACAACCTCTGGAGAACCCCTCTGCATCTGGAAGTGTAGCTGAGCATTTTTCCTGCAGGGCCCTTGGACTCAGACTTGTCCCTGCTTACCCCAAAAGAGCACTCAGCAGAAAATACCCTCCCAAACATTTTAGAAAGGGGTCTCTGAATTTGCAAACTCACAAAGAGATGCCTTTGTCTCAGAGGCCTGAACAGCCACAAACCAAAGTGCTTGGCAGATCAGAAAACCCTCCCCTAGGCACATGATCCTGGCTCTCTGAGGATCTGAGTCCAAGGGACAATAAGTCCTTTGCAAATTGATGTGACATGGAAAAGCTCCTCTGTCGCCAGCCAAACCAATGCCTAAGGAGAAACCAGGTCACTGTGGTCACAGTGTCCCTGAGCTTTCTGCCACTGCTTAGCCCTGGCTGCACCTGGTTTGCTTTGGCTTCACTCAGAGCAGGAGCAGAAGTCACTCATGTCTGGGGTGAAAGGCTGCAGGGGAATGCTCCACATACATTCCAATGTAACACCAAGCCAGCAGCACCCACAGCAGGAGAGCTCAGAAATACTGGGCCAGATTATATAACCTTTGCCAAGGTGTCCATTTGAGACCACTGACAAGTGCTGGGACACCTGCTAAGAGCAGGCCTTTAGTTCTTGTGCCACATTACCCCCAGACCTTTCCCCTCTGCAGCCTTTCACATGGTGCTGTGAGGCCCTGGTGGGACCCAGGAGGGAGCAGCTCTGGCTCCAGGTAGGAATAAACTATCAGTATTCCATATCACTATGGAAACTGTCAGTAAGCTCAAGTCTGAACTTCTAGGCTGCCTCTCTGGTGCAGATGGTGTGGCCCTGAAAGGTGTTCTCTGCCACATCTCATATGCAGGCAAGAAGTGCAAGCTGGGGAAATGAGATGATAATCCCCGGAGAAGGAGCACAAATTAGAATGGAAATGGTCATTTTCAGTAAATGGCTTCCAAATAAAACAACCATGATGGGACAGCTTAAAAAGACTTTTAATTAGTCCATTTTACTTCTGCTGCTTAGTGCCTTATGACTACTAATCTTTTTATTGCTTTACATTTCTTTGCCAGCTTGTATCATAACCCAGTAGCCTACATCAGGCTTCAGTAGCAGCAAGTTCTGTTGTACCAGAAGCAGCTTGAAAGCCACCTTAGGCTTTGAAAAACAGAAGTGCAGTAACTTCTGACAAAGGGTTGGTCAGGTACAGTGTTATTTCTTTCTCTGTACTCCAGTTTTATCTGACATAGCAAGAGGCAAGCCTCATCTGAGGAGGTAACAGTGGAAGAATGCTGCTGCCAAAGCCCAGTGCCACACAGGTGTTAGCAGTACCTCAGGCACCTGTCAGACATGCTATGAACTGGAAAGATCTGTGCCTTAGGTTTAGTGTTGGGGTAACAGGCAAGGCACATGACTTTAGGGTGGTGCCATGATCACAAATCCATCTAGAAACAATGGAGCTCCCTGAGAACAGATAAATCAGTGAAGAACGGGGGGATGGTGCTTATCTGATAAATTATTCCACTGAACTGATCCTGTGTGCCTAATGGGAATGGCTAATTTGTTCTGCACTTTGCAGTTCAGGAGAGATCACTTCCCTTGGTGACTCCTGGGGCTGCTGTGCAGTAGTGGATGTTGCCATGGCCAAGAGCCTGCCTTGGCTCTGAGCATTTCACTGAGGTAAACTGCTCCCTGATGAGCATATTTTAGTTGGATTATTTCCTCCTGGCGCCAGAAAAACGTAGCAAATCCGAAAGAGGGGTGGGATGGATCAGGCAGGTGTCTGGCTCATGTTCCTCTGCTGCTACAGTCCTGCCACAGCCCTGCAAAGGCAGCCTGGTGCACATATCCAGCCCCACACAGGCAATAGGGCTCAGTACTGCTGGACAGAGATGCAGAAAACCCCCAGGCTGTGCTGGAGTCTTCCAAAACCAGCCAAATGAAATGCTGGGCTTGGGACTTTCTGAGTTGCTGCCTCTCTGCTGAGGATAGGCACCCGAGGTCTGCTGCCTGGGAATGGGCACTGGCACTTCATCTCCCAGTGCTGCTGGAATAGAGGCCTGGAATATCTCTTTTGAGCTGATGGGTTTGGAGCCCTTGTATTCGGATTCTCTGTGCTGAACCTTTATGTTTTCCTTGTTCTAAGGAAGCTGCAAGAACATCTTTTTCTTCGCTCACTTTAGCATTGGGACTAAACACTGGATTTCCTGCTTACTACAGCCCTTTCCTAGGAAAGGGCCCAGCTGCCTCAGGCTAGTGGAAGCTCCAGCCCTGGCTTTGAATTTCACATTTTCAGGGATGTGTGAAAGAGACATAATAAGCATTGAAAAGACAGTAGGCAGATATTCAGTGTATTCTGAGATATCATGAAAAAACCACACGGGACCTGGATGCAGACAAGACACAGGCACACAGATGTGTGTGTGTGTATATACATATATATAAAAAAGTGTATATATGTAAGCCCATGTGTGGTTCTGTGTTCAGTTTCCCACTGGGTATTCACTGAGCTAAGGGCAGTGTTCCCTGACTCATGAAATCTTTCATCTTGAAGAGACTGCAGTGATGTGGCTGGACTGCTGCTATTATGTTGTCCCTTCCCCTTTTTTCCTGTCCCTTGGGGCTGGTGTCTCCTTCTCAGATCTCCCAGAGCTGCTTGGGGACTACAGCTTTCAAGAAGCAGAACTAATTGGGCTGCTTTATTCTTTGCTGGAATTACTTGCCAATTTTCATTCTTCTGTAGCAACATCTGGAAAATAAAACACTTGATATACTATGTAGGTATCTTTCAGTCCAAAGTGAAGGGTTGCCTTTAACTTGCAAAGATCATCTTTGGTCTAGGACACGTGGGTGACAGAGCCTTGGCAGTGTCATGGATGTATCTGACCAGCCTGAGTCCATGAGCTCTGCAAGGAGAAATCCCTGGGGTAATCACAGGAGTCCATCAGGTCACAACTTGGAATGTTGGATCCATTTATAGGTAACCCTCACAGATATATAAATGCTGCTGCTTTGTCCAAAGCCCATTTTTAGTTCAGTAGCCTCTCATAAAAATGTTACAGTAGACAAAATATTCTGGACAGAAATCTGCTGAGCAGAAGAAATCCTTAGTTGGAAAGTACCCTCTCTTCAGTCTCACCCAACCCAAAACACTGGCTAACAAGTTTGAAATTGTATCACTTTTTAATTAAGTGCTGACTGATGTTACCTTTAGAATCATGGGTTGGAGACGCAGCATGCTGATGATTAAACATCTTGATCCCTACCCCATAATCCTAATATTTTGCCAGTTGGCTATCAAAGTATGTCCGGAGCAGAGCAAGCACTTGGCAACTTCACAGCCTTCAGTAATTTAAGAAAAACCCTGAATGACTCCCTAGATTATGTTCCTATTTTAATCTATAGGCAGTACCTACAGTTGCTGAAGAAAGCTGTTCAGCATTTCTCAGGTTTCACAAGCTTTAAGGAACAGTCACAAGGAACTGTTTTTCCCAACTGCAAAGAGCTTGGTAATTTAATAACAGGCTTTGGACAGGAGACAAAATGTTTCTCCAGGGAGTAACAGTAGGACTCCCTGCAATAAAAAGACCTTGGTCATGGTCCTGCATGTATGGCTGTAAAGGCACACTCCTGGCTGCATCCCTTCCTTAGAGTGAATTTGTCTGGTGAAAACAATTGCAAAATCCTTTGCCATGGTCCATCCTCTTCAATGATGGGCTTACAATTTTGTCCTGAACTGTGGGAAGTTTTTTCAGCTTGGCTGCTTGTGTGGTTTCTGAACCCCTTCAGAATCTGTGGAGTATTTGGGTTAAAAACTGAGCTGAGTTTTTCAGACACTTCCCCAGTCCTGCCACAGGACCAAGTCTGGTCAGAGGGCTATCCAGCAGCCAGCAAATGACTTAAAGAGTAATTCCTCCTCTGACAGACATTAAGTTTTAATGGTATCACATTCAGCAAAATGGACCCAGACAGGGTAGGTTGTCCTTCCTAGCAGGAACTCACCCATCTGTGGCCAGACATGCTGGGAGCTGGGGTAAACTGGAGACGAAAATCTATCTGCAGGAGTGGCTTTGGCTGTCGTGATGAACATTTTTGTAACTTTTCCAGAGATGGTTAACCCCTCCATTTCCTTCAGTGGTTGCTGTTCCTACCCCTTTCTTTCCTTTGGTTTTATTTACCAAGGCTTAAAACCAGTGGTGCAACTATGGTCTTTATTTGGTTTTGGTTTAGCCACAGATTACTTACTCTAAACGTTGCTCTTATTGATACAGACCTCTTGACAGGAAAGATTTTGTTTTCCTGTGTATCCTACAGTAGTCTAGCCAAAGCTTCCAAAACAGATTTGTAATTGCCTGAGTTTAGCTCACTTTTCCAGATCTGAATCCAGGTGTTTCAGAAAAAGCAACTGCTTGTCTCTGTTAGAGGATGTACCCTACTCCCCTGCTACTGGTACAGTATTTGATTAATTCCTATCCACTTCATCTATTTCCCTACTGCTATTTCTCCAGAAGATTTCTGATCTGAGAGCAAAGTTAAAGTGTGAGATCTTTCTACTGTGGCATTTTCTATTTGATGGCTTTTTAAAAGTAATTTCCTGCAATGATGCCACATCCTCTCCTCTTCCTTGGTCTGGTTTTCAGGGCCCTTTGGGCTCTCCCACATCTCTTGGGAAGGTTAAGTTATAATGAGGAGCATAACTCACTCAGCGATTTTCACCATGTTGAAAAATGTAAACTCTTTCATGCTGAAAAAAAGATGTGAAAAAATCCTTTCAGTGAGATTTCATTGCACTAATTAAAAAAAAAAAAAGGTGCAAAAATATCCATTTCACCTTAGAGCTCCATGTGTTTTGTTGCTGTTAGCACAGAGTCTGGCACTGGGAATCCCATCCCAGCTGTTAATAAGGTATTTAAGGGTACTTCATATGCATTCATTACTAAACCAACATTTCTGTTGCAGTTGCTCTGGTGTTTCCCAGACATCATTATCTGATCTTCTAATTATCACAATTTTATTCTTGTGTGGGTAATTAACAGGATGTATTAGGGTTTTCTGTGTGAAATGCTGCTGTTTAAAGTTTTTAACTTCAGAACTTATTTAAGACCACTTCATCAAGGGCCTGGAGCAGTGACCCCAGGTCCCAGTTTCCATGGTGTCTGAGAAAGTGCAGGCATTATCTATGGAATACTCATCTGGGCACTGGCCAGAAGTCACCACCCAACAGGCCTTGATGCTAGTTTAAATTTAGGGTACCTGGCTGCAAAATCTGTTGTCTGGAGAGTCAGTGTACTTTGGCTAAGGTGGCAAGGCATGGTGACATCTGCTAGGTAATAATAAATGGCAGAAATTCCTTCTATCAGCCCGTCATAAATTTATCTTTAGGAGCACCATTCCTAATTTATTCTATGTTTTTCTTAACCCAGCTCAGTGTCAGAATCCAATGAGCCAGAATTAGACCATGGAGAAGGGGCAACCTTCTCCATTCACCTTGGAGAGGGCAGCATGAAGCAAAGGAGGTACCCATACACTGAGCAGGCAGAGGGGAAGGAGGACAGCTTGAACAGCAGCCTTGGAATTTTTTTCAAATTCAGCAGCCCTTTTGAGTGGACTTGGGCCAAACCTTCAAGGGGTGTAAAGTTACCACATCCCTGCACAGCTTTGCACTGCGAGTATGACCCTGCAGGAAATGCAGGAGAGATGTAATGTCAGGGAAGGGGTTAAATGTCTACAGTGCGAGACAGACTTTAAAAAGGACAGCAAAGTGCTTTGATAGCATCATGCCAACGTGAGGCAAGCACAGGAAGCACCAGGTGAGATTATAGTAATGGTGAAATTATATTATTATTACCATTAATAGTAATGGTGAAAGCTGTAAACCAAAGCAAAAAACCGAAATACCTGCACAGCCTGATGTATGTTATAGGTTTTAACTGTGGTGCTGGGTACAAAGTGCCCCTTGTACATCAATTGTGGGGGACATCAAGAGCAAGGATCTTCACTCTTCATCACTATCCCGTGAAGGCAGAAGGATTTTTCTGCCCTCCTTCATTCACTTGCTGCCACCTTGAAGGAGTAACCAGTGTGGGATGCTGAGGGAAACCTGGTTTTCCTAGCCTGGTTTCCCACAGAGAACCTGGTTTTCTATATGGAAAACAGGTCCATTGCAGAGAGGAAGGCAGGCTGGGAAGCACAGCAATGCTCTGCTGCCTAGCCACTCACTGCCTGCAGTTTTGGAGGCTCAACACCCACGAGTCTCTGCTAACTTTCATCACCAGTCTGTTTTCCCATCCCTTGCACCTGATTGGCTTTACTGGGATTTATTCACCTAAGGACAATGATGACAAAAATAAATAAGTAATCATTCAGGAGAGATAGGATAATATCTCCTGCAAGAGAATGCACATTAAGTTGACAGCCTCATGGGAACAGCAGGTGAGACCTTTCTGTTCCTAAAAGTCAGCCTCTGAAAACCTTTACTTGATGGTTTTGTCCTCACTGTCTCCACCCTCCACACCATAGATACTGTCCCTGTGCACTCCTTGTAAGTCCCTGCATGCATTAATTCCACCCTCAGTTATATTAATTCCTATGGGAAAAATGACATCCTTGCCCACTGCATCACTAACCACGATGTTTTCCAGCACCCCGAGTGGTGAGCAGGTCATGACTCTTATTTTTCCCCCATGCTTTGGACGTGCACTCCCTTCTTTGCCATTTGCAAGCCTTGGCTTTGTTGCTGGTCCCAGAGCCACTGCATCACAGCTTCTCCTCTTCAGTCTCGACACTCCTCCCCTCCATGTGCTTTGTTTTCCACAGCAGGAAGGTGTGAACCCTTTCCCAAACACAGAGCTTCACAGGGCCACAGCAATGCCTTGCTTGCAGGAGGAAGCAACCAAACATGACAACCTCAGAGGTCATCCAGAGGAGTATTCCAAGCCTAATTCCCCAACTGCACGGGATGGAAAGTAAGATAAGGAGAAGGAGAGCTTGCCTGCCCTGCTCACACAGCATGAGCTCAACATGGAG
This sequence comes from Dicaeum eximium, assembly GCA_013396995.1. Taxonomy (NCBI): domain Eukaryota; kingdom Metazoa; phylum Chordata; class Aves; order Passeriformes; family Dicaeidae; genus Dicaeum; species Dicaeum eximium. Next base: position 205,723 of record VWZP01002156.1, on the reverse strand, counting down.
CTGTGGTCTATCCAGCCCCTGTCAGGCTGCATCCCTCCTCCCCTAAATGCTTCCCCATGTGGGCTCTGGCCAGTGGTGACATGGGAAAGCAGATGTTTCTCTCCCAAAAAAGCAGTAGCTGAATCCTGAATTGTGTTTACATTCCCAGCAGATATGCAGTGTGGAAATGTCTTGAAATAGGAAATAGTGTCCCGGCTGAGAAGTAAAAGGCATGAGATGAAAAAAAACCCCTATCATCATTTCCTGAGAGACTTGCCAAATTCCTCATTTCTGTGCTTGATTTGCACATCCTGCAGATGTGTCTGCTCCAATTTCCTCTCTGGTATTTTCCTCTTACACGGCATGTCAAGCACAGATGCACATTGACAGGAATGAGGAGCTGGTGTTGTTAATGGTAAGTGAAATACCACCAGGCAGGGGGGCAGTGTGAGGAAGGGGATGTGACCCAGCACACGCTCACAGAGCCAGCCCTGGGTGAGCACTGTCACCATCCACTGTGACCTGTGGTTACTGTTCTAGGCAACCACAAATGGATCCCTGCTGGGGGCTGCAGAGGTTCTGCAGGTCAGAAACAGTATCTGCACAGTCCTGAGGGCTGCAGTATGTCCCCCATGGCATGTTAAGAGCCACCTTTATTAAGAGAGAGATCTCATTTGTGCTCTATATTGGAGGTCTTGTGAGATTTGGGGACCATCTGGCAGAAAATTTCCAAATTGATTTTCAAATCTTCTTTAAATGTAAAACATTTCTTCTTGTCTCTCAGAAGATACCATCTGCACATTTAGTTGTGGGTACTATTGGGAAACATTCCAAAGGAGCAGAGGCAGGCTAGGAAAGCAAGGGGTTTGCATAAATACAGACAGATTTTAAGATTATGGTTCTGATTATTACCTTTTTTGTAATAACCTAGGCTTAGGAGACCTGGTCATGAGCCTCCATGACAGAGATTCTATAAAATACATCTGCTACCTCCCACTGGACCAGCCTCTGATCCCAGCCAGATGCTGACTCCCACTTGCTGTCTCCTCTGGTTTATCCATGTTGAGGTCAGAGCAGGACACAGCTAAGTGGTCACCTGGAGTGATACCTCCAATGGGACCTGACCTTGTTCTAATGCATTCAGGGTCATCTGCTCAAGCAAACATGACCAGTCAACAGCCTTGGGAGCATAGGAGCTCAAGCTAAGGCCACTAAATACCAACTTCTTCTTGCAGCAATTTCCCCCAGTCAGGCAAGGGACACCAGAAGGTCAATGCTCCCAAAACACTGTTTCTGGGCTCCTGTTTCTTGCAGGGTCTATTATTTTCCCTTTTTTTCTCTGCACTGTGTTTTATTTGGAGGGGTCACAGAGCTGTGAGGAGCTGCAGAGGTGAAGGCTGGGTTGGAGTGGGATCTCACTGGTTTGCAGGGGACAGCAAGGGGCTGGGTTGAGTAAGCAATTGTAAGGAAAAAGGGGAAAGTAAGCCAGTCCTTGCTTGGCATGGCACAATATTAGTGCAGAAGCAGTTGTGGGTTTATCACAAAGGCAGAGCTGCCCAGTGTGGTAGATGTGTGTGGGAGCCACGCAGATGCCCTCAGGAGCAAGCAGGCAGTGCTGGGCAGGCAGTGCAGCAGCAATGACTCTCTAACAGTCATGGGATGGGATTCCCCACATTTCTCTAAAAATGGGTTTGCAGGGCCTGTCAAAGACAGGAGATGCAATCTGACAGGCCTGCGGTGTGGTGTGGTGCACCAAACCTCATTGTGCCTGCTACAGCTGGGTAAGGCAGAACTTTGTCAAAAGTGGTTGTCATGACAAAGAAATCACCAAGGAACATGGGAAAGATCGTATCAAGGGAAGGAGATAAATTAAGGAGATGCATTTTGAATATATAATGGGCTGGAAAAGTTGTCGGAACAAATATTGCCTGGGGGAGCTGGAGTGCAAGTCCAAGGCCAGCCACAAGTGGAAATGAATTCACAGGGTAGATCCCAGCTCATCCCCTGGAAGCTGAGCACCTCAGTGCTCTGGGCTGTCGAGGGGCCCAGGCCAGGAGGAACAATAGCAAGAACAGATTAAATGGAGAGATTAAGGTCTTGTCTATACAAGAAAAGTTGTATCAGTTTATTTAGATGGGTTTGGAGTGATGTAGTTAAACTGGAGAAAACCCCAAGTGTAGAGGCACTTGAGCTCCAGCTGCAGTGCAGCACAGCACTTTTGAAGATCCAGGGCCAGATGCCTATCTGGGTGTCTGAATGCTGCTGGGAATGCCTTCCCCTGAGCCAGCAGAGGTGGGGTGAGGACAGATGTGTGGAAGCCTGTGAGACACCGAGGGGCTGTGGCTGCAGCTGCTGGGGCCAGGGCCCCCGGGAGGCTCCAGGACACCTCCCTGTCCTCCTATCCAGGCATGAGGACTGTGGGGCAGGTGATGAAACTTGGCATAGACACCTGTGATGGTGCATGGGGAATTTCCCTGGTGAGTGCTTTTATGCTAGAGGAGAATGCCATTGGAGCCATAGAGGATCAGGACTTTGCTGGGATGCAGCCTGAACTGACATTGCCCTGTTCAGCGAAGTTTCTTCACATTTATGCAGGCTTTGTTTCTCATCCTGTGTGATAATCCACTGAAGGTGATTAGGATTTTATTTTGCTTTTCAAGCTGCCTAATTAATGAGTTATGCTCTCAAAGTCTGCCAAAAAGGGCAGTAATTTTCCTTTAAAAATCATGCACCAGCCATTCACTGGCAGCAGCTGAGCCCTGATGTGCCATTACAGTTGTGTTTTCTGAATGCAGAAAAATGGGACAGCACAAGCCACTGAGGCCATACTGACAGCTCTGCATCACTCTGAGAAAACAACTTGCACTTTTTCTCAGCCTGTAGGAAAAAAAAAAAGATAAAAAGGACTATTTTTGATGGGTTGATCCTGTCAGATGCTGCACACACATTTTCATGCATGGTGCATCTCCACTGACAGAAATATTAAACTAACATTGATGAGAACATTGGTTTCTTGGTAAATCACTGAGCAGCACACAGCTGTGTGCTGTGGCCAGCACCCTCCACTTGCATGCACATACAGAGCTTGCATAACTCCACAGTGAAAGCAAATGCTATTATTAGTTTGTAAAGCAAGGTTTGTTGAATTTGGCAGACAACGTGCATGTGTAAATTCCCCCAAATTAATTAAAACGTTTAGAGAGATGGTGGAGATAGCAGCACTGCTCATCTTATAGATAGTTTTAACAGGTTCACAAATGCTTTTATGTAATTAATTAATGCTTGGCTACCTCAGGTGAAATGATCTGGGCATGCATGCTTCCTTGAATCAGGCCAAAGGTAGAGGGGCAAAATCATACTCTGTTTAAGCAGCTTTTAATCAAATTTGGTCTGAAGCCCATTGTGGGCTTTAATTTGTCTCTGGAAGACAAAAGTGATCTGAACTGACTGTATGAACAGAAGATAGAAAATGCATGAAATAATAAATAATGCCGTGGTGCTTGCCAGCAGTGAGTGCCAGAATTTTCTTCTTGCCTGGTTTGCCTGGTTTAGCCCTTCTTTTGTAGCTGCAGAGTGAAACCAGGCTCAGGCCCAGCCAGCTGGTCTGGTGCCAACCCTGTCACTGGTCTGATGGCATTGTGGTGGCATTGTGGTGGCATTGTGGTGGCATCGTGAGACTCGAGCTGCTTAGCATTGGTCACTTCCTGCAAGAGAAAGCATGGGATGTTTTGGTGCAGGAGCCACCCAGATTTAATGGGATATATCAGAAGTGCTCCTGCCAAAAAAGGACAGCTAATGGCATCTTCTGTTTTGTGCATGGGGACACAGGCACATGCAAAGTGTGAAACACAGCAAGGAGACAAAGACCTCCTAAAAAAGAAAACCCACAGCTTAACATGAAAATTACTGAATTTTCTGAATTTACTGTATAATTTTCTGAAATTACTGTATAATTCCAGTGTGCCTGGGAACATGGCTGAGGAAAATAACCTTTTTTTCATCAGATGCCAGATATGCTGAGTGCTAACTGCTGATCACTGTACCATACCAGTATATCTCACTCACTTTTTGTCAGTGCTCACCATGGTGTACTGCCCCTGCTCTAATAGGTAGAAAGGTGAATTTTAGTCCTTTACTGCATTATCAGAATAATTCTTTTAAAAATGGTTGTTTGTTTTCCTTGGGCAAAATCAGGCAGAATTAATGACCACAGTATAAAACAACAAATCTGACCACAGATGAAGGTGAGTGGAGAACCTTCCCCTCATTTTCCTCTGCAAGGAGGACATATCTCATCTGAGCCACCAAGAAAATCAACTTGGAGATCTACCATACCATTTTCCTCTTTGCTTTTCAGAACAGCATTACACTTTAAAAAATCCTATATAAAGCACATCTGTGTAAGCTATGCTCCTTTCAGGGAGGTACTCAGCTGACTCAGACTCACCTCTGTCTCTTCATGGAGACCAGCTAGACACAGCTCAGGAGCAGACCCAGGTTATCCAGTTGTTTCCAATTCAGTTAAATCAGTCTCTGGGTATAGCACAGTCTATTTCAGTCCTCTGGTGATGAGGCTGCTTCTCACTTGTTCATCTTCTGACCTTATGAGACTTGCTGCATGTGGCCCAGCTTTAATATATACATATAAATAAATACTTACACCTCTTGCCTGCCCCCTGAATGCCAGGGACATGATGTAGCCTCACAGCCAGGATATTCTTCTCTGTGTGCAAGAAAAGAGCTCATACTCAGGCAGCCTGGTGATGCTGGAAGCCAGGTCCTGCTGGAAGTGGGCACGGTTCTAGGCATAGGAATATTTCCCAGAAGTGGATAAAGCAAGTTAAGATGTTCTCTGGACTGATTTTAATGCCCTTGTTATGGGTAGACTTCCCTTGAGCACACCTGCCAAATCAGATCAATTGAAAGCTTTGGACTACTAGTGCCTAAACCTGTATATGTCCAACATCTTTTGCATCTCTGTCCAGATCAGAACCTTTTTGAAAATCGTCTTAGAAGTGTCAAAGTTACCAGGCACATTCTTAATGTATAATGTCCAAGATTAAGTGCTGCTGCAGAGCAACTTCAGGTGGTCTGCATTTTATTTTGAGTAGCTCATTACAAAAGTTAACAGGACCTCTGCCAGGAGGCTGATGGCACTTTTCCCTGGGTCAAAGTAGCTGGAACACAACTAATTTTCATCCAGGTAGTCACCTAGGGATCTCTTATCCAACTCTGGTATTGAATGGATGCTAAATGAGAAAGCCAGCAATGCTGCTTCCTGCATCACATTTGGTATTTTCTTTTCCATGACTGTGATGCCAGACAAACTCCCACCCTGGAAAAATGGCTTGTGAACTAGATATCCTGCACAGCTGTATGTGAGAGTACTTCCTATTTATTGTTTAAAGAAAATCTCTGGAGTAAATTGTGGAAGAAAAACATGGGTATAAATGTGGATTAGGTTACTCCCTTGTAAAACACACAACGCTTCAAAGAGTGTGAAGCAAAATGCTCACATTCTTCCTTTGTTTCTGCTTTGCTTCCTTTGACCAAATCCTTTTCTAGGATTACTTAAATCCTCAGAAGATTTTATCTCTGTGTGCACTGGTACAGTTCTGAAGTAACTTCACTGGCTCCAGCAAGGCTGTTCCAGATCCAGGGTTCTGCAAAAGAGAGCAGTCCAATACCCATTCTCAGTCATAGCATTTGAGCACTGCTGTAAGACCTTGCACATCTCTATCTGAATCAGGGCCTTGTAGTGTTCAACACTGTTCCCTCTGTTCCCTTTTCTGATGGAAAAAGCATCCTGGCCAAATGGGTATGATGTAAGTCACATTTAAAACTTCAATTACTCCATGGATTTCTTGCCTGTCTCTTACCATTCTTTGTTTTGCCTCTTTCTTGATTTTCTTCATGTTCTTTTCTATCTTTTATTCTCTCTATTTATCCAGGTTAGCATATTTGTACATTCATAAGTATGTACACAGGTATAGGTACCCTTCTTTTGGCCTGTCATGTCTTACGAGTTTATCTCATTCTAGCCAAAAATGTATGCATATATTTGAATTTATAAACATATAAAGAAATTAATATTTTCCTGACATCATTCTTGCAATGGTAATTCTAAATGGGTATTTCTAAAATGTTCTGGCCTTGCTTGACTTGCGTGTTAAAGCTTCAGTCAAGAAAGAAGCAAATTCTTCACCATCTCGTGAATAAACTGAATCCAGCCTTTTATTTGTCTGAATATTCCTCTCTATGTCCATCTGTGCTCGCTGTAAAGGGGTGTCACCAACAGGCACAAACTCTGCTGCTGACCTTCTCCTCTGTGGGATCTCCAGCAGCCCATTCAGCAGGGTTTGCTTTCCTTCCCAAGGAGAATGGATCTCTAGGGCAGAGCTGGGAAGTTCAGCATGATGGAGCAGTCTGGAGGAACTTAGGTCTGACCATCAGGCTCAGCAATATCATACAGTCATAATGACCCTCCTACAGCTACAGTGTAAGACTGTTGATCTTTGGTGGTTGGGAATCACTTTCACCATAGTTACAGTTTATGGGGTAATGGCCAGGCCTGATGTGCCTGCTACTGAAACCCCACAAGTTTGGCTGCATGGGGAAGGATGCAAATCACATCATCTTTTTATTGAAGGACATTAGCATTATATAATACACTAGCATTAAGGGCACTTTAAAAAAAAAAGTATTCCTCAACCATGGTTTTGATCTTAAAGTTCGTCAGTGAAAAAGTCACCCTCAGAACAGCCTGTGCTCCCTGAATGGGTTAAGAGGAGAGTCTGTGTTACTTCTGGATTCTCTACTCTGTGGCATCAATTGTATTTGTCCCAGAATTATGGTAGTCTGCAATTTGTGGAGGAAGCAGATATTGGAAGCAGATATATTTTCTAAAGAAATGAATGGGACTGTTATTCAGATAGCAAAACCATCCATGGGCAAGGGGGAGTCTGTCCAAAAAGCTGTGTTTTAACTTTATAGAGAAAACCAAGGCAGTTCTGAACCTGGGGAAGCAGCCATTTCACTCTCTTCACTGAAATCCTTCCAGAAGAGAGACAAACCATGTCCGTGTCCTGGAGGAAGACCTTACTTTTGTTCTTTCTTGTTGTGTTTCTTCATATAAACATATCCAAGACTGAAAGTATTTGGCTGTTCTTCCTGTCTGGAAACATAAGGGGAGTCATGATGATTAGGTAAGTTAGCTGTGGGGTGATGCATCTCACTGCCTTAACCACCTGGAAATTAGGTGTCTTGGCTCCATGAATTTTTGTGGCTCTATGAGCCAAGGAGGAAAAAATTGCACCTTTGTTGAGCAGTTCAGCAACTGCCTTAAGCACCTGTCCTAGGACAGGATGACTTACCCTCCAGAGGTGTTTGCCTCTCCACCTTACCTGCAGAGGGAACGTATACAACCAGTTCAGACTGAATGTATAATTTTTAGAAGGGTGGAGTTAGCTGTCCCTGTATGTCTGATTTCCTGCTCTGTGCTCCCACAGTCCTGCTGTGTGTTGCTGTGAATGTGCTGCTGTCACAACTGAATTCAGCTGCCACTGTCATCATTTCTGTGTCCAGAAGACTGCTGAAATGAAATGTCCCATCTAACAAGGACACACTTTGAAGGCAGATTTTCCATACCTCTTACTTTGCACAGACTAGCGTGTTTCTCTCATTTTTTAGCGTGAGTACTTTATGCAAGGAGTCTAAAAATCTACCAAACAAGGATAAGGATTCACTCTGAGAGGTGTCTTAGCTGCTCTGTGTCAAAACATCCCCATATGTAGTTTTATCAGCTGTTTTAGGGCTGTTGGTTTATATCTAACATTGTTATGCTTTAGGACAAAAATACAGCGGTGCCTCCTGGACAAGTATTTTTATGCTATTAAAAACAGAACTCCTTCTTTCCTTCCCTAAAAAACAGCTCCACAGAAGTAGCTTTAAAAAGTAGATAATTTGCTGTCTACTTCTGGTTAATGCTTGATTTACATTGTTGTTACTGGGCCTTGTAAAAAAGGGCTGCTGCTATCACAACATTTGTAGATACAAAAGCAGTCAAAACCAGCCATTTGAAAGTCCTCTGCTCTGTAACCCAATATTATTTAGCTATGGCTTTGATCTTGTGCCTGGAAAAAATCTTTTCCTTGAAACGCTGAAAGTTCTCACATTCTAATAATGCATCAAAAGTGATACAGTAAGTGGTTCAGCCCATCTCCATGTTAGCTCACTTCATGGAGCCAAATAAATACCTTTTCCCCCTTATTTCAGCTTTAATTTTGTGTTTTCTTTGCAGTGATTCTGGGGAGTAGAGCGTTGCTGATGCTTGGGGAAGTGGGAGGGTGAGAGCTCCGGGTAACTCCAGGCACAGCACAGCCAGATTTCCTCCCACAAGACTGCCAATGCCCTGAGCACCTCCAGACGTCTCGTGAGCACAGACTGCTGCTCCTGCCAAATTGCATGATGGTTTTGGGGATGGAGGCAAATATCCATTGAGTATTTACTTGATGCTATCAAACTCATTTGTCTCCTAACCAAAGTCAGAGTCCCTAGAGGTGAAATTCAGTGCATCAATCCACTGCTCCATCTTATGAAAGGAACATCATTAACATGCCTTACACATGAACAAATGTGGCTTTGTTCCATGTTACTTCATTAATGCATTATTTAGGGTGATAGATTTGAAAGCCAGAAGGCACCTTTGTGATGACCTAGTCTGATCTCATGAGTACCACAAACTAGTAATCCAGGCAGTAACCTGTGGTTGATCTGTATCATGTATTTTAGAAAAATAGCCAGTTTCCCATGGCAGTTTGGACTGATCTCCCTAGATGTGCTGATTTCCAGCAAGTGGTTTGCCAAAGGGAGAGCAGAAAACACAATAGCAAAGCTGATGTTTGCTGTGCAAATCTGGAACAGGAGTTTCACCCTAGGAAGCCAGACAAGCCCAAATACAAACAAAGATGGAAACAGCACCATTCTGTAGATCTGAATTTAGATCTAACCTTTGGCTGAGGGCCTATTTCCCATCTTGAATTGAAGTGCAAAGCAGTCTACTCAAGAAAAAACCATTTACTAGTTGAATACCATGGGTGAATTCTGAAAAAATACAGCATTTTGGGCTCCTGTGGAGAGAAAGATTTGTTATTCTGGAAGAAAATAAATATCCTGAGAAATGTTTGTAATTTCATTTTTTCCTTTTCAATTGAGAAATCTGTTCTTGGGTTTGAGTGTACAGTCAAAAAAGGCTGAACTATGGAAATGCATTTGTTTCCATGAGCTGAAGTCCATGAACCTGTCTATACTTTCTTTGCTAGCTTGCTCTGTGAGCTGCTGGAAATACAGGAATTTTTTGAAGTAGACCAGAGAAGACTGAAGGAGCCCATGTCCATCCCTGGGAACATCTTCCATGAGGTGGCTGCTCCTGTAAGGGTCTGCTCTCCCCACAGGATGTAACACAAGATCTGATAACTGGCATGTCATCCTTGGAGCTGGACAGAAGAACATCCAGTCCACCTGGTCCCAGAGCTGACTTTGCAAGCCTGCCCTGGTGAAGAAAGAGGTTAACTGACTGCAACACAAGTGGGTTTTGTCGAGTTAAATGGCTGGGTTAGGGACTGAGCAGAAGCACCCCATGAAGGGATGCTCTGTTTGATCCGTATTTGGAAGCAATGTCGTAATTGTACAATTCAGCAAAATTCCAGGCAAGCTGTTGCTGAAGTGCTGTGGAAAAGTAAGTGCTGGAACAAAAGGCAGGGGCAGTCAGGGGAGGCTGTGGTGAAGTTCTGGGAAGATTATTGATTTATTGAATGGAGGTCGAAACTACTCAGCAAAAAGGCAGGAAATCTTAGCACAAATAGGCTCAATGTGGAAACAAGGAACTTTAACACTGAGCAGGAAAAAACAGGGCACATAAGTGTAAATGAAGCATTTAGAAAAGGTAAATAAGGAAGGTCAAGGCTTTCCATGACACACATCAACTGGTACGGTGCAGCAATGAGCAAACACCCCTTAACACGCGTGACTGGCACTGTTGGCCCTTGCATGATGGAGGAGAGGCAAAAATAGAGTGACTCATGATGAATTGGCTCAAGTGCCAAAGGACTCCAGAGTTCCTGGGCTAAATCTACTCAAAGAACAAGTTCTTTGGGCAAGGTCTGACCTCTACCCCCGGATCTGGCTGCAAGACCATACCTCAGCCTTCCTGCTAAGCTCTCTTTTCTTCCAAACCACAGCGGCCACATCCTAACTACCTGTGAGGAATAATCTCTCCCCCACGCAAACTCCCTGCCAGTGCCTAAGAAACTCTTGGGCAAGCACTAGCTGGCCTGGGTCAAAATCCTGCCAGGGATCATGTTGATGATTTTGTCCAGTTATTAGTGTGGGCATAAGGGACAAAGAAATCCAGTATAAGCCCTCTGCTTGCAGCATGCTCATTTGAGGGGTCAACAGAGTCGCTTCCCTTCTGTGCAGTTCCTGGTGTTTTCTGATTGTCCAGTGACTGTGTCACCTGGAAACCAGGATGAATCCATGCATCCACTCAAAATCCAGCCAGGAGAACATCAGTACATTCCCTCAGTGCTTCAAAATGGCAGAAGTTTCAAATACCAAAATCCTCTCGTAGTGTCCTTTCTGCCACTTGGTGGCTCTCAGCTCTCCAAGCTGTGACTTTCCCTAAGTGAAGGTGTGGGACAAGCTGGCTCAAGAGGGTGGTGTGGAAAGGCAGCACCATCAGGCTGAGCAAACAGACTGTTGCAGTGTTTTGGCACATGGCTCCTCACTCACATCTTCCTTGTTTTCCAAAACAGAGACAGACAGTGTTAAAGCCTTTGTGGCTGCTCCCCACAGCAGTTCTTAGACAGGAGCTCAAAGCTCCTGCTGTCTCCCTGCAGTGTTCAGACCTCTGCTCCACCCTACCCTGCCTTCCTCTTGGCTGTCTGGTTGTGAGTGCAGCCCTCCTGGCCACAGACCTGTCTGTGTATATGCACTCATTTGTTTGTGTGCATTCATGGGAAGGCAGCACAGAAACCACCACTGGCACATGCGGCTCGTGCTGGCTTTGGAGAAAAGCTGTCTGCATTTGTTTGCTCGTGTTTTTCATTATGCAGCCAGAGTTGTACTGGCGAGGCTGAGATGAGCATGGAGCGGTTTGCCTGAAGATCCTTGGTGCAAGACAAGAAGGAGCAAAGCTCTAGAGAAAAATGTCTTTGCAGTGCTTTTTACTCGAGTTAGTAAAGCATTTCTTAAAATGCTGCTTTGTTGATCGCAAAGTGACTCATAGGAGTGTAAGAACTTCCTTTGGCCATCAAAGCTGAGAGCAGTCTAACCACAAGTGAATGCTCAGGTGAAGAGTTTACATGGATGCATACAAGGAACATGTCATTACAAGCACCCAATGTTTTCCAAATCTCACTCCTGTGGAGCTTGAGACAATTGACCCATTGGGATGGGTGTATCCGTCTCCCTTGAAGTTGTCTCTCAGTCACGTAGGAACTGCAAATTTTAAAACCTGCATTGGGTTTTAAACCCTGCATCTGGGCTCTACAGAATCATGTAGTAATGAATTCCACAATGCAATTAGTCAATGGCTAATAAGACGGTTTTGTTTGGTCCAGACCTGTAGCACAATGATTTCTCCCGCTGGCCCTTAGTTCTCACTTTATGACAATACTTGCTCAATATTTTCTCTTAATCCATCTCCTTCACAGGATCATCCTTTTAGAAATTTCACTCAATTTTCCAGTACCATTTACCCTTTCCTCATGGCAAAGCTGTTGCATACTTGTTATCTTCCTAGAAAAGTTCCACGGACCTGCACAAACTCTTTACCACTGGTGGCAATAATTGTGTGCATATCACACACCAAGGTCATACTCCAGAGAGCCACGACTCCAAGTTGTTTTCTCCATGGTAAAGCAAAGCCTCCTGCTGCTTCCATATACTTAGAGCTGATCTTCCCATATGTTCCTATGCCACTTTCCATGAGTTGACACTGAATTTTTCTGGCCAGCCTCTTGACACTGCAGAGTTCTTTGGTTTTTCATCAGGAGCTTTAGGTTGACCAGCCTCAGTTCTTCTCTCTGAAAATGTTATCACTGCACTGTCCAAAAGACTGCCTTCAAATTATCATGTGTTTGATGATTTTTCATAAATCAGCCCAGTGCTTGAGGAGAAACTGCCTGGGACCTCTTAGTGTTGGTCCAAGGCTTGGGCAGGAGGGAGCACCAGGTCCCTGGTGGCGGTGGGAGCCTGTTCACCAGTGAGAGACACTGCAGCATCCCCAGAGGAGCTGTCCTTACTGGTGCCAGTCCAGACAGAAGGAGTTCCACAGGGTGGAGGTGCTCCTCCTTGTGAAGCTGTTTGGAGAATGAGGTGAGGCATCCCTTGCATTTGTGGTTCTGAGCATCAGCCTCTGCTCTTCATGCAGAGGCCACACAGCTGACAGGGCTGTGCAGCAGGACACAGACCAAGCCAGTGATATGCATCTCATGGGTGAGGACACAAAGAGAAAGGTGCCATGGCTGTGCTCTGCCAAAGAGTGAAATACAAGTCTGGGTAAGCAGGGCACAGGGCCAGGAGTCAAGTGTGGGATTGTCCCTCAGCATGAGGAGGGTGACCATTCTGTTTGCTCCTCTAGCTCTGGGTAGTTGTCCATAGCTGGGCATGCCTTCTAATTTTTTCTAGTAAGTTTTTTCTAGTGTTCTTGTGCGGATATCAGTGCTGGAAAAGTATAGAAAAGACCACAGGGCTGATCAAAGGTAAGGAATGGCTCTTGTCCAGGAGGTGAAATAGACTGGGAAGAGAGATGGCTGGAGGAGGATGAGATATAAATCCACAAAGTCATGCCTGCTAGGAAGAAAGCACCTAGGGGATCATTGTATCTTCCAGTAATAGAATCACGGGATGCCAAATGAAACTCCCAAATGGCAAGGTCAGTGCAAAGGAAAGGAGGCAGTTGTGCTCCCAGGGAGGAGGTGAAGGTGTGGGACCCAGTTGTGCCAGAGGTGGTAGGTGCTCAATGTTTACACAAGCTCAAATTCATGGGAGAATTATCCATTGATAGTTATTAAATATGAAACCACAACCTCTGCTCCAGGATATCCGTGAAGGGTGGAAGAACATCCTGGAGCAGCAGTTTTATAAACCTGTCCTTTATACTCTTCCCTGGCATCTCTTTTTTGCCAGGAAGGGAAAAGATCCTGAGATAGATGGATCCTTGATCTGGCACACATGGGCATTCTTAGGAATGCAGGTGTGTTCTTCACATGAAGACAAAAGAGGGTTTTTCCGGCATTTGGACAATTTTGGTCCCGCTAATGCTACAAACTCAATGAAACAAGGTTATGGTTAAGACAACTCCATAGGACACCAGTGCCCAAATCCTTTTGCTGTTCTTGGCCCACAATGGCTCCTGACTTGCCCATGTATAGGTCAGATCCAGAAAACAGGAGCAATGCTTCTATGTAGGAAAGACAGTGCAGACAGAAAAGCTAGCTGAATTTGTCTGCTATAGCCAGCTGTGTTGGGTGGCCTCGGTGTTGGTGCCCCCTGTGCAATGTTCAGGCTGATCCAGCTGTATTAAGTCATTCAACTTGGCAAATCACGGAGTGTTGAGCTGTGTCTCTAGTCAAATTATTGCCTTGTACTCCCAAAATGTGTATGAGAGGTGCAGCAACAGAGCTGGGTGCTCAGTGATGTCAGGTGGAGCAGCACTTTTTTCATAATGGAGTTTTGTTTGGAAAGAAATGCTGGATGAGATGATACAGTTTTTGGGACTGCTGAGGTACTTCATGTGTTTGAAACCAAGTGGATACAGCATATGAAAGAATCAAGGTCACCCTTGGGATGTGGGCCACCCAGCCTGAGAGCTTGGCTCAGCCCCACAAGAATCATTTCCTCAGCCTGCCAAAGCATGAACCAGGGGTTAGCCTGTGCTCGTGTATGTCATGGTTTTCATCTGATAACACTGCCTGATGATTAATCTCTACAATTAATTGTGCATTAATATAGCACACTGCAGCATATTGAAATGGCAATGGAGATTCTCTCCTCAGCAAAATGAAGGAGTTTTATGGCTTGTAATAGAACAGGTAGAAGAAAGAACCTTATTTTAAACTTGTGTGATGCAACATGTTGAGTCCATGTGTCCCTTGTGTTGTGATACCCAGCCATCCCTCTCTCCCTCCCTTTTGACAACCCAGTGCAGCATTGGTTGTTACTACTCTGGCAACCATGGACATGGAGAGATTGTGGCTATGTTGGGTGATCTTCTGCTGAAAGAAGGAGACTGAATATCTGCACTAAGCCTCCTCTGCAACCCTGGGCTGTATTTCTGTTGGGAGAGCAGTATCGTGCAGCTGCCGTGGGGTGGGATGCTGTCCTGGCTGTAGGCAGATAAGGGAACGTGCTGAGCTCTCCAAAGGGCTGTGGGGCTGCTCTGAGGGGTGTGTCTCACCCTTCCCATGGCTGTCTAGGAGCTTCTCCAGGAACCTAAAGCCATGATTCAGTCATTTCTTCCTCTTGAGCTCTCACAGTGGCAGGCAGCTCTTCATTTTGGGTGTGAAGGTAGGATGGCCTCTGGTCTAGGGGATGGAAAATCTTCCTAGGTTGCACCTATTTCAGCTACAAATGACACAGTGAAACAATGAATGGGAGAAAGTGCAGTTCCTTCCTACAGGTGACCAACCTGTGCCATGGGTGCATCATGACAGCACTCTTAGACCAACATATCATTCATAAAAAGCAATGGACACAGAATGGACTAGGTCTGTGAAGGAACCAGCCATGGTACTGTGATCCTCAAAGTGGAGAATCACGGCAAGGTAACACAAGAATGACAAGAGCATGCAAATGTCAACAAAAAGAAATCATCTCAGAGCATGTGCAGACATGTCTAGGTTAAGCTGACCAATGAACAAGTCTGGCACAACTTCTTTGCTGTAAGTTCTGTAAAAGCCCATAAACTGCCCAAAATACCAGCTTTGCAAACTATCCCCTAGCACCCTTTTCTGCTCAGCATGGCACCAAAGGTTAGAAGGTGAATCTTGGCTCCATGAGCTCATGGGTCTGGCTCTCTGGGCAAGGACCTAAACACCAACTGAGGGACAAGAGTGCAGGGGCTGGGTGACAATCATTCCAGCTGGTGGAAAAAAATACAACAAGGCAAAGTTAAAGTTTGTAGGGACAGCCCAGTGGAACTGAGCAGGTTCTGCTCTGCTTCTTAGCCTTCTTAACCCATTTGGCCCCAAACGTTATAAATTCTGCACACTCCTTGGCTCTGAGTTATTTGTGGAAGGAAGAAAGGAAACCAGATGGAAAAATAGGGAACCTAAAGCACACATCTAAAAGCAGAGAGAAGTTAACCCATACTTGTTTGCACATAGTCAAGCAGTGGGTGCCAGGAGGGAAGCAGGCAAAACCCCCTCACTTTTCTGGCAGTAACTGTGTCTGCAGCACTCGCTGTGGTTTCCATTCTGCCAGGTGGGGGATGCTCTGGGGGTTCTCATCTGACAGAGCACTGATCTGAGAGACGCTGAGTGCCACATGAAAATAGAGCTCATGAGCAAAAGGGTGCTAAACAGAGCAAGAAGAGGACACCTGAGAATTTGCAGCTGACCTGAGGCCATGGCTTCTAATCTGGCTGGCCACCACCACACTGTCCTTGTACCCACGGAGCTGCCTGGTGTGTGGGGCTCAGGCTGACACAGTTCCTGGCTTCCAGCTGGGGGTAAGATGGGTCCTGGCTACCAAGTCCTGCCCTGACAAACCTCCATGGGGAGGCCCCACGGTCCCAGCACTGGGTAGCCACCAGCCCACATGCTGCACTGACACTGGAATGGGGCAGAGGAATTGAATCTCCCTAAAACTAATGTGACAGGAGTGAGATGGACAATGTCTCCTTCTGGGACTCCCCACATTATCCTCTAATGAAATAACTGAATTTTACTGAGCAGAAGTTACCACAACATACAGATGAGAATGTGTACTGCCTTCTGAGAGGTGGGATCCCAAATGCTGCAAGGCATTGCAATTCATGCTGGTAACTCAGCAGGTCCACTATGAATTTAAGGAGAGGTTCTCAGGACTAGGTGACATTTTATTGGCTGCACTGAGATGGACATTTCTTAAGTAGTTTTGAAAGACTTAAAAAAAACATGTGTGAAAGTCATGTGAGAAGAGGAAAGGCCTCAGGTGGTTCATCCACCTAAAGAAAAGCAAAAGAAGTGTTGAGAGAAGTTCCTATTGTTAAAAGCATAGATCTGTTGAATGACAGGGTTCATGTTAGAAGATGGAGTCTCTGTAAGATGTTATTAGAAACTTCTGTTCTTCAATTAAAGAAGTCATGCACTTAGCCATAGGATCCTGCATATCAAATCTATTTTTGCTGGTATATCTGCTGTTTAAGCACATTGCTGTCAAATCCAGGCTTTGGCGTGAAACCATCAAGCACAATTACCCTCCAGTCCAACAAACTGTTGGAAAACCTACCAAACTCAAAGGAAACCGCTGTGGCAAGACAAAGAGAAGTGATCAGAAGGCAGACAAATGGAGAATAAACATGGGAATGCCCAAGAGTTAAGAAATGGAAGTTGTCATTTTGGAAGGAAACACAAGTACATCATATATTAGCTAAACTGTCAGCAGTAGCCTTCATCACGTGGTAAAAGAGTTGAAGAACTGATGGGAATGTAGAAATTCAGTTGTGTGGAAATAGGGTTATGTTTTAGAGAGATGTATATTGAGGAGTCCTATGTAGGTCTGGGAATTCCAGTCAGGCATAGCTTCATCTCAGAGGAACAAGCGTAGGAAGCTGCTCTCTGAACACTTATCTCTCATTTGTGAACACTTGCTATGAGTAGTAATGACTGGTTGACCTTCATGGTAAAAAAACCCAAACTGTTTCTCCCAGTGAAGGACCTTCCAGTTCTCATCTACTGATGCTTTGCACAACTAAAGCTGGGAACAGCGGTGCATGGCCTGCCAGGAACCAAGAGTAAGGTCACTGCACAGAGAGCCAGGACCAAAGACACTCCAGGAGAGCTGGGATCCATGGGATTGCCATTTCTGTGTGGGGAGGAAGCTGCCTTTTCGGGTGGTACAGAACAATTGCCACAAGCAGCTGTGGGGAGCCTTGGCTGGGTGAGGTTATCCCAGAGGACACATGGGAAATAGGCAGCATCTCCCCCAAAGCCAGAACAGAGAGCCCTGAGCTGGCTGCTCTGCCCAAAAAAGCCTCAGATGAGCCCCAGGGCATGGCACAGCCAGAGCAAGAGGCCTTCTGGTGCTTTGTGACAGTGGCTGATGTCTGGCTGGAGACACCCTCCATTAGAGCTCAGCATATGCACAAACTCCACATGCACACCCCCTCTGGTCTCTGCTGTCTGGAGGAGATGTGCATGGTACACCAACCTCTAACAGAGGTCATCCCTTATATAAACTGCCAGGGAAATAAACTAGAAAATTGCTTCAAAAGATCATATTTTTCATAGAAGAGGCTGGAGTGGGTGGGGATTTCTTTCAGAATTCAGTTGTCAAAAAAAAGGAAGAGGTGCTCAGGTCTTCTGGTTTAGATGCTGAATCTCTCTAGAGTATGGCATAAGTAATTTAACTGTTCTGCCCCTTCTTTGCTGCTGTGAAAAACAGTGAAATCTCAATGCCATGTGACTTTATTTAGAGTGTAGATTATTTATACAGATAATAAATGCAATGTCAGGACTAACTATGACTGTGAAATGGCCTTTCTCCCAGTGTGAGCACCAGCTCTAAATAATTAATGCTTCTGAGACTTCTCTAAGCCCCCAGATTCACATGGGACCAGGGGAACAGGAATGCTAATTGTAGAATCATCGGCAGCTTTGCTGGACAAAGCACTGAACTCCTCTTCTTCAGCTCCTCCACCTCTAAAACTGGGATGTCTGTTGGTTTTACAGTCATGTAGTGAAGACTGATTTATTGTTTAATTTGTGTAAAGAATTAAATAAGTGCTAAGTATTATTATTATCAAGCCAGAAGGGTGAGTCAATGACTCGTTTCCTATCTGAGCTTGCCTTCAAGGTTTGATGTTTCTGGCAGATTACAGGAATTGAATATCTGCCATAGGTTGTATCCATACAGGGATGCAAATAAAGCACTTTCGTGGGCATTGTGTTGCTTCATGCCTTGTGATTACAGAATAAAGGTGCATAGATTAAAACCACTTTGGGATGCACAGCATCTCCACAGGCTTTTCCACTCTGGGAATCACAGCAGTAGGTTCCTACAGGCACAGGAAGAGATGGGTGCATGGGCAGACTCACAGGGGGGAGAGGATGTTTGGTTCTGCTCTGCTGCAGATTTCCTGTATGTCTTTTGTAGGTCTGCTGGGAAAATCCTCACAGACCACTTTGGAAAAGCTCAGATGTCCCTCATCTGCTGTGCTGTTCAGGTAAAGCCATTTGGGCTGTGCAGAACTGGTGACATTCCTTGAGCATGGCCCCAAGCAGGGAGCTCACCCATCTCTGCCATGGAGTCACTGAGTACAGGGGGAGTGTCAAGACCATTTCTAATTATTCACTGGGAAGCATCATGGTTTTGATGTCTATCACTAACTTTGCTGAAACTTAGGGCATGTATGCCAACCCCCACACTCTCCTGAATTGATCCCAGAGAGCAAAGTCAAAGTTTGCATTAATTACTCAACCATTCCTTGGCCTTTCCCTGTTTTCCCTTGTCCCCTGCAGCCACGTTCATTCCAGTGGGAGTGCTTACGATGGCCCAATCTTGTCTCCATTAAAAACAATGGGATCTCTGCCACTGCCTTAGAAATTAATATCTGAAAAGTCATACTGAAGAGGGAGTTTATCTGGATTAAGGTAGATTGTGACATTCAAAGCAAAATAGCATCTTTCCAGAAGGAAAATGCCCTGACTGAACCCTTTTATCCAGAGGCATCTGGGAAAGAATGTTTCGTTTAGTTTAGTTTTACTGTTTGGGAGTATGATCTCACAAAAGGTTCTTCTCAGATACTGTTGGGATATTATTTCACAACCCAAAAAACTCTTCATTTGTTAGTGAAATAAATCTTCAGGAATTTTGTCAGTATTTCTTTTTTTTCAGTTGTGAGCGTCTAAAATGAAGTCCTGGAGCCATTTCCTAGTTATTTAGGTAGCTCAAAAAATAGATTGCTGAACACTGACTTTTTGTAACATTCTGCTGAGGTTGGGCTGCTGGTTTTGAAACTATGAGTAATTATCCACTGCACCTTTTGGCACTAAAGTACCTGTGCAAATCTGGTCCAAAATTCCCAAGGACAAAAGGTAAGTGGAAATGGAAAGACCACCTGCAGCTTCTGTAAGAATTCTTCATGGGTCCTTGCTGCTGTGAGCTCTTCACTACATTGACATAACCGCATTCTAATTGGAGAAATATGAAACAGGATGTTTAGGAACTGAATTTTTGCTCCATTTATTTTCAACTTTGCATGTAAGGAGTCAGTCACACTCTAATTCCGGAGTCAACTATCCGTCTTTGTCAAGGGATCAGCGCTGGCACACGATCCTGCCTGATCCTGTTTCCTCACACTCACCTGTTCCTCGTGTTTGCTTTAACCGCTCCCTTGGCTTTGTGTCTCGCTGCTGACCTGGCACCATGCTTCATCTCTCCTTTTTCCCTAGAACAGCCTCCCACTCACGCCTGTCAAGTGCCCATCATCCCCCATCAACAATACCTTTATCCCAAAGGAAGCTCCTTTACAATCTTCCCTCGGTGTCTCGGGGTGCGATGGTATCAGCCTCCATAAACTGGTGGATGTCTGTGCACTGAAGTCAGCAGAAGGTCAGCAGGGCTGATGCCTGCTAACTTTGGTTGTAAGTGGGTCTGTAATGGTTTTGCAGTCCCACAGGCCTGGGGCTGACAGCGTACTTAAAAGCAACAATTTCCCATAGTGTTCTGGAATTTCCACTGATGTCGCTGTTCCGTTATTTCTGTTTGAAAATCTGCTGAATTTTGGTGTTGTCTCTTTCCTTCACCCTAAGCCAGGACCTTTCCACCATTAGACAGAAAACACATTTATGTCCTACAAATGCTTTTAGCATAGTATAGTGGGGCTTTACATACCTTTTTCTTGAATTGAATATGTTATCATAACCATTAGGATGAGTAATACAAAAAATAAGGGGGACAACCATCTCATTTGGTAAAAATTGATGGCAGCTACCGAGGCAGTCTCAGAAGGGACCCTAGAAAGACAGAAAACAAAGGAATTGGCTAGATAAAAAACCTGCTATCTGCATATTATGCTTAAACAAGCAAAACTGTCTAGCTACTGCTTGATAAAGTCAGTGGAAGAGAAGACCTTTTGGATACAAGGACACTTGCAGACAAGGACATAAGTGGGGCAAGAATCTGAAGATGTGATTTTCCTCTTTATCACCTCGCTTCCTTGGTCCATTTCTAAATTGTCTTTCATCCCAAAGAGATCTTTCACACAAGATAGATTTTTCCATATGTGGTGCTGTTGCTTTTATCCTCCTTGTCCATGTCCATTCCTTCAGCAGGAACATGCAAATAAAAATGCAAGATAAAGACACCAAGCAGTAAAAGAGGGAAAAGAGTTGTAAAAAATGTAGCAAACACCAGCATAACAGAGAAAGAAATGATGGAGACAGAGAGTGACCTGTAGATAGAAGGAAGAAAAAACCGATATCAAAAACCTAGGCCTTATGTGGGCAGGCAAAAGGAAGGTCTATACAAATGGGCACTACTGGCCAAGAAGAATTTCTATTCTGGTTGTCCTTATGTTTGCAGAGAACAGCAAATGATCCTGGCTTGCCACATAAATTGTTCTGGGAGTCAATTTGACAACCAGTTTTAACAGGTGGCCAGAGTAAATCACAGACCTGTCAAGCGTAATGCCAGACTAGATGAGATACATGGTGTTAGGAGTTAGCAGTAAGCCTGCAAAGCATGGAAGAAAGCATGGATCAGCAAGGAAAACGGTGTCTGGACAACTGCCAAAACCCAACCAATTTCAGCCTTGTAAAAGGGATTGTAACAAATGGCAGACTTCGCTCTATAAATAAAAGGAGAACAAGGAAGAGGAAGTAGTTCTGCTTTGCAGTGAAAAGCAGCAGAGATGAAAGATAATATAGGTTTGGCTCCAAAACTAAATGAGTATTTCACTTGAGTTTGCCATTAGGACACCAGGGTAAAACCTGTATGCAAAGACACCTTGTCTAATGAGAGTCTCCATGTAAATGACAACTACAGCAGTGGTGGCCGAAGCAAAAGCCAAAGGGTTCACTGTGTACATGCCAAAGGGAGCTGATTGTATTTTTCTGGCAATTTCAGTGAAATTGCAGTTACAGTGAAGAGTCAGGCTACCAAATCCAGCTTGGTACATTCTGGCTGTAAGGTTGCAGTCGTAGTGATTTGAAAGGTGGATGAAAAGCCATCTGGGAACTTTGAGCCATTAGTCTCACACAGAAGTAAATACATTTTTCTAAAGTGTGACTGAAAAGCTAATTAAAGTCATGTGGGTAAATGGAAATGAAAAAATGCTATAGAGATTTAGATTGGATATTAGGAAAAAGTTTTTTACAGAAAGAGTGATCAAGTACTGGAATAGTCTGCCCAGGGGGGTGGTGGACTCACCATCCCTGGATGTGTTTAAAAAAAGCCTGGATGTGGCACTGGGTGCCATGGTTTTTTTACAGAAAGAGTGATCAAGTACTGGAATAGTCTCCCAGGGAGGTGGTGGAGTCACCATCCCTGGATGTGTTTAAAAAAGCCTGGATGTGGCACTGGGTGCCATGGTTTAGTTGAGGTGTTAGGGCTGGGTTGGACTCAATGATCTTGAAGGTCTCTTCCAACCTGGACATTCTGTGATTCTGTGATTTATCTAAAGATGAAGACTGCAGCATTAACACATTTCTAAACAAATGCTAACTTAGGAAACTGCAACAGATCTAGTCTACCTGGACTTCAATAAGGTCTTTGTTATTGTACCAAATGAGATAACTACAACAGAGTTAAAAAAAAATTGGTTAAAAAGAGGATGGCAGACAGATGTGTCCAGTGGGAAGCTGATGGGCCTGAAGGAGAAGCCCCTCTACAGAGGATAAGAATTCAGATGGGAAATGCTTTATATCCTTATCAATGACTGCAGCAGGAATGGCAAAAATCCAGAGTGTATTAGTAAAACACAATGATGGCCATCATAGGTGCAGAAAAGGACACTCACAAGACCAAGTTTAATTTGCAAATTTGCCAATGCAATTAAGAAAGCACTTTTCCCGTTAGCCATCTCTGCAAGCTGGTTAGATAACTCTCCCATTTCTGAAAGGCAGCCTTGCCTTAAACTCCTCTTCATTGTCTCCAGTGACAAAGAAACAAGTGATTCTGCAGGAGGTAAATCCATTTACTCTGTCTTGGCCATGTTGGCTTTGCCGTGTTACTCAGACAAAAAGCGATGTAAACATTTATTTTGGCCTGAGTGTGGCACATGTAGAGCAGATCTGATGAACAAGATGATGTCAGTTTTCATTTTCTGATCTCAGCTTGGGTATAAAGATAAGATAGATAAACAGCTCTTGGGCAAGTCTGTCTCTCTTTGCAGTGAGATGATAAAAACCAAGGAAAGTGGAAAGAAACAGAGGAGAAAATTGCAGACCAAAGACCCCTGAGATGACTCAGCCACTGGAATG
Organism: Dicaeum eximium; assembly: GCA_013396995.1. Classification (NCBI taxonomy): domain Eukaryota; kingdom Metazoa; phylum Chordata; class Aves; order Passeriformes; family Dicaeidae; genus Dicaeum; species Dicaeum eximium. The sequence goes on along the minus strand of VWZP01002156.1, from coordinate 183,059 downwards.
GTCACTGTGGGGTGAGTGGAAGAGGAGTTTAAGGCAAGGCTGCCCTGAGCTTAGCCTGGGAGGTCACAGAAGAGGAGGAGTAGACTTCAGAGAAGTTGCATACAAATGGCTGTGGTCCTCCTTGGCTTGCACCAAGGTAGTCAGGAACTGAGCCAGCATCAAGGGACAGGTGAGCCCTGGGGCTCTCTTTGGTTGGGACAGTTACTGTGCCTTCCTGTGCCATGGCCAGAGCAGCCAAACCCTGAGACTTCATCCACAGGGACACAGAGTTCAGTTTGCCTTGACTGATGGGAAGTCCCAGATTAGCTCTGGTCCAGAGAAGTCTGTACTGAATGTGTCATTATTATGATTAATGTTCCAATCAGGGCCATTTGCAATCTCAGACTTGTTTAACACCACTGCCAATGCCAAGCAGACTTCTTTAAGGATGGGTCAAAGGAGCACAGTACAGAACACTCTGTATCAATAAAGGCACAACCTGAAGCATGGCAGTGCCTGGGCAGAGCTCAGCCAGAAACTGGGGAGGGTGGAAAACACAGCTGGTGCAAAATGCCCAGAGTTCAGAGGTGGACAACAAGGCCTTGCAGAGAAGGAGGCAGAGCCTCTTGGGCCACAGACCTTGGAGGATTCAGCACTCGTCATCATCCTCTCTGCTGTGCTCAATGAGAGAATGCTTTATGAACATTTTAGAAATCCATTAGAATTGCACCAAATACTTTTAAAGTCCTTGTCCCACCATGCTCTGTACTCACATCATCACAGGAGCAATTTGCTCTGTTTCTTGAAGTGATCCTGAAGCAATCAGGTGTTGCATTTTTCAACCTCTGCTGGCACTGTGCAGCAGATAGACTGGGGGAAGCTGGCAAGCTGTGCACTTAGCAGCTCTATAAAAGCATGTCAAAGAATGAGTCATTGTCAAGCCTGCAAGAGACAAAAAGATTGATTACAAAAGGGCTGAGAAATAGATTTGATGATGACTCACAATATTCCACCCTTTTTGCATCCACAGACCTGCCAGCTGATTCATAGCTGCATTCTGCCTTGCTTCTCCTCCCTGTCAAGGTGATCCATCAAACAGGGCCCATCAATTAAAATTTCCACTCAAAAGAGGAAGGTGTGTGAGGGAGCACCCATCCCTTTCTTCACTCATGCCAGGTAAGCCCCATGCTCTGTCCTTTAGGCTGCTGCAAAGCCCATAATTTTCAGGAAAGAAGGTGGTGTAGACCCTGCACGTAGAACACCATGAACACCGAGTGATGCAGGTAGGGAAGATTCCTTGCTGAATGTCTAGTTTTATGAAGTAAGATTTCCCGTGTTCCCTAACTTCGTCATTATTCTGAGGTCTGGAAATTTTTGGAGGAGTTTATCCATGGTGGGTCACTCTTTATTTGCTTCTAAAATCAAGTGAGACATAAGGAATCACAAGCAGAAGGCAAAAAACTCAAGCGGACATCATTAAATGCAACTTGACAAGCAGATCATAACACTTCTGAAAATCCCACTCTTTTTTAATATTTTCTAGGGTACCTAGAACTCAGGATAGCTATATTTTAAGAAGAAAAAAAAGAGTAAGTCAGATTTATTTTATTTTGCAAGGTATAGCCATTTTGATCTTTTGCCTACTTGCCTGAAGAGTGTCAGAAAAAAAAAAAGGTGAAATAGAACTATCTTGGGGAAGGGCAAACACATGTCTATAGCAAGAACCAGTCAAACACATACAGCTCTTATCTAGGGTACAGCTCTAAAAAGCTGGAGGGTTTCAGGAGTGTTCACTCAAGAGGTCTCAATGACTTCACCAGTTTGCTTGGATTTACAAGAGGTGTCATCTTCTAACACCTTTCCAGCACACCTGACTTAGCTTCTCGTAGCTCAGCTGGGTTCTCACTGCCAAATACATCACCAGCAGTAACATGATTGGGGGTGTTTGTCTGTGTGAGGGCTGCTTTTCTTGGATACTACAACCATACAATGACCTTTTCTGCACCCTGATCCCCTGAAGAGGCAACATGGTCTGCACCCTGGCAGAAAATGGTGCTCTGGCCAGTTATTCACCAGAGACCTGCTCATGTTGTTGCAAACAGAATTTTTAGCAGAGCTGATGCTGTGTCAAAACTCAGTGACAAGAGAATGGTCATCCTGAGAATGGTGTCCTGAAGGACACTTGGAGTATGAAGTCCGTTGACCAGGTCAAAAACTCCTCCTGGTCCAGTTGCCAATCCCAGTGTGGAGCGAAGGGGCACTCACTGACCCTGCACACGGGAAAACATTTCATCCTGTATTTCAAACTTTACTACTTAATACCTCAATTGTACTTAACGATGTGTTTTATTTTATAAGCCATTTTGGTTTATGACTGTTCTCCTGGGTGGATTAATCTCTTATTAGTGCATCATGTTTGAAAGGCTTGTTTTCCCCTGTTGGAGAGTTTAATGGGCTCGGCGAGACGCCGCTGGGTGTGTGCTGTGCACGGCGCGCCCCGGCTGCCTCGGGGGCCAGCTGGGGCTCATCTCCTGCCAGCAAATGGACCCAGGGCCACTGCATAACCTGCACTGTGCAGCACCCAGCTGCAAGGCTACAGACCTACAGGAGAGGCTGCACGACCTGGGGTCATTTAGTTTGGAGGAAAGAAGGCTCAGGGGGTCCTCATCGCTCTCTAGAATTGCCCGAAAGGAGGTCGTAGCCAGGTGACGGTCAGGCTTCTTTCACAGGTAGCAAATGTAAGATAAGAGGAAATGGTCCAAAGTTGCACAAGGGGAGGTTAAATTGGATATTAAGAAAAATTTATTCATGGAAAGGGTGGCCAACCTATAGAACTGTCTACCCAGGTAAGAGGTAGAATCACCATGCCTTCAGGTATTGCTCAGGAGTTGCTCAGATGTGGTGCTTGGGGAGATGGTTAACCATGAGGTTAATGCTTGGACTTGATGATCTTAGAGGTCTTTTCCAACCTTAATGATTCTATCACTTTGCACCTCTTGTCACTGCCAGAGTGTCCTGCCTCTGTGAATCCTGTTCATTCACAGGCAGGGATGCCAGCCTAGGGTGAGGTAGCATGGTCTGCATGTAGGGAAAAAGCTTAGTTTCCCCACAGCCATGAGCAGAGTGGGGCACAAAGGGGGACCAAGGATCCTGTGCATGCTCATGTAGCATAAAGTCAGGCCATGGCCGAAGTGGGAGGCAAATCCAGGCTCCAGAAGTGACCCCGCCTTATGCACGCAAATAAATACATAAATAAATATTTAAAATATATTTATAGCCTGTGGTAAATAAAACAAGTGAATTATATTTATAGCCTGTGGTAAGTAAAACAAGTGAATTATTCTTGCTCAAGTCATACACAGAAGCAGAATTAAGAAGTGGTAGGATTTCAACTTACTGATTGTGTTTGCCTTTACCTACAGACATCCGTGTACAAAGATAGATCATATTTGTGCTTTTTTTTACATGGAATATGAAAAATAACTATATGAAGAAATGTCTAATTTACACAATTAGTAGTCAATATGATAGAAACACTGTGATTATTTAACCTACCATAATATCAGCTTTGTCCTTGGTCTTTTCAGAGAATTATAAGGCTGGAGAAACCCCAGAAGATCACTTTTCATTGATCCTGCCCAGCAGAATGATTTGTTGGGGCTGACAATGTGCATACATGGAAACCTCTTTTCTTATCCACCTAAATAATAAAACTATGAATGAAAAGCTTACAGTACATATGATTTTATATTCACTTTAAGCACGTGTGAATAGAATAGGGTGAAACCAGCCGTCTGCCAAGGGATAATTCATATATCTGCAAATATGAGAGGCCACAAAAGTGCTGCCAGGCACAGAACACAGTGCAGCAGCATGAGCTCATTTGGAGACAGGCATTTCCCTTTGGTGAATGCATAGCTCACAACGGTAGCTGCAATTTGAGTTGGGCACAGCCCTCCAAGCAATACCACACAGAGCCAGATCCTAATCTCCTCTGCACTTTAGGGGCCCTGATCTTACAGATGTCTGGGTGGGAAACAAAATTCCCCAATGACAAGGTCATGGGGGAGTGCAATGTAAAGTCCAAATTTGGCACCTGGCTTTGTGCATGTGTACAGCCATGCTCTAGGGAGATCCCCTGGTGGTGTGAAGGGACTTGCACAGATTCAGAACCTTCCCTGCACTTCTGGCCACCAGACCAAGGGGGATTTAGATCTCCAATAAAGAACAGGTGTCAGCAGGTAGGAGGAGTTGGAAAGAAGGTAGAGCTGATGTCCATCCAGAGATACAACTTGGACAGCCCCACTGGTGCTTACTCTGGCTCCTCTGAAGAATCTGCTTTGATTAATTTGACTCTGTCAGCAGACTGGGCAGCAAGGAAGGTTCCAAAGACTGATGAAGCCATCTTGAAGGGGGCCTTCTCCAGTGTCTCTTAGGCTCAGATCTCAGACCCCAGGTCAAACCAGCAGTCAGAAATGTGCTAAAGGACTGTAGCTTGCAGGAGTTGAACTCAAGGTTAAATGTGAACACATGAGGAAGTCCTTTTCTGCACCAAGACTATGGCTTTATAGCTGTGTCTGTGTATCAGGGCAGGATGGATCTCAGTGAAAGCCTTCATGTCCAAAGAAGGGCAAGGCAGCTGGTGAAGGGTCCAGAAAACAAGTCCTATGGGGAGCAGCTGAGAGAACTGGGGTTGTTTATTCTGGAGGAAAGGAGACTTGGGGGGGACCTTACTGCTGTCTACAACTACCTGAAAGGAGGTTGGTGAGCTGGGGGTTGGTATCCTCTGCCACATCTCAAGTGAAAGGATGAGAGGAAATGGCCTTAAATCATGCCTGTAGAAGTTCAGGTTAGATAGGGTTGTTGTGTTGGGTTTTTTTTCCACTGAAATAGGGGTTAGGCATTGGAATAAGTTGCCCAGGGAAGTGATGGAGTCACCCTCTCTGGAAGTGTTCAAGTGGTGTCTGGATTAAGCACTTGGGGATATGGTTTAAGGGTGCTTATGGTGGTGCTAGATGATCCAGAAGGTTTCTTCCAACCATGGTGATTCTGTGATTCTGAGGCGAAAATCATTGGCAGGTGTCACCAGTATGACACCAGTAGTGCTCACATGAGCTGTACTGAAATGAGTTACCAGCTACTGAAACCATATCAAAAGCTCTTTGAGGCACAGTAAGACTGAAAGATTAAATTATTTATTAAATAATTTCTAGAAATAGAGGATTAATTTGTTATGGCAGATATTGCACTGTGATCATCAAAGAGGTAGAAAAAAATGAAAAATTGCTTCAACCAGCTACCTCATTTCTTTCAAAGAAAAGTTGTTGGTTTTTTTCCTTTCAGTCCCTGTGGATCATTTTAGAGACATTAATGGTGGCTCATGCAAAAAGGCAGAAAGCAACAGTGCTGGTGCACAATGGAGCCATGACTTTAACTCAGACAGCATTTCCCAGAGTAGCTTTCCAGCCAGAAATGCTGTGATGTGCAGCAGCACCTGCAGACCCAAACCTCCCTCCAGCAGCCTCATGGTGGCTCACACTCACACCCAGGATTCCTGCAGCTTTGGGGATGAGCGACTGCAAGGGCATTTTTATCAGCTGAGTGGCTAGCCCAGCAGGAAGAAGACTTCAGACAGAAGCAAAACTGCCAGTATCCATTTGTTTCTCCTTTTCCCACAAACCCTCTCACAAGCAGCTGAGCTATGGGAGGGTCAAAAGTTTTATCTGAGTCACACCTAGGAATTGCAGTTGCCTTCTTGTAGCCCCATTGTAGCTCATCTGCAAGCCATCCCTTGATGCAGAAATGTTCCCAAAAGGTGGGAAAGATGCCACAATTATCTCAGGAAGGGAACAGGAGCAGGGGACAAGTCCGGGCTTTGGCATATTATTGTCCATGCAGTTGGCACAGTCCCTGGAGTGGTTCTGGTAGAGACTCCAGTAAGGTCCCAAAAGTGGCCAGGGCCAGCCCAGGGGATAATATGGGTCAAGGGCCACCAACAGCAGATCTCTCAATGTCAACCTGACTCTCTCTTTCAGGGACTTGTTTTGCCCTTTGTTGGCCTCAGGGCCAAAAGACCGACAGCCCAATTTGTTTGCCAGTGCAGGTGTTGCTGGTGCTTCTGCAGAGGAAAGGTTCAATCCTTTCTGCTCCCCCTACCCTGGTTCTTGACTGTCTGGTCCATGAGTGGAGAAATTTGAGTATGGTTTTCAGAATGTCTGGTGGTGAAGTGCTTGTTTGCCAAACCTTTGGAATGTTTCATTCCAAACAGCAGTGGGCTGCCTCTTTCCAAGTCTTGCTGTGGCTGGAGGTGGGCCAGATAAATCCAAACATAGATTAGGTTAAGGCTAGGACTCGGTGATTAAGCCAGGGAATAAATCAAAGTTTTTGTCTTAGACGGGAGGACAATGATTTTCATGAGAGCTTTTCTTGCATAGTTTAACCTCAATATCTTTTCTGATATGTTCTGAGAGTGAAATACCAAAGATCAGTGAGTGTTACTGAGCCTGTTATATGAAAATTAAATTTCGTATTTAGTTCATCCAAGTGGTGTCCCTCTGTCTTCTGTTTCCTGGAAACTTTTGCCAAACAGTCTTGGGAAAAGAAAATTTTTACTCCATTTTATTACTAGATGGGGATGTGCCATATCCACATTTTGTAGTGTCTTCTTTTCAGCCACAGAATCGGTGGCCATGTACAACATTCAGCCTCATTAATGGAGACACTTGCAATGGATCTCAGGATCTGGTTACATCATAGTTCACTTTACCACTTAAATCAGCCTGGCTAAGCTTGATCTGAAAAATGAGGGAGTGAAGATAGCCAATAAAAACTCTTAGAAAAGGAATGAAAAGTGAAACCTTATCATTAGTAGCCATGTACCAATAACAGAATCACAGAAGGGTTTGGGTTGGAAGAGACCTTTAAAGGTCATCTAATCCAATCCCTTTGCAATGAGTGAGGAGATTAACTAGATCAGGTTGCTCAGAAACCCATCCAACCTGACCTTGAATGATTCCAGGGATGGGACACCTCCACCTCACTGGGAAACCTCTGCCAGGGTTTTATCATGTTTAATCCACAGACTCACTTCTTGTGCTGTCATAGGGAGCTGTGGAGGTACTGCCACAGGGTCAAAAAGGGATTTGATGAGCTCATGGTGGGAGGTCCATAGATGGATACTAAAATCTCTGGATGGGGTTGCAGGCCTGAATGTGGCAGCTGACCAGGAAGGTGACCACGCTCATGTGCTCTCCTTAAATAACAAACATCTCCTGCTGCTGTGCTCAGACCCTGCCTACTGCCTGTGTGGATCACAGGTCTGACACTTCAGCTCCTTTCTAATGTCAGTGTCTGCTTGGTGTGCACACAGGAAAGAGACACAAGGCAAAGCAGAGCCCAGGCTAACTGTTCCTGGGAGACCTCTGCAGTGCTCAACCCACTCAAAGGCAGACGGCAAAATATCATACCTGGAGTCAAGAATGAGCATCCCATGCAGCTGAGCACAGTACTCATGCCAGCTCCTGCAGGAGGGTCAGCTTCAGGAAGGTCAGTATTCTTACCAGTGTAATAACAGTGCCATCCACAGAGATCAATTCCATTTTCAAAGACATGTTTCTAAAATAGATTATGTATTTTCTCTAAGGCCTGAAAAAGTTCTGTGTGCATTCAATTCAGCAGAGTTTTGATTTTAGCAGGATTTGCAAGAGGTGTCTGCTAATGTTTTTTCTTCTTTTTCTTCTGCCTAAAATACATAGGAAAAGAAATAAGCCAAATGATCACTGCCAAATACCACAACTAAGCATACTTTGTCCATCATACGTGTCATTATCTTTATTATGGCAGCATTTCACGTGGATTATAAAATGTCATAGAAACGTCATTGCTTCTTCTGTTCAAAGATGTATAACAATAATAATAATCCCTTACAAGTTTAATTTTTTTCATCTGTGGATGTCAGAAGCTCTTTAAAAAGGTCATCATCATTATCCTCCCTTTATGGCAGGGAAAAAAAGACAAAGGCCAAGCTGTTCTTTCTAGCTTTAGGCGTCTAGGATCCTTCTGCCGCCAGTGAAGGAAGGCAGCAAGATAGGCAAGATAGGCATATGCAAGGAGATCTGAGTCCCTTCTTGGAAGGGATGAGTCCTCTCTGTGACTCCCTCCTACCCATGAGTCACCTGGTGCCTTGCTGTCAGAAATCTAAAGTCTGGGGGATGAACTAGAGCCTGATCATTTGTGCCTGGTTTCTATTCGTTCAACAACAGAGAACGAAACAGAGCCCAGCTCCTGATTCCCACCCTCATTCTGTGTGCCCTCTCTTTCTTTCTGAAATAATGATGACAGTGTGCTTCCAGCATTACCCTGGCTGCCAGGCTAGCACAATGTGCTGCTTTTGGCTGGGGTAGGGTTAATTTTCTTTGCAGCGGCTGGTATGGGGCTGTGTTTTGGATTTGTGCTGAACAGAGGGTTGATAACATAGAGATGTTTTTGTTTTTGCTGAGCAGAGCTTACACAGAGGCAAGGCCTTTTCTGCTTTTCATACTGCCACGCTGGCAAGGGGAATGGGGGTGCATGAGAAGTTAGTCAGAAAGACAGCCAGAGCAGCTGACTCAAAGTGACCCAAGGGATATTCCATACCACAGGACATCATGCTCAGTATATAAAGAGGGGGGAAGAAGGATAAAAGGGGAGATCTTTGAAGTGGTGGTGTTTTTCTTCCCAAGTCACTGCTATGTGTCACGGGGCCCTGCTGTCCTGGAGATGGCCGAACACCTGCCTGACCTTGGCAAGTGGTGATGTAATTCCTTGTCGATTTGCTTTGGTGCTAGTTTTTGCTTTCCCTACTTAATTGCCTTTATCTCAACCCAGGAATTTCCCAGCTTTTGCCTCTTTGATTCCCTCCTCAGTCCTGCTGATGGGGAATGGAGTGAGGAGCTGCATGGGGCTTGGCTGCTGTTGGGGGTTAAACCTTGACACATAGGTCCTTGTGTAGACAAGACTTAATGCTGGGTTTGTGGTAGAGCAATTTTTGTCTGCCCATGCCTGAAACATGCACTCAACTACTCTGAAGCTGTGCTTTCCTAAACATCCTAACTGTGTGAAGTACTTTATTTATCTGTGAAACCTGATCTCCTCACTGCTGTGTTACCTCTGGCAATGGCTCTGTGGGGGAAGTAAGGTGGAAGCAGAGCTAACCAGCATGCTCCTGTTGCAGGTCCACAGCACCCAGAGTCATGACAAGAAATTCACCCAGCTGATAGTCTGCTCTGCTTCCACCAAGGACACTGCAAATCAGCTGCTGGTCATGAATCATCATGAAGTGTGACTGTCTTTGGCCGTGGAAATGGCCTTGAATTAATGTCTTCCGTTGTGAAAGCAATCCTAACATCATCAGTTTCCCTAATTGCCTTTTTTTCTTTCACAGTGAAGGGTATCAGCATTATTACCATTGATTTCACCCACAGTACAGGCTGATCTGGTGGTTTTCCCTGTGTGTTTCTGATATGGTTTTCCTTCCTGGGCCTTCATTATACTATAATTCTCCTGATAAAATCTATCACAAGTACATTTTAAATTCTGCAACTTCCACACAGGAAATGTTTAAGAAACATGATACTTATAATAGAGAAAATAGTGGAGTTATTAATATAATTCTGCACACACCTACTAGCATTAGTGTCAATGTGTAAATACAAATGGTAATGCAGGCAAATGTAAAATGCACAAAGGATTCTCACAACCCACCTGCAGAGAGGTGCTGTGCATTGAAATTGCTGTGCATTTATGCACACTGAAAGGCATCCAACCTAATAAGATGCCCCCAAAGTTGGGACTTGGGCTGTGAAACCCATTTGCCTTGTAGCCAGCAATCCTGTCTGCCTGGTTCCTGGGCTGGGTAACCCTACATGCAGGTAAATTCACTGGGCATATCCATGTGTGGTCTGACAGCTGCCTGGATGTCCATATCCAGTTTGGAGAGTTCTCACTTTTTGATAGTGCTAAGAGTCCATCTGTGCAAGGGACTTGAAGCCAAGATGAGTTAATTTTGGAGACTCCTCAGAAGTCAGATGGGTAGTGACAGCACAGTGTTCTCCCCCTGCACACCAGCCAAGTGGAGCAGAAGTTGGGAAGGAGAACTTTGATGCTGTGCCATGAGAGATCTCTGCTATTGCTATCTCACCTGGGAACACCCAGGGGCTGAATTAGGCTGAGTCACTGTGCAACCAAACCTGAGAGCAGGGAAAGCAGGAAGGAGAAAGCCTGACCCTGGCCTTGTGATCAGGGCATTCATCTGATGGTCTGGGGACAGGGAAAACTAAACTTCTAACAAAATACTCTAACACCATAGCTCAGCCTACTTTGAGCAGGAGGTTGGATTTGGAAGAAAACTCTCAAAATGCTCTCAGGTTAAAGAAAAAGTTGAAGGTAAATCCAAGGCTTTACCACAGTAATCAATTTCATTTGTTGTCACCCATGGAAATACTCAAGAATAACAATAACAACTAGATAACTGCAGTGTGATTTAAGTGTATAGAACAAGCTGCTTATACTGATCAATTCTCTCATACTTCTTGCTTCAGGATGTTAGTACTCATGGATTAAAACTCAAGGCATTTCTCCTCCTGTGCCACTGTGTCTAAGGCTGTATTCACAGCAATTGTTAACAACAGCATGCAGTGAAGGCCACTGCCCCTGGCCAGATGTGTGCAGCTTCACAGGGGACTGCAATACTGACCAGAAGGGCTACTAGAGAATAACCCATATGTTTCATTTTTATTCTGGTTTTCGTCCACTCCATGCCCTTTTGTATGAAATAGCACATGCATATGAAAAATTAAGCAACTGTTGAAGGATATTTTAAAGTCATTAAGAGTGAATATTTAGATTATCTTCTCACCCTTTTGAAGCCCAAAAGGTTGTCTGAAGAGCAAACTACAATTTGACACATGTAAGAGCAGAGTACTCAAGGTCTTCATTCCTCAGAACACAAAATACTTTGGTCTCATAGTGAAGAGCAGTTCTGCTCTCTCTCTCGATGACAGCATTGTAACAAGGCTGATAACAACAGGCCATGTGCTGAACCTGTTACACAGCTACAAATGCAATGAAAACAAAGGCCAAATGTTACCTACCTTTGCAAGGACGAGGTCATTTGATCACAGTAGAAGAAAGCATGCCCAGAATTTGGCTAAATGTGTGGCCTGATAACAGCCAAGTCCTGGCAGTGGACTATGAACTGCTGCAAAACAAACACCACTGATCTATTGTGTTAGTCATAAATAATTCTTATCTCAGCACCTCCGGAGCTCTTTCCAATATCAATTGGTTGATCTGTGCAATCTTCCAGTGGTGAAAGGGAGGCGGTGCTGATCGGGAGCGCCCCAGGCTGACCCTGGCCAGGGACCCGGGCTCTGCTCTGGCAGCAGACACTGCTGCTGCCTTTGCTGAGAGCTGCTTGCATGGCCCCTGCAGTGTTCCAGGTCTGCTTGGGCCATGGAACACACCTGCCTGCAAAAGGCAGACTGTACTTTCTTTTCTACCTCTCTTCTCCCTCCTTTGATGGATTTTCAAAGAGGATTCTTCCTCTTGTCTATATGCAAAGGACTGTACTAGGAACAGAGTCTGTCTCACTTCCTATTTTGAGTAAAATCCCATTTTTTAATAAAAAATTACCTCTGGATCTCTGTGATGGCTCTATACCAAACGTTTTCAACATTACAGGTACCAGCTGCTGTACATTCCAACCACGTACTCCTGAAAAATGCTTCAACAACCCGCTCATCACAGGTTTTACTCAAAGTTTCTGCATTATTTTCAGGCATTGCTTTATTTTTCTCAAGTGCAACTCAAGAAGAGTGAAGAACTCTTGAGAAGAGCACAGCACCTGCTGAGCCGGGCAGTTGTGCAGCGCGGGCCGGCAGGCGGGATCCCAGCCGAGGGCTGCGCATGGCGTGGGGACAAGCGAGTGACACGGAGCTCTGCATCACCCGCACGCCCAGAGGTGAGGGAAAGGTGTAGCTGGCGGCAGGAAAGGTGTAGCTGGTGGCAGCAGTACAAGGCACGGTGCTGCAGCGATGGCCTCTGTGAGGATGAGGTGCTCAGTGGAGCTCCAGAGCGAGCGTGGGGCACCCGGCTGAGGAAGCATCCCTGGAGGCTGTACCACCCCACCAACACCTGAGTCATAATTCCCTGTCCTCCTCCTTCCTCCTGGGAGTGGCAGCAATTTGCTATCCGTGTAAACCTGCCAGAGCAAACCCCAGTTGGAGGCCAAGGGACAAGCCTCCACCCTATTGTCCACCTACACCTCACCCTCCTGTTTTGGAAGGAAGGGAACAGGAAAGACTTTGGCTGTCTCCTCCACGCCTGGGCTCCAGGTCTGAGCAGCTCTGAGCTGTCAGAGGTGTTTTTTCCCAGGATGGTTTTCTTCCTTCTCTTTAGGTCGTTAGGGATTTTTTTGCATGCAGGAGAAGAATTTGTTCTTAATCCACATCCATGTGTGGGTGTGCTGCCAGACACTGGTTCTCAAGCTGGTTTTGGCATCTTTTCCTTAAAGGTAAAATTCCATCTACAATACCAGATCATTGATGGATCTGCTCATCCAGCTTTTCCCAAAGGTTTTACAGAATAACTCTCCAAAGGAGGTATTATGTGGCTCCCAGTGATTTCCTCTTCATAGATGGGGATGAGTGAAGCTCCTGGTAAAGCATTCTTCCATTAAAAAAAAACATATCACCTCCTAAACTTGTCTAGTTCACCAGTTTTGTAAATAATAGAGTGGATAATGAATAATAATTTATCACCTTGGAATCTCAATTCCAGCAAGTTATGGAGAAGCATGTGTCTATCCAAATTCTGCATTTCCCTCCCCTCTGGACTAATGGACTATGTGCATTAGTTCATTCAGAGATGTCTTTCTGGTTTCCCCATTTAACCTACTTATCTTAAACTATCTTATCCTATTTGCTCCACAATTTCTAAAAAGATTCTACCCCAGGACAAGATCATTCTTGTGAAATTTTTGTGTGTATTGGTTTAGTTTTGGCAAAGTTAGGAGGTAGTTAAAATGAGACTTATAATGGAAAGCTAGCTGCTAGCAACTCTACATAATACATGTCTACCTTGCAGGAGAGTTGTGAGGATTAATTAATTTGTGTTTGTTAAGCACTTTGAGATCCTAAGATTAAAGGTTCTATAGAAATGCAAATTGTTATTATAATGATAAATTCTTTATGTGAGCTCATATATTTTGCCTTAGAGGCACAGTCTCACCCTGAGTTGCGTAGTTATACACGTAAATCTTCAAACATTATGATGAAAATGTACCTCTGAGGGCCTGATCCTTCCTACTGTTCTATCACTTCATGCATAGAGCTGCCCTTGATTTCAGGCAGGTCCCATCAATGGGACAATTGTAGGATTCAATTTGTTTAGGAAAAGACCATCGTGTGCCTCCAGGCTTCACATTGAGACACATAACCTTCTGTCTCACTCCATAAAACCAATACTTGCTGTCAGCAGTTATTCCATCTTATTAATGAAAGGACTGAACAGATGACAAAATCTGGATCTGCATTCTAACCCTCCCAAAACTCAGGTTTTCAGAGGAGTATTTAACCTGTTAGAGAACAAGGGAGGTAAAAGCCCACTAATGGATATAGGATTGAATGTCATTCCTGACACATAAGATGTGACTGTTTGGCCATTCCCCCTGTGTGATCTGGCAAGCAAAGGTTTTCAGGCACAAGTTGCCAAAGGACAACCCCTTGCAGGGAGCAAGGCCACAGCTGCACAAGCTTGGCAAACCCATGACCCCCTCCCAAAGACAGCTCTCTGCTTTTCCTGCCCCCTTGCACAGGCTTGGAGCACCACGCTGCCCATCCCCTGCCTGCAAGGGCGTTTGACCATCCTGGTCGATGTCCTTGTCTGAAGCACTGGTCCAGCACAGGGGCTGTGCAACAGGAAGCAGGATCCTGGGAGAAGTGGTCACCCCTCTTCAATCACAACACCCCTCTGTGCCTTCCCTGCCATGTCTCTGGAACACGGACACCTCAACTCACACCATTAAAGGACCGAGTCAGAAAAATGTCATGAGGTTTGTTTGCATCACCCATGGGCTTATCTGAGTGCAGAATACAGTGCCAGAAATGCCAGCTGCCAAAGAAGTCTCCTGCCCAACCTCACACCCAAAGTAGGGCTATCAGCAGGCACCAGAGCAGACCAGCCATGGCTTTTTCTCACTTAAGCTTGAAAACCTCCAAGGATGGCCACCCCACCTCTGTCTCAGGGTTGCACTACTCTCCTGGAGACGAAGTTTCTCCTGATATCCAACCAGAACTGCCAGTGGCACAACTTAGAGCCATTGCTCTTCCCTATAATGTCCGACAATGCTGAGAATTTTGTACCATCTTTGTAGCTACTGTTGAGATAATTAGCTCTTAAACTGCTCTTCACCAGATTAAACTGATTCCAAATTAAACTCCAGTCATAATCCAAAATGTGATGCTTTCAATAGGAGGTGTTTCTTCCTGGCTGTTTGCAGTGTGTAGTGTGCAGGTAAGATTACAACTCCTTCATTCCCTGAATATGAACTAAAAGCAAGGAACACTACCACTTCAAAGTCTTGTACCATCTGCTGTGTAGTGTCAAAAGCTTTTCTGGGAGTAGAAGGTATGATATAGAAATGTATTATTTCCTTCCCCTGACATGAAAACATTCAGAAGTTCTCAGTCTGGGAAGATGTCTGCTACATGATATATACCTAGAATTATCACAGAAGAGAATGAATACTTGTTATGTTTAACACCCAGAACTTATAACCTCCTGAATTTTACACTTTTCTCTTTTTCTTCCCCAAATATTCTGAGCCCTGTCACAGGTTTGATGCACTATTAAATATATTCATTTCTACCACTCATATCATCAATTCCTCCTATCAAAGGTGATAACTGAAGACTAATATTATCACAAACCCCAGGAAACCATGCTGACTTCTGGTGGGCTTCTTAAATTTTCCACTGCCCTAAGAAAAAAAGATGTCCTACTTGTTATTGACACTCATCTATCTGAAGACAGCAAAAGTTGGAGGAAGGCAGTGCAGAAAACCAAGACACTGAGCTTTCCAGCTGTCCTTACTTTTACTGCAAATCATTAGTGTGTACTCAGAGCTCTGCACTGGGACATACATTATGCAGAAGGCAAACCTTTGTGAGCAAATGTCAGTATGAGCAACATGCACACACAAAATCCAACAGGACTGGGCTCTGCTCATCAATACATGCCATGGGCTGACATTGCTCCCTGTCTATTCACACCATGCAGTAGTGAATTCTCCACCAGCAACTGTGAGTGTGCTGGAGCAGTCTGTAATCTCAGATTACACAGGTGTGTTTGCATGACCTTAAGATCTGATCCATGGGAGAGATTTTAGGATTTAAATCTGCAAGATGTTAATTTCTGTAAATTGTGGTAACTCAGGGTATGCTGCTGCTCTCATCAGACAGCATTCTCCTTTCTGAGTGGCCAATGCAGCATGTGCCAGAGAAAACACATCCAGGGGACACCGACACCACCAGTGGTCATCATTTGATTGTGATACTCGACGAGCAAAAAATGCCGAGTGCTTCCTCACTCAAAACTGCTCAAACTTTCAGGCTGTTTCTGGACTAAATCAAGGTCCTCACCAGGGTGGGCTCAGAAGCTGGCTGTGAATTATGTGTGACAGCAATGTCCCATGGCCCCAGCCATGGCTCCACCATGGCAGAAGACAGTCCTTTACATGAGAGAGATGCAGTGTATGGCTGAGCACCAAGTGCTGTGCCAGCAGGACCGACCATCGCCTCCCCACTGATGCTGCACACACAGATCTGTCACTTCCATGGCTCCCTTTCCATTAATCCCACAGAACAGGCTCACCTCTGCTTTTCAAGCTAATGTTCAACAGCTTGCATGAGCTCATTTCTTTCTGTCTGACTCTCAGAGAATTTTGACATTGTCTTTGTTGAGAGCAAGGTGAGGAATCTATTAAAATGGAGATTTTAAACTCTGCTATACCATCTCATATTGCCTACAGAATCCATGAATTAACTACAACAATGCTAGAGTCAAATCTCATTGTTTGGCTCACTTCTGGTGGGTGCTGAGCTTTTATAGAGGATGATACTCAAACACCTTGATGTATCAAGTATATTTAACAACATGCATATGAGAGCACTGACTTTTAAAATTTATATTTCATCGATATCTATCTCAAATCTGTAACTGTGAAGGATTAGACAAGGCTCAGACACAAAACTGGTGCTGTAATGTCAGAGTTATGTGCTTCACCTCATGGCATGTGAGGTTTTGAAGTAATTTCAACCATACTGGGCTACTAAGCCCAAAAAAGGCAAATCAGAAAACAGATCCATAAGCATTTCTGGAGTTGAGCTGTAAAGCAAAGCCTTCCAGTCACTTCACAAGAATTTTGGTTATTTTATCTCCTTTAGTTTAGCTGCTGCAAGGAGTTATTTTTAGTTTGTTGCTCTGACTTAAAAGGATGCAACATCACATTTGTAGCAGTGAGTTCCAAGAAACTGTATTCAAATGCCTAGAAAATGTGTCGTACAAGATGACAAAAAACGTATCCTGGAAACATTGTTTTCTGTAATGGCTTTTGTTAGATGACAGGGACAATTTGTAGGTTTTCTTTTCTCTGTGTCAATGAACAATGAAAGGTAAAAAAGAGCTGCTGCTCCAAGAGAGCTGGAGGGAGCCCCATGAGATTCCCTTACACAGGTAACCTGCATCCCTCAGCCCACACAGCACCTCCACCTCACACAGGCCCACATTTCAGCACGCCCCTATCTGGAATTTACTCTCTGCAATCCTTGGTAAGTCACTGAATCTTCCTCTGAGTCACTTTTTCATCCATAAAGTGGAGGTACTATTTACCAGCCTCCATGAGCTGTCACAGGGCTTAATTTCTTAAGAAGCCCAAAGACCCTGGATAGACTCAGAGGGAAGGAAAGCAGTTGAGAAATGCCAGGCATTGCCTGGAGGCTTCCTCCAGCTGCTGAGGGTGGTGCTGGCCACTTTGTCTCTCTCCCACTGGGCAGCTCTCCCCACCTGGCCAAAGCTCGAGGGGGTCTATATTTAGGGGTCCATAAGAGCCAGGACACCCATCACTCAGAAGGGTGAGGGCCACCAGGCTGCTGCTGCTGTACTGCAAGATATAGGAGACCCTGACAGCTGCAGGGAACTCAGACAGTCCTCCCCATCCCCTGTCCCTCCACAGCAGCAAGGGCCCTGCCTGGAGAGAAAGTGAGGAGGAGAAACATCAGGAGGATATGGCCACAGTCTCCTACCAACAAATGCTTTTCCAGTGCCCTCTTCTGGAAAACATTTTTGGCCCAAGCAACTGCTTCATATAAGGTAGTCTGAGACTGGTGGTGACTTGCCAAGAACTGCAGGAGCATCCCCCTGTTCTTCACACCCAGGATCTGCTCTGCCCCTGTGACTGGTGGAGCTGGGCAGCTGCTCATGCCCTTCAGACCAGCTTGGCCAGGCCCTCAGGGCACTAGCCAGGAAACAGGGAGCAAAGGACATGCCTCCTTTTTTGTACCTGATATGCTGAACGCTGCCTCTGACCGTCCTCTGGCACGGGGACCCAGGGCTCCTGAACTGGAGAATGTCCTGCAAACATTATGCTCCTAAGCCAGTCCTTGTCACCACCAGCTCTCAAGGATCCTCCAGAGACAAGAACTGGGAGGAGGAATAAATATTTGGTAATCCCATCCTTTTGAGGAGCTGACAAAACATTGCCATTGAGTATCTGCAAACAGCCAAGGAATGCATCAGTTCCTCAGGTAATTGCGTCCTGTGGTTGTTTTTGTCACCTCTTTCCCTTGGAGCAGCCCAGCCTTTGCTCCCCAGCCTCGGGTGTAGTTCCATTTTGTCTCACACCAGAGCAGTGCCTACCCACTGGCCCCTGCCCCCTGCCCCAGCCATGGTCACTCAATTGTGACACCGCTGGGGACTGGCTCTTCTCCAGCCCTGGCCAGAGGGGAGAAGGTGGAGAGGGAACAGCTGGGACCAGTTGTGTTGGAGTGCTGGGGCCAAGCGATGGCCATTGTCCTTATCCAAACCACAGCCCTTGCTTTTGAGCCAGCTCAGTGAGCAGCTGGTTCCGTGGTGGTGGCACAGCCCTTCCCTTCCCTCTCTGTCTGCTTTTCCAGTGCTTAATTCCAACTCAGACTGTTCTGTGATTCTGCGATCCCTGATTGTTCACAGCCAACAGAAGATAAATTAAATTATATTGGCTGCCCACAGAGCCAAATCTAGAGGCCTGTGAACCCCATTATTTGCCCTGTTAACTGACAGGGGAGGTGGTGTGGAATTTCTCAGGCATTTTGATGAGTTATCTCAGCAAAGACAATGCTTGTGCAGCAGTCCCACTGTACCCAAATTGCTGTCGGGGGCAGGTAGTGTCCTTAGGACCAGCTGATGTAGGTACTACACACTGGGATGATTTTCCCCACTCCCCAGCTCCTGACTGAGCTGTTATTTAGAAAACGTTCTGTAATTCATACCTAGATGTGTGATGACAAACACACATCAAGTATATATATATTTAAAATATTTTAGGATATTTTGTTTCTTCTTTCATTAAGCTATTTTAACCAAAACCAGCACCTCTGTCCCCTGATATTTCTTTTGGCTGTGACCCAGTCCACCTTTTGTTTATTATCTGGTTGATCTTGGTGCTTTTCTTTATTTCAATCCTTCAAGGGATCCTTTTGCAGCCCCAGCTCAGTGCCCTCCACCCCCAGCCCAGCTCCAGAAGGCAGGGGCTGTGGGGTGGACAAGGACATCCCATTGATCTGCTTCTGCCTGAAATACAGGGGGTTTTCCAGCTGAGCTTGGTGGGAGAGGTGGGAGGATGGAACTTCTGAGGCCAGTGAGCACAACCTTTTGCTTTGGATACCGCCATGAGAGCATCCCACACCCCACAGCAGCTAGCATTTCCCATCACTTTTCCCCATGTAGGACGGAGGGTTTTCTCCACCCTGCAGTGCTCTGCAGGAGGGTAGGGGTTGCCCAGATGTCTACTTTCAGAAAGCCATTAAAATAGCCTTTGGTGACTTGGAGATGGGGAGCAGGAGCACCCTGAGCTCTGTCCTGCAGCATGGGCTGCAAAAAGGTTCCTTGGCTCTCTTATAAATGCTCCAGAGGCGGCAGGGTGTAAAAATCACTTTTCAGCATGGCAAGGGCAGCTCCATCCGCCCACAAACGTTGACAGGGCAAGGACTCAGACCATAGGGCAGAAAGACTCACTCTATCTACCATGGGTGAGGCTTGAACTTTATTAAGAGGGGGGGAGAGGGGCAGAAAATGTCTCTCCTGGCGAGGGCAGAAAGCACAGTCGTTCAGGGCTAAACCAAAAATGGATTGAAAGGATCAATCGATACCTTCTTACACCTTCCATCGACGCCCGTTTTTAAAACAAGCCAGTGATACAAAATAACCTTAAAGTGGAAACAGCTACCAGCGTCAAAACAAGCACGGATGGAAACACTGTGGTCAGGGTTACGGGAAGTGTTTTGGATAACACCCCCGGTGGTCAGGGATGCAGGCAGGGCAGCAGCGCTGCGGACAGAGGCCAGGGCCGAGCACAGAGAGCCGCACAGACCGGACGGCTCTGCCGCGCCACCGACACGCCGCGGGTGACACACTCGGGGTCCCCTGGCTCGGCAGTGCTTTCCTCCAGCATCTGCCAAAGGCATCGCGTGAAGCCGAAGCCCTCCGGCCTCCTGCAGCCGCTTTTTCAGGCTAAGGCTGCGGTAGCGACCCGGGGGTACCGAACCGGCGGCGGGGCGGGCGCGGGCCATGCACCTGCTGGCAGCCGGCGGGGCTGGGGTCGCGCACATCACCCCGCAGGTGGATCCCGCCGCGGACGGCCCCGCGGGGGAAGGGGCCCGGGGCACACGGCCCGCGCAGAGGCTTGGCACGCCCG
>VWZP01002156.1:122357-161801 GCA_013396995.1 Dicaeum eximium | reverse complement strand
CCAGCCCGGCTCCCCGGCTCGCCTGGGGAGTATTGGCGGCGCTGCCCGGCAGCGGGGGAAGGGACGGCCCCGCCGTGGCCGCCGGGCTGTTTCCGGGGTGGGGAAAGGCAGGTGCGTGGCAGGAACAGGGCTTGAGGCGGCCGGGCTCGTTCTTGGGCCGAGCGGCGCCGGGGCGCGGAGCGCTGACCCTGCACACCCGGCGGGCACTGGCCTGGGCCGGGAGCGAATCTGCGAATCACTGAATAGTTTGAGTTGGAAGGGACCTTAAAGAACATATAGTTCCAACTCTGCCGACGGCAGCGACGCCTTCCAGTAGACCCGGCTGCTGAGAGCCCCATCCAGCCTGGCCGTGAATACCCCGAGGGACGGGGAGGGAGGGAGGGAGCCCTTGTCCCGCCGGCCGTCTCGGGGTGGGGGCCCGGCCGCAGGGTGATGCCAGCTGCAGTGAGGGTGCTCCCCGGGGCTGACAGGCGCCTCCTCGGGAAGCCGCAGTGTCAGGCTGGGCGGGCAGTGCCCCGCTGCCGAGCCGGGCAGCGCAGCCCCAGTTTGGCCGCCTCAGGCTCCGCTGCGGGGCCGTGCGGCTTTGCGGGGAGAAGGGCGTCGGTGAGCGCGGGGCAGCCGCCCCCGTCCGTGCCCACCGCAGGCTCCGGAGTCAGGGGCGCCTCGGGCTCCTTTTCTAGACGCGGCTTGGCTGTTTGAGTACCGAGCCTGCAGGCATGACTCAGCTCTGTCTAAATACAGCTGCTGAATAGGAGAATGTTCTGAGAACAAATTCTAAATGAGCATAAATTGTCTTTCTTCTGGGGAGCTGCAGACGCTTTGCGCGCAGTCCAAATAGAAACATACTTTGGGAAGCTACAGTTCGCTCCTACATGATCGTGTTCTGTCTGTATGCTGTGTAATTACACTCTAGTTAAAATTGTGCAATGAAGTGGAGATGGAAAGCTTGCAAGAACTTTTTAACAAAATCTGTTGTGGCCAGTAAAAGTAATTTCCCCTTTACATGTTAAAAGGAAAAGTGCTTTTCATGCAGTTCCCTGCAGAGGGGAGATTAAACTAAATTCTTCCTGATGGTGTTCACTTCTCTCAACCACAATTGAAGTCCCTGAACTGCAAAGCTGCAAGTCTATGATGAGATGGAACTTCTCCTTAGTAACAAGCACCTTCCTGAGACGTGTTTAATTTGCTGTTTCGTATGGTGCTTTCAAAGAGGCTTTTAAGAGAAGACTTTAATCCAGCTTGTGGTAGAATTATCATTGCACGTGAATGAGAGCAGAAGGAGAATGAGGTTCAGTGGTTGGGTTTATTAGAATCAAAGCTTAATCTAGTTTGAATCTCAAATTTTATTTGTCTCTGATAAGTGAGAAATGATCAAAAGATGTAAAGTAGTTCTTGTTGCCATGTTTCTGAAGGTTGAAATGAAGTATAATTGCTGATATTTCAAAGTTACTCAATAAAATTCAATTAACATTGTCATACACACATATGGAACGAATGATTCTGTTGGTTTTAGAACCTTGTTAATCTGTAATAGGTATAAAACAGCCTTTTTCAATTGGTTTCTTGCAGACTTTTTGAAAATAGAGGAAAGAGTAACGTAATTTAAAATTAGTGAATAATTCAGAGTTTGCATGATTTTCAGTCCTAGTCTGCATGAGTAGTTTGAGTGTAAAAATTGCTGAGAGAAGGAAGAGGGCTGGACCCTGTTACATGAAACCATATCTTCCCTATGAGTGACTTGCAGTGCTGAGGTCTTTGAAAGGCAGCACGCACCCTGCTTAACAGCTTGATGGAGAATGCTGTCATTCTGTATTTGGGCTACCCTGTAAAAGGGTCACCCATGGACTTCATGGGTCATGGATGGCAGAGGAGTGTGCTTTTGCTCTTAATTCTAGTTCTGAAGGGACTTTCTACTTGGCAGGTAGATTTCTGTTAGCAACGAAGGTTTGTAATGGACTGCTGTAAAGTGCTGGTTGGGATCACTGGTAAGTCTTTGTCTGCAGGTCAGAGATATGAGGGAGTCTCAAAGTGTGTATTTGCCACTCATGACAGCTGAGGTTTTCATGTAGCTTGGAGGTCATGAGTAGAACAGGGAAGCTCTAACTACCAACAGAGCAACTTCGGGGAAAGCCCTGTTCTCATGTCTGCTTTATGCATAGTCTGAACTGGATTGAGAATCCAGATATTTACCTGGCTTGGACCTGACGAGAGGTCTTGTTACTATTCAGAAGTTAGTAACAGTCTTGGATTCTTTTGGTAATAACAAGTAAACCCATTCTTCTGAAACTGGTGAGCTAAAATAGTGCTTAGGAGTTCTTTTAAAAAAGAAAAAGTGGTAAGTAGACACTAGCCACAATATTAATAGCTCTGATGTGAAGGAAAAGACAGCAGAGACTTTTGGGGAGCCAGACCATTAATGTCTGACAGTATTTATTTGATTGTTTGGGGGGTTTTTTGAGCAGATTCAGAACATCATAGAGTTGTTGAACAGAGGAGAACTTGCCTTCCAGCTAGCAAGATTATTTTGGCCTGCCTCCTTGGTTCTGATTACATCTGTTCTGTCATTATGCAAGTGTCTAATCTATGCAGCTATTAGTGATCACTGTAGGAGCTGTATAATTGTAAATTATATGAGCATAAAGTAGTGGTTATATGATGACTATATGAATAAGTGAAGTATTGAGTGTAAACTACATGAATTCAAATAAAGTAATTAACTTTTTTTTTTTTCAGTTCATACCCAAGTCCTTTCACCTGAAATCTTGGGAGTCATGAGTAACTTCAGCAAAGAGGAATTTGAGTTGACCTTCCTTGATGAAGGCTTTACTGCCAAGGATATCCTTGACCAAAAAATAAATGAAGTGTCATCTTCTGTAAGTACGATGGGAAAACCACTGCATTTCATGATGCTGCAAACTTATAAACTAATAGAACAAGTTGTCCTTGCAAATGATCCACAAGACAGCCCCCTCAAATGCTGACCTCTAGGCTTATCCTGTTATCTGTTGTTTGTAACATGGAGATGTGTGTTTGCTCTAGGATGATAAAGATGCCTTCTATGTTGCTGACCTCGGGGACATTGTGAAGAAGCACATGCGGTGGCATAAGGCCCTTCCTCGGGTGACCCCCTTCTATGCCGTAAAATGTAACGACAGCAGAGCTGTTGTGAAGACACTTGCTGTTCTTGGGGCAGGATTTGATTGTGCCAGTAAGGTGAGATCTCGACTGTCCTCTGGTCTGTGACGTTAGTATCTGTTCAGCCTTACAAGGCACGTTTGTATAAAATTAAGCATAACCGAGTGGTGTTGCTTTTGTTGTTCTGATTACATTAATCATCCATCTAGAAATATCTTTTACAAGATATTACAAGATATGTAATCTGTTCTTTCTTCAGACGGAAATACAGCTGGTACAGAGCATTGGTGTGCCTCCTGAGAGAATAATATATGCAAATCCCTGCAAACAAGTATCTCAAATCAAACATGCTGCCAGCAGTGGTGTGCAGATGATGACATTTGATAGTGAAGTAGAACTAATGAAAGTTGCAAGGGCCCATCCAAAAGCCAAGTAAGTAATGCTAATTGTTCTATAATTCTTCCATGGGTTCCCAAGATAGAGAAATATCTGCTTTATCTGAAACTTGTTCTTCTTTAGTTTAAGGTAGTCTGCAGAACTGTGAAATAATGAACATACTTTTAACCAGTGAAATCTAATCTTGTAGAGTTTACTGGCACTTTAGGAAGAGATACACAGAGCAGCTTGTATCTTTAAGCTCAGTCTCATTCTGAGATTATACCTGCCTGATGATGATGTCTGAATCTGATGATGTTATAGTGAAACTTAACTCCTCATTGTTTCCTGTTTTTAGGTTAGTCCTGCGTATCACCACCGATGACTCCAAAGCAGTCTGTCGCCTGAGTGTTAAATTTGGAGCTACACTTAAGACTAGCAGGCTTCTTCTGGAGCGTGCAAAAGAACTTGACCTTGCTATTGTTGGAGTTAGGTGAGCTGACAGTATCAAAACAGTTGTATTAAATCAGTTTTCTTTAAATGGTCTACCTGACAAAGAGATGCCTTTGCATGTGATGACATGAATTTATACGAAATTTCTTGACTAATTTGCTAAATAGCAACTGATATTTTATATATTTTTATAGTTTCCATGTTGGAAGTGGATGTACAGACCCAGAGACCTTTGTTCAAGCCATTTCTGATGCCCGCTGTGTGTTTGATATGGGGGTAAGTCTAGTTCTACTTTCTCTTGAACTACTGCTCAGCTGTTGTGGCATAACTGAATGAAGTGTACAACTGTTGTGGGGTTAAAAGCTAGTTAGGGCATTGACTTGATGTTGGAAGTTTTTAGGTCCTGGTAGCTTACTTTGCCCAGCTTGGCAAAACTAAAATTGGCACCTGAAACTCAAGTGACTGTTACTTGAACATGTGTTAGCGCTGTTTCAAGTGTTAATGAAATGACTTCACTTTACTTTTTAAGCTAAAATGATAAAGTATCAACTGACATAAGTTATAAACTTTTCTTGACAGTGTTGCTGTTCATCTCATTTTAGGCTGAACTTGGCTTCAATATGTATCTGCTTGATATTGGTGGTGGCTTCCCTGGCTCGGAAGATGTCAAGCTTAAATTTGAAGAGGTATAGCTTTGCTAAGAAGTTCTCAGGTTGTGGAGTCTGCTTTGAGTGTTGATCTGGATTAAATAAAATCTCACTTTTTCTGTTTGTATGCAGACATATTTGCAAAAATGTGTCTGCTTAATCTGAAATGTAATTAAGAGGGAAAGAGGAATTGATCTGAAAACTAGAAATTAGATGAGCTCCTTAGATACATAGCTAAATGACTTCACAACCATGCAGAAGTCTCAAAAAAGTAGAGCTGGTTTTAACTACAGGCTTGATTCTTACTGGCACAGACTTCTTCTGGTTGGTGCTGTACTTCAGGCTGAATAGATTGGCACTGCTCCCAAATAATGTGAAAGGGTAGTCCTGAACCCATACTGTCCTTAGGGGTGGCAGCATACGAGGTCAGTGTCCGATTTGATTTAGAGCTAGCTTTTGGATAATTTTTAATTTGTTCAGTGTTTTCCAGTCTGCTTTACCTCAGCAATAGCTCTGCTTTCAGAAGAGACAAAGGGGCTGAATATTGATAGGACTTCCACTTAAAGCAGTGTTGTCAGAGCACCTTGCCTTCTAACCCAGGGAGGTGTTGAATGTCACATATTAGCACAAGGATACAGTGAGTTACACAAAAAGAGTTTTCTTATAATAGTGTGAGCTAACATAGTGGCACTTCTGGTACCTCCTAATGAAGGTGCATTCTCATAGTGCAGTATGGGCACTCATGAGGCATCAAAAGCCAATGATATCATTGGGCTCCACAGCATGATACAGTCATGTTGCGGTTGGAGGCAGCTTCATGATAACTTCAGAACCTGGAAATAACTGTTCATGAAGGCAACTGAATTTAAAGTATGATGGTAAAGCCTTCTGTGTGGTTATGCTCCCATGGGATGACATCTTTAGGATTTAGTAAGCTGTGGAATAGTGCATAAGTAGCAGCACTACAAGTGGACTAGAAATCAAATTTGAAGTGTGGGGACTTGCAGGGCATTAATGATGGTTTAGTGAGCCTAGGAGGGGTGATTTCCTTCAGCCTCAAACATGACTTGTTTAGTTACTTAAACTTTAGGCTGCAAGTGATGTCTGCTTTTGTTGCTTTGTATAAATTTATTGCAAACAAGATTTTGAATGAAAAAAAGCAGTCAATAGATATTACAATAGATTATAATAGATGTTACATGTTTCACTAGTATATAAATTGGAATTTGAACATCTTACTTCATCTCAGACTTCTAAAGTAGCACCTGAGTAGCTGCTAAAATTGTAATACTGGCATCTGATTTTTCCCTAGATCACAAATGTAATCAAC
Source organism: Dicaeum eximium (assembly GCA_013396995.1). Taxonomy (NCBI): domain Eukaryota; kingdom Metazoa; phylum Chordata; class Aves; order Passeriformes; family Dicaeidae; genus Dicaeum; species Dicaeum eximium. Next base: position 155,861 of record VWZP01002156.1, on the reverse strand, counting down.
CCAGCACTGGATAAATACTTCCCTTCAGACTCTGGAATAAATATTATTGCAGAGCCAGGAAGATACTATGTTGCTTCAGCATTCACGCTGGCAGTCAACATCATTGCAAAGAAAATTGTGTTAAAGGAGCAAACAGGTTCTGATGGTATGTAAATTGTGACCTAGTCTTAGATCTAGCCAACTGTGTGTTTTTTTCCAAGACTTTTTCTCACTGGTGTCTCAACTTCTTCCAGACGAAGATGATGCAAATGACAAAACTCTTATGTACTATGTGAATGATGGGGTCTATGGATCATTCAACTGCATCTTGTATGATCATGCACATGTTAAGCCAGTCCTGCAAAAGGTATGCCTGCTCAGAAGTATCACATACTACTCACATATCATAGGTGTAGGAGAATCCTTGTCACAGCAGTCACTTCAGTTCACTGCTCCCTGCATGTTGCCAGGCTTTGGCATTTAACTTACGAAGCATGCAGTGGAATTAACTCAAAGCCAGAGGTGGTGAATTACCTGCAAGCAGCTCTTCCTTTTCAGAGATGGAATGTTACACTAACTGTGATATTACTTCTGGAAGCTCTGTTTTGATAGCCAAATAATTGAACTTCACTCTCTTCTTTAGCGGCCAAAGCCAGATGACAGCTGCTACTCCTGCAGCATTTGGGGACCAACCTGTGATGGCTTAGATCGGATTGTTGAGCGTTTCAATATGCCAGAGCTGCAAGTTGGTGACTGGATCCTGTTTGAAAACATGGGTGCCTATACTGTTGCAGCAGCTTCGACTTTCAATGGATTCCAGAGGCCAACAATACACTATGTGATGTCAAGACCAGCATGGTTAGTAACTAAGTATCTTGATCCATCAGTAGTTTTGAGATCACTGTAATAAATAGCTCATATCAGTTGTCTACCCCTTAAGAAGCAAGGGTAGTTTTGGTGCCACAGCTCTTGTAAAACCTCCTGGTGTGGAAGAAGGCAGTGCCTCTGAACGTTTTTGCTCTGTGGCTAGAAAAATGCTGATGCTGCTAATTACTTTTCTCTGTTGTACACACTTATAGGAGAGATGCTTTTAAAAGGGGTACTGTTAGGAGACTTCATTAATCTGGTTTCTAGCTAGTGTTTTCACTATTGCACAACATACAGAATCATTACGAATTCTTGTTTAGCTTCTGTGACTAGTAATAGAGACCAGTCAATCACAGTTATATTGTCTTCTAAATTAATAGCTTACTAAATCCTGACTGCAGGATGCAGGGGCGTTCAACAGTGTTGCTTCACAGTATGATCTCTGTTTGAGAGCTATTCCTTGGTTTAGGTTGAGCTCTGGCTCAGTGCTCAGTGCAGAGTGCTAGATCTCCATTGGAAGTTAATAAACAGGTAAGCAAAGAAAGCAGGACTAAAAACCTTTTAAGTGCAAGGATACTGTGAAACTGCACCTTAAATAGAAGTTTAAAGTAACCTGGGTGCACTGCAGTGCAACACAGGTTAATGGATTGCACCACCTATAAAAGTGGGGTTTCCTGTAAGAGGAGTCCCTTACCTCTCTACTGGTATTTGCCTGCTGAACTGGCAGAGCACTTTTGGGCAGAAGTGTTACCTAAAGCATGATTAACTCTATTGGGTTGTTTTCAAACTGATTGAAAATCTTTGGGTTCAGGGGAACTCCTGACATAAAAGTAGGTGGAAGCTTCCTTTATTCTTCTACTAACCCTGCTGGTATAAGCAGGGCTTGTATTTTTTCTTTCCTTTAGTGAAACCTGTGGTCAATTGAAGAATTTTTCAAAACACATAGAGCTTTTAGACTTCCCTTAACACTCCAGATCTGTGTCTAATTGAACTAAAAATGGCTCTGTGGGAGAATAATTAGCTTTTTTCACTGTATCACCAGGTTGCTGTTAAAATTTAATACTTGGTCTGAGGCATGCTGAGCTTAATTATGCAAACTTAACTGTCATCCAAGGCCACAGGACAGCCCTCTTTCAGCCCTATGTGTGTTTTCTGTTTTGGCAAGAGAATTCTGTGATAAAGGCTGGCCCTTAACTGAGAGGTGTGGATCAATGAGATTATTGTGCAGATCTTTTTAGGACAGGCAAAAGTCTTTTGGAATGTCATCTACATGTTCTAAAGGTGTACAACTAAATTTGTGGCTAGAAACTGTGAAAGATAAAGGACAAGATGATTACATGTATCTAAGTAAAAACTTACATATAGGTAAAAACATACATGAAGAGCCATATAGTGGCACAACTGTTTGCCTTGCATACCTAAGATAACTAGAACTATAAGATGACCCCAAGCTGAGTGTTGCTGTTGACACACCTGAGGGATGGGATGCCATCCCACACCTGAGGGACCTGGACAGGCTTGAGAAGTGAGACTGTGGGAATGTCATGAGATTTAACAAGACCAAGTGCAAGGTGCTGTACCTGGATGGGGGCAATCCCTGGTATGAATCCAGGCTGGGGGATGAACAGATGCAGAGGAGCCCTGCTGAGAAAGACTAGGGGGTGCTGTGGGTGAGAGGCTGGACATGATCCAGCCATGTGCCCTTGCAGCCCAGAAAACCAAACGTGTCCTGGGCTACATCCAAACATTGTGGGCAGCAGGTGAGGGAGGGATTCTGCCCCTCTGCTCTGATGAGATCCCACCTGCAGTGCTGCATTCAGCCCTGGGGTCCCCAGCACAGGAAGGACATGGACCTGTTGGAGCAAGTCTGAAGAAGGCCACTAAGTTGATCAGAGGGATGGAGCACCTTTGCTTTGAGGACAGACTGAGAGAACTAGATTTGTTCAGCTTGGAGAAGGCCTTGGGGTGACCTTACTGCAGCCTTCCCATACCTAAAGGAGAACTTACAGGAAAGATGAGGCAAGACTGTTTGCAAAAGCACATAGTGACAGGATAAGGGGTAATGGCTTCCAGTTAAAAGAGATGTTCCATCCCTGGAAGTGTTAAAGGCCAGGCTGGATCTGTCTCTGAGCAACTTGGTCTAGTTGAAGGTGTCCCTACCCATGTTGGGGGGATTAGAATTAAAACTTGGAGGTCCCCTTCCAACCCAAACCTTTACATGAATCTATGAACTAAGTCCAAAAACTCACTCAACTGAAGTTCTTCTGAGGTTGTGTTTTAGTACAACTCTTGTCTGAGTATGGAAGGATTTGCATGGTTCTTACTGGTCCGGTCAGCTCCTTTATATTCCTAGTCTGTTATCCATACTTTTTCTTGATTCAAGTTACCCAGTAATGTCAGGGTGTGGGATAAGAGACAGTCAAGTTTTCAGGGATTTTCACATCTGAAATTCTGAACTATTGAGCACTAAGTCAGTAAATTTGTATAGCATGAGGTATACAGATGTAGCTACAGGTGCATATAGGTGCATCTTTGCAGATCTAAATCCTACACAGAAATGGTAAAATCAGCTTGGTATTGGCACTTACTCTAAATCCTAGCCAGCCACAAGTAGCCTGCATGGATTCTGCTTTTATTATTTTTTTTCCCCTCTATGATAATAATGTCGGGATTGCAGGTGATGCATAAAGAGTTCATTTCATACTCATTAGCAATTTAAAAAAAAATGTACCTTACATTTTTAGGTAGATTGCAGTGAAACAGTTTTTGACTCACTTTTTTTTTTTCTTTCTAGGCAACTAATGCAGCAAATCAAGGAGCAAGGGTTCCTAGCTGAGGTGGAGGAGCAGGATGTTGCTAGTCTGCCAGTCTCTTGTGCCTGGGAAAGTGGAATTGAATATCCAGCAACTTGTGCTTCAGCTAGTATTAATGTATAGGTAATATTTAGTAACTAAGTGCAAGGTTAGTCATTGAATTTAGGGCATTTGGGGGACTGTTAACTTAATTCTTGGTAGAATTTTTAAGTGGTTTTTTTTAACATTTAGGTTTGGCATAAATGCAAGAAAAATGACTAGGAGATGGGTCACAATTATCTGTGTTCCTATGGAAACTATTTGAATATTGTTTTATATGGATTTTTATTCACTTTTCATGTATGCTACTAAAGACTGACCCTCCACTGTCAAACAAGTATTTGTAGCTTGTGTATGGCAGAATGGGCTAAGCTTAGTGCTTTGTGACCTACCTGTTTTAAAATAAAGTATATTGAAATAACTGGTCCTGTGTTTCATTAATGTGTAGAAAATTAATGTGTCACGGAAGGGTCTTATAGCGTATTTGAGGGCAGACCAGATGCTGTAAGCCCAGAACTTACTAATAAATGGATCTCCTCTACCCTTGCCCTCCCAACTGAAGTGAAGGAAATACCCTCAATGGGTAGGGAAACGGAATTGTCTCTTTTCATTTGTGATTAGAAGGTTGACTGTCAACAAACTGAATATTGTGTGAATTCTTGTGAATTCACACTTGTTCTTCACTACTGAACATGTCTGTACCAAGTTGCATATTGCAAGTTCAGTGCAGTGCTGGTTTTCTGCTAGTTAGCCCACAGGTGCTGTGGCCATCACTGATGGTTGTTTATAGACATACCTATTCATTAATGAGAGAATACAGCACAGGCTCCACGACTGACACACTGCTTGTTATGTGTGTGAGAACTAAAATGCTACAGGAAAACCCAGGAAGCTGCAACTGTGGCTGACAGGCTCGCTGACCTGTGTTGCCTAGGGCTTTAGTATAGAAGAGATAAGAAATGGGACTTGACATCTTTTGTATGTGCAATACAATTAGAAGCTCTTACTTAATTTATGAAAAGATGTGCTACTCTTCTGACTTTGGATTAAACGTGATAGATGACACTAAGTAGTAAATACTAGAAGCTAATACAGGGGGTGTTAGTGATAAAATAGTCTGCTCATTGAACCAAAGCATTCTGACTTATGTTTAACCTGTGCTAGTTTGCTGCCACTTTCTGTACTAAAATTAGAAGATGTTTCTGATAAACTAATTGGTCCTAGGGCTGGATTTGATCTGTTTGCCAGAAGGTCCTGGACTTGCAGGCATGCTGTAGCAAATGCCTGATGTAAGAACAATCTTAATGTATCAAGTAAACACATAAAGCTTAAACTAACTTGAAGTGTTAAAATTTCAAAAGTTGTCCAAAGGTTAGCATTGCTGATAGAAACAGTGACTCTAGCAAGATGATAAATAAAGCTGGTTTTGTACAAGCAGCTCTGAAAGGCAATGTTTAACCTCCATTCTGTGCTTCCAGCAGAAACTCTCCATTAGCTGAATTAGTAGGGTAAGCCAGAATGATGGCACCTCATTCCTGAGTCATTTGAAGCATTCAAAGTGACTTTTATTTGCTTTATTCCCAGCTTCAAGCTTGTGGTTGAAATACCACTTGCCTTTATTCTTATGCATATGGCAAGCTTCAGTACATACACATAGTGGAGCCATAGCCTTAATCTCATAGAAACTCACTGCATCCAAGCCTTTGGATTTCCTTCAGCTTCTCCAAATTCAACCAGAAACTTAATGATTCTTACATGTAAACAGAGGTAGTAAATGGTAACCAAATGTTAATGTTGTAAAAATACACTTAGCTTTTGCAGAGCAGGATGTGGAATTGTAACTGGTATGCAGAAAATATACTCTGAGAAGCTGCAGCTGTCTAAAGCAGATGTAGCTCCTTTTTCAAAGTGCCTGTTTGAAGGCTGGGGCTGTTTTGAGTCAGAAGGGAGTTCAGCTATAGTGAGACCTTATGTGATACCTGCACTAGGACCTAATGTCCTGCTGGGGAGGTGGCATAGCCTGCCTTCCTCTACTCACAGCTGGTGGAGACAATCTCCAGCAGGTAGTTAGAAGGCAATCACTTATGGAAACTAATTAGTGAGCTTCACTGAGGAAGCTGGCAGGCTGCCAATTAATTTCTTCATCTGCATTTAACTTGATTGGTTGTTTTAGCTATTTCACTGGGTTTTGTCTCAGAAATCAAAATTTACATCTCTGTGGGAGGCCAGGTGTCTGTAAACATGCTAGCCAGCATTTTGATCACTATGATGCTCCCCAAAAGAGATGTAGCTGACTTCAGTTCTTTACCTTTCTCTCCTGGGGCAGCTATGTCATAGAGGTGGCTGATGCTCTCTAAGCCGTGTCTAACAAGTATGTAAAGTGTCTAAAAATGGGTAATCTGGAGCATCTTCTGTATTAAAAAAAACCCAGTGGATTTTGCCAAGGACTTTTAGTACTTTCTGGGAGTAGTAGGTGTTTACACACCAGTAATGCTGGTGTGTCTTTAAGCAAGACTTAACTTTCTCAGGTTGGGCTGAACAGATGTTCTGGGCTTTGGGATGCTTCATCTCACAGCTGCCTGGCTCCTGGCTTCCATGGAATCTTAATTGCCCATTTGTTAATTGATTTTAAAGTACCCCAAGTGACAGCATTTGGTCATAGGGTGACTGTGGGTATTCCCTACAATCCACAGTAGGGAAATTTGCTTATTGCTGGAGCGAGGACCATGTAGGACAGCAAAGATGTAACAAAGTAAGCAGTGAGCTCATATGGTTTAGTTTGACCTCTCCTTGATGGCCTTTTGGGACATTAAAGCCTTTGCTCTGTTTTGCTGTGTTTATTAATCAAATCTAGTTGTTCTAACTGCACATCTTAATTATTCCTCCCTGAGGCAGGCTTGTCTGATACAGGAGGAAGGGAGGAGCTGCATGCCAGAAAAATTGAGATCAGCTGCATCTGTCTGATGTATTTAGCTCAACAAATATTAAAGTTGGAGCCAAGAATAGCCTTTGCCTTTCAGCTTGCTCCTTGCTAGCCTGGCTCTGTATGGTGCTGTCTCACTGTGGGCTTTGCTGGCACATTAGCAGGGGCTGTGGCATCCCTGCTCCAAATGTCCCTGGTGCTCACTCCACTTGCTGGTGCCTGTGATGGTGACGTTGATTCTCTTGGGATCACAGGGTAAAACGAAAGTAATATCTGAGGAAAATACCAAGACATCTGCCTGAGATGGCTTCTCATCACCCCATTTCTCTTTTCTGTATAGTGAAGATACTTGAGATCTAACTTGAGGTCTAGCTGAGACCTTATGTTTAGTCCCCATGTAGCCATATGTGTCCTGCACTGGAGTTCAGCTGACATTCTTTGGTGCAGAGGTAGTTTCATATACCAAAAAAAGCTGAGAAACACTCATCCTCTGGAATTACATCAGATGGAAAAGCAAAGGTGGAAATGTTTTAGGAGAGACTGGAGAATACTGACCCACAGTGAGAGGAGGTGAGGGACAAGGGGAAGCTGCTGATGGCAGCATATCATGGGGCAGCTATCCCTTTTACTCCATGACCATTTAACTCATGTTTTACTTTTTAAGCTGCTGTCTTCTAGGCTACCACCTAGGCCTTGCAGACAAAGTATCAGTGCACCATTTGCCGTGGCAGAGTCAATTCTGCTGCCCCACTTTCACCAGCAGAGAAGCCCAGAGCTGGGAGCAACACTCAGCAGGTTCCCCATAACTCCACCTGCAGGAGCAGAAACAAACCTGGAACTGGAGGGAGCTCTTCTGCCACAGACCCCATCCCCAGAAACTACTATCCTTTAAATAGGTGCTTTATGTGTTCTATAGCTAAACACAGCATCAATTTGCAGCAAGATTTCCAGATCAAAACCAACCCCCTTCCATTAAAAAAAAAAGTAAAAAAAATCATTATCCACAAGTATTGCAAGAGGAGCTTATATGAATAGTATTTAATTGACAAAAAGAAAAAAATCAATTATTGCAATAATTATTATTTTTAATTTTCTCTTGAAAGAAGCACTGATCAGTACCAAAAGAAGTGAGAGTGACTTGCTTTGGGGAGTGTTCCTGGTTTTGATTGCATCACCTGATTTTCTTTACAGTTTGAAGGCAGTTGGTATCTCCATGGTCATGGTTTGCTTTCAGTACCCATGTCACAAATGCCTGCAATTCAAATTTGTCTTAAGCTCATTAAAGCACTCTAGTGGACCACCCTAAAAATACATTGAGAGTCAGGATGTATTGGGGCTGGGACTTCAGTTTTGGCAAACTTTGATCTTGCTCTTCAGTTGGTTTTGTAGTTGTCAGTACAGGAGGTGTTTAGAGCAACTCAGCCATGGTGAGGCCACTTCTGGAAGGCTGATGATGGGCACCCAGAGGGGCACAGCCACCAAGTTGATGTTGCCCTTTGCAGGAGGAGTCTGAGGGTGAAGGTGAGCACTTTGGGCATGAAGTGTCCCCTGGCCCCTTGAGTCCCCTCCACTTCAGCATGGAGACGCCGTAAGTGTTACAGGGAAATCACTGGCAAACCAAGGGAGCTCCCTCAAGGGAGCACACTGCAGTCTTGTGTGTCCATGTAGTGTTGCAAGCATTGCTACAGTCCAGTAAATATTAGACCCTTATTTTAATGTGTTTCTTGATGCTTACACTGCAGCAACAATGTTCCTCTATGTGTTAGTCTTTGCCTGAAGACAAAAGCATTAGCACGCTGAATCCAACTCTCCTTTTTCTCACTCATTTTAGGGAGCTTACCCACAGTATCCCCACAAAAAAAGAAGTGCTTTCCAGTCATAGTCTCTTCAGTTCGTGCTCTCAAAGTGCTTTGCAAAGGACTAATTGGTTCATCCTGCTTTTGTGGTGTGGAGCCAACTGCCATGTTCCAGTCCAGAGAACAGCCAGAAGACAGCAAGGCTGTGCAGCAATTCAGGGAGGGAGAGAAAGGCAGAGACATTCAGAACAGTGATGCAGAGACCAGTGCTCCCATAAGGGTTGCTACCAACTCCTTTCATTGGATCATTGCTAGGGGTGAGGAAGCTCAGAGTACCTTGAGAACTCAGCAAGCACTGAGTTTCTCACCAAGGAGCTGAGAAAAGGCAACTGTAGCAGCTCAGTACAAAGAATTCTCAAAATACTTTACAGGTATTATTTGACCTGCCCTGAGACAGCAGTTCCCTACTGTGTGAGAACAGGATTTGGACATTCAGTTGGCTTAAGCATCACCTTTTATATTTGGCTACTAAGCTCACTAGCTGGAAAAAAGAAGATACTAGCAATCTTGCAAAGCACAGGATTGCAACACTTGGAACAGGATAACATGGATGCAGTTTTCAGTAAGAACAGCGGTGCTGCTGCCCTTACTGTGAGGATAAGAAGAAAACAATCTATTGCATTGTTAGATTTAAAAAAATCCTGCTTAAGAGCTCAATTTACTTGCTGTTTACTATAGTTCATCAGTAGCAACAGCATTTCACAGTAACAGCTCAATAAATATTTCTCAGCAATGGTTGTCCCACTTTTCTGCAGTCAAAGCATGCATTAAACAATTAAAGTATCCAACTAAAGTGAAAATCAAAAGAAAATCCAACTTGCCAGAGACTGCTGATTCAGGGGAGGGAGATTTCTCCTGCACCCTACCGGAATGGCTCCCAAACTCCTCACGAGTCAGGTACTGTGGGACTCACCTTCTTCTGCCACCTGGGTTTCATTCCCCTGTGGGTTATTTGGGCAGCCTGGTCTAGTGGAAAGTTGTCCCTTCCAGGGGCGGGATGTTGGAATTAGTTGGTTTTTAAGGGTTCCTTCCAACCCAAGCCATTCTCTAACTCTGTGATTGATTCTATGATTATACCTGACTGCAAGCAAAGCAGGGAGGTGTTCCTCTGTGACCCGAGCCAAGGGAGATCCTCCCAGAGATAAGGAGTGGTGACTAATTAGCCACGGAAAAGCCCACAAGATGGAGCTCAGCTCAACAAAAATGCATCCAAGAAACTTTGTCAGAGCCAGGGAAGGAGGAGAAAGGAGTGAAACTGAAAGCTTTCAAATGAATCCCACACGCCCGATGTTACACCACAGCATGAGTGAGCTGTTACTAGAGCGAACAAATGCAAACAAGAAAGTACACAGAAAAATATGTACAAGGTAATAATTAAGCTATTGCATGTCTCAAAAGAAACCCCAACCAAAGCTCTCATCTCATCCATTCACAGAGATGAAAACTTCAAAAAGAGCTGGCGTTTCTTTAATTATTAAGGCTGTTACCTCAAATGTCCTGTCAGATTCCAGTTTCCTGCTTGAAGCCCAGTCTGAGGCTTGGTTCTTTCAGTAGCTATTTCTGGGATGTTTTTTATTCTTCTCTCTTGCTGGGGTTAATTTAGGTTTGCTGTTGTCAGAGCTTTTGAGTTTTTTTTTTTTTTTTTTGAGTAAGTGCATGGAACTGATTTATGCCGCCTTCTGTAGAGCAGCTTTGCAGGATTGATGATGTCAAGTGCCAGTGGACATAAGCTGAAACCTGGAAGTCAGGCTGGATTCAAGGAGAAACTTGCTTCATGGGGACAGCCAGGACTAACGGGATTGGTCAGGCTCCATCTCTGGAGGCTTTTGGGACCTGACAGATCAAGGTCTGGAGCAGCCCTGAGCTGATCTTGGAATTGATCCTGCTTGGAGCAGGAGCCTGGGCTAGAGATCTCCTGAAGTCCCTTCCAATCCTAGTGTGCTCACCCTGCTCACTAGTGGGTCTGGCAGTGCCACGGGGCTGAGCCCTGCAGCATAATTCCCTCAATTCAGCAATGGGATTTGCCAACACTATCAGCTCCTTGGCTGCCTGCCCCTCTATAGGGCTCTGCTTGGTGAGGGCTTGTGCTCCAGTGCTAAAATGGATCTAAACTGGCAGCAGCCTCTGAGGAGCTGCTGAAGGGAAAGGACTCACTCCTGCCTCAAAAACAAAAATTAAAAAGTAGCAGGGAAGAACTGGTAATGGATGTTAAACCAGAGACACAATGTCACTGCTGGAACAAAGGGGAAGAATCTCATCCTGCTCCACGGTGTGAAGAAGATTCCTCACCCAGGAGCCCTTACCCTGATAAGGTGGCCTCTCACCTTCCTAAAGCAGTTTTCCCGTGGCCCCAGCTGAATGTGAGGATCACTCTTTGCGTCTCCTCCTGGGAGAGCTACAGACATTGGAGGGAGTAAATGGCTTCAAAAGCTGAGACCCATTCCCAGCCTTAGGTTTAGGATACTGGTGGTGTCCTTAGGACAGGGAATGTCGCTGGATCCAATAACCATGGCAGCACCAGGGCACGGGGGTGTCCTCCCCCAGGAGAGGTGAATCACAGGGAGGAAGGATGGGGGGCACAGAGCCTGTGGGGAGCAGGGCAGAGCGACCCGCATGGCCCGGCCCTGCAGGCGCTGCACTGTTGGAAAGGATTGGCTAAACGAAGAGACCTTAAAAGATACCTTCTCCTGGGCGCTCAGAAGAGGAGAGCTGCAGCAAAGCAGTGATGTGGGCAGAACACAGCCGAAGAGGGCGGCGGAGGTGAGGGCCGGGCGCACCGTGGCTAGATGGCAGCAGCGGCCTGCGCCAGGGCCTCGCTCCTCCCGCGCCCTGCTCCCTACGGCCCCGAACCGCGAGTCCGGCTGCTGCCACCTGCCCCTCAAACCTGACTCTGGCTGCTGTCACCTGCCCCTCAAACCGTGAGTCTGGCTGCTGTCACCTGCCCCTCAAACCCGACTCTGGCTGCTGTCACCTGCCCCTCAAACCCGACTCTGGCTCTGCCACCTGCCCCTCGGCAGCACAGGGCCTTCTGCTCCGGGACCTTCCCAAGGCTGTGGCTACTGCTCGCACACACACTGTGTTCCTGGGAGAAGAGAGGAAATTTCTTTATTACTAGCAAATAAATTGACTGGCACTGAGGCAAGCTGAGAGGGAAACGGGGCTTGCAGGGAAAACAACTCCTTAAATCTTTGGCTTTTGAGCTGGAGGAAAGATGGTGGGGAGGGAAGAGGTCAGAGCAGAGAGGCCCAGTACACCATGCCCAGGGTGCATCCCTCCAGGTGGGTTGCCAGCAGCTCCCAGCGTTCTTCTGCCCAATGCCACCAAGTCCAGGGGTTTGTGGGACACATCAGAGACTCCCTGAAGTGTCTGCAGCTGATGAGAGATAAAGGCAGGCTGGCAGAGTGAGGGTTCCCTAAAAACCTCTGCAGGACATGAGTCCAGCCATGCCCAGCTCCCTGCACTCCTGACCAGACAAACATCCCATGGCTCAAGGAAAGCTGGAGACAGACGTCTTACAGTGCCTATTGAGTGTGGGAGGTGGAGGCCACCCCTTACCCAGGGCTGGACAGCTTAACCTGGGCGTGCCCTTGGATACACCCCAAGACACGCCCTGGGAGAGGCCCCGAGTTTCTCCCTCTGCTGTTGTCTCCTGCAGAAAACCACCCTGCTTGGGCAGGGGATACCAGCAGGACTGCAGCAAGGCAGAGCACATCTCTGCTGCCCTGGCTGATTGGTACTGTCCCCAGTAATGCACAGGGACACCCTGCAACCATCCTCTGCAATTCTGCCAGCTCCTCTAGTCTTCCTGAGAGCCTGTGCACTGGCAGAAAGGAAGAAAGGAAAGAAAAAGTGAAAAGGGGAAAAAAAAAGCTAGCCTGGTCATTATTTATTACTATGAGTGTAAAGTGCTGAATTGCTGGTGTCTAATGAGCTTTTCTGTCCTGAGCAATAAAGTACAATTTATCTTTGGGAGAGATGGATGCAGCTGAGCCGGTACCAGACTTAGGACAAAAGAGAATTGACGTCACCTCAGGAGTCCAGCAGCAGATGTTTGACATCGTCTCCAGCCTCAGGCCAAAGGTACAAGCCTGGTACAAATTACCAAGCAGATTTACTGGCCTGCATTAGCTGCAGGGTCAAGAGGGGCTGATCAAAATGTTCCTTGCCTGCATCAGGCAGCTGGCAAGCCTCTTGCCACTGCTCTGCACGGGTTTGTGTATGTGATTTAGCCAGGTACCAGCTGCCATGTAGAGAGTTTAAAGTTTAAATTGTCATGCAAAGAGCTGAGGGCACAGAAACATGGGCATGCAGGCTGTACAGGGGGGACATGCTGTGCCAGAGCAGAGGTGGCAGGTCCTAGAGGCCAGTGTAACCTCATATGATGAGTGCAATGTCCAGGGAACCATTTTACCCAGGTCAGTAACATCCTGAACTGTAAGGCTCTCCAAAAGCTTCCTTGTCTTGTAAGGTGAGCACTGAGTTGATATTTTCAGATCTCTACCCAAAGTGATCCCAATACCATTTAAATTTTGACATCAAAGTGTATGAATGGTTAGAACTACTGTTTTTTTAGAGTCCTTTTTGTCTTTTAGTTAATATTAGATAACTTAACTAAGCTTTAGTTAATGGGTAGTAGCTTTGCTGCCTCAAAATTGATATGGAGAAAAACTTCTGCAATATTTTGCCTAATCTCTAATGATCCTAACCAGTAAACTTCTTTGTATATATCTATCTATCCATCCATCCTTCTCTTTTCAGACCATTTAAGAATACCTCTTAATTATCTCTTCATTCCTGCAGAGATCACAGATTTATCAGGCACAACTTCCATTTGTAAGAGCTCATTTTATCTCTTCCCTTTATACATCACATTTATCTAGCATCTGCAATGCCTGCACTTTGCTATAGTTTCGACTGATTTTTTTTTTCTGGTGCACAAATGAGGCTTACTGATTTGGAGCCCCTTAGATCATGCCCTGGAGTGATAAAAGAAACCCCAGATAAGAATTTGGTATCATGTTTGCTGGAGGCTGATTTTAGAAAGCAGTTACACTCTCATCCTTCTGTTCTTTGGGTGCACTCAGGTGGCTACCACCTGATCCAAGCAATTTCTTTCTGTTCATTTTAGCAGGCTGTTGGAAAGCCTTTCCTGTGGCATTTCAGGTGGCAGCAGCTCCTCTGCCTGGGGCACTGTCACCCATAGCAGTGGTTGGAATTTTGGTTAAAGAAAATAAATTAAATAGCTTGGCTTCTCACCACCATGCTGGTGGCATAAAGAGCAAAATATCACTATTCTAGGATGAAAAAAAAAAAAAAAGCTTGCTACTTTAAGATACATGGATGAAGTTAAAAACCTGCCTGGGTCAAATACATTCACTTCAGCTCTTCTGACCTGTATGAAAGCCCAGCTTCCCCAGATACTCACTGTGCAACTCCATCCTCTATTCCAGGACACAACAGAGCATTTCTGTGGGCTCCAACTCCTTGTAAATCACTAATTAGTCAGCAAGATGGGCAGCCCACCTGGTAAGGCTGTGGTCAATTCTCTGAAGTACCAATAATCTTCTCAGTCCCATGGGCAGTGAACTCTGAGCTTTGTTTCCAGAGGCAAGCCCACCACGCCAACCCCTGCAACTGGGTCTTAACACCTCCCCCACATCACTCTTTTTCATATTAAAAATAATTTCCCCCTATTTTTAAGGAAAAAGCATGACCTGGAGGTAAACTGAAGGGTAAATCTCATTGCTGTTCAATGAAGTTGTGGCTACATACCATCAGTGGGACACACTCCCTCACCTTTCAGGGCTTGATTAAGCACTGAAACCTCTGACTTTCAGAGGGTGCTGGGCTTCCCAGAAAAATCTACCCACTGTGCAATGAGCTTCTGGTGCAGGTGAAGAGAGGATGCAGGCAGGGATGACTACAGTGCTCCAGTAGCCCTCCCCTACAGCACTCAGAAACCCTCTCCTTCTGTATCTTTGTCATGCACAACATGAGAATGTGCCGTTTCTCCTTCTCCTGCCTTTTTCCTTCAGACACCCACAGCAGAGAAACCAACTGATCCAAACTTGGCAGACGCTTCTCAAAAACCCACTCTAAACAGAACCCATTTCCTAGAAGCAGGTTTCTCAGATTTAAGCTGCTAATTTGTCCTTAATGCCACAAGGTGAGGAAATGACTAGTGATTGAAGAGTGATTTAAATCACATTACTGGGGAAGGAATCAACTTCAGCAGTCTAGCTTCACAAAAAGCCTTTAAGACTGCTGCTGATGGAGGTGAAAATTTTGAAGTGACTCAGACTTCAGGGGAATTGCTCATTCTAGGGAAGAACAAGGCAACCCCAGAGGCAGGACATTTAGCTTTATCTTTAGGAAAGTGCTTGTGAGTATAAAGCAGTGCAGTAAGGAGCCCTACTGTCAGTGCCATCAGGTAAGGAACCCTACTGTCAGTGTCATCAGCTTAGTGCACTGCTGGTGGCATCAGCTGATGGACATGCTCAAGGAGTTCCCCTTGCCACTGGTGCCTGCTGCCTGCCTGCAGGTTCAGCTGCAAGGTGGCTTGCTGGGATCTGTGGGACACCCAAAGCAAGCAAGCATGGGCTGCTGGGGGAGTTACTGTCAATTGGTGCTGGCTCAAGCATGAAAAGGAAGTTTAAAAACACATGCCACATAAAGAGCACTGAAACTGGTAGCTGGGTGGAAGAAGCCTAACAAAGGCAGTTGGCACAGAAGAAACTAAAATTAGAAAAATGATGGTGTAAATGCAAGGAACAGCACAAACCTTGCTGCTTGATGGTAGAATCACAGAATATCCTGAGTGGGAAGGGACCCACAAGGATCCTTGAGTCCAACTCCCAGCCTTACTCAGGACTATTCCCAAGACTCACACCATGTGCTCAACAGCATTGTCCAAATGCTTCTTGAACTCTGTCAGGCTTGGTGCTGTGAGCTTTGTTTTGAGAATCAGCTACCAGAATATGGAAACTAATCATAATTGTGCTTCACAGTCCTCTTTGTCCCTTTCCTTGTATTCTAGGTGATGCCAAATTCCACCAAAAAATGCAGGGGAGTGCAAAGCACAAGTGCCTTGAGAGTAACTTTGCCAGCAACTGCTAGAACAGAGAAGAGAAAGAGAAGGTTTGGGTCCCTTCCACTGCCTTGGCCACCAGACCATCCCATGCATGGCTGCACTCATGCTGCTGGGCAGGGATGTTTTGTTCCTTTCAAGCATCCTGCCCAGTGTGGATGCTGTGAACTGTGCAGAGAAGGTGAACACAGGGGGGGCTGCAAACTCACCCAAAATAGAAAGTGGGCTTTGGGGTTTCAAGCAAGTTGCTTTGCTTTGAAAGAAAAAAACCTTAAATCGTGGCTCCTTTTTTGTGTTGCCATAGCAACTGAGGTGGCCCTGGCCTCTGCTGTGTGGAGAACATCATCTGGGTACCATGTGGTGGGCACAGGAGGGGCCACACGGAGGTGCAGCCAGGGTGGCCAGCATCTCCCTCACAGGCACCCCAGGAAAGCATGACACTCAGAGGAAAAAAGGGAAAAGACCTTCTTTCTTTTTGTTTTGTTTTGTTTGGGGTTTTTGTTGTTGTTGTTTGGTTTTGTTTGGGTTTTTTTTTTCACATTTTATGGCAGCAGTGCTTGCAGTTATTAAAGGTCTGAGCAAACTTGGAGTTGTTAAGTTTCATCAAGAGAACAGTCCTGAAGGTTTCACCAATGTGGCCCATGATGGGCCTTGGTCCCAAAAGACACTGGGATTCTCATGGGACAGCTGAAGTCCCACAGGGGGCTGCTTGAGGCGCCCTGCTATACACTGCAGCTGTCAGCAGGTCCCACAAGGGATTCATGGTGACATGCCTGAAGCACCAGCAGCTCAATGAGAAGTGGATGTGGAATTCCCTGCCAAATAATTCAGCTGCTTTTAAATCTGACTTAAGCCTCTTCTGCTTAAAAGCAAAGTTCTTCTTTTACCCACGATTATCTTTAGCCCCCAGGGCTACCCAGGTGGGCACAGCAAGGCTGTGAAAGCCAGTTTCCCCAAAGATCACATTTCTCCAGAGTGGTCAGGGTGTCTAGCAGCAACAGCTCCCCCCGGCCTCACTGCACACGATGCTGGTGAGATGGAGGGTGGCACCATTCGGAGTGAACCCTGGCACCTGAAACCCATTTCAAGCACCAGCTCTGTCCACAGCGTGCAGGCAGCCCTGCTCCTCGGTGTCACCACACACATGCAGTGGCATTGCCTGTGTCCTTTAGCAGGCATCAAACCTGCCTGTCGTGAGCCTTGCATGTATTAATCATAAGGAAAGCAGCAAAGGAATAACCATGGCTGTGCAACACTAACATCTAAATTAGCTGAGTTTATTTTATTTTCTCCAAGGAAAGTGTCTGTAATGTTTGTGTTTTGTTCCTGATCATTAACGGCATATTAAAGCACAGTCGGTGCACCCACCTTGTCCCTGAGGAACCAGCTGCCAGCACCGTGCCTGCTGCCCATGGCATTCGCTCAGCAGTGGAATTTGCCCTGAAAAGGGTCCAGGGAAATATTCAAGCAAAGAATAAAGAGGAAAAACACATGTTCAGTCATTGCTGCAGCCCCAGGAGCTGGGTGCTTGTTCACACCAGCTGGGTCTGGTGGGAGGAGGGGTCTCTTCTCCCATCCCCGCTTTGTGACTGAACCTTTGCACTAGAGCAGAGAGGCCAAAGCTCCCACAGCAACCCAGAGGGAGCTGGAGATGGGAAGCCTGCTGCTCTCACAAGCTGCAGCAAATGAGGGCTCAGTGTCCCCAAGAGGATGATGCTCCCAGCTCCATGCTGTGATGCTCAGCACATGGCATTTCCCCTGGCTGCTCCCAAAACACTTTAAAAACCATTCACAAAGACATCTTGCTCCTGAACAACCCAAATGGAAGGCAAATTCCAGCTTCACGCAGAGGATAATCTGTACCAGCTCTGTTTCTCCCTAACTCAGTTCTGGTTCTCCATAAGAGGGGATGGCCAATATCCTAGTGAGTTAACTGGCACTCTCCTCTGAGCCTGGGCATCTCAGCATTTCTTCAAACCAGCCTGTTTCTCTTATTGCCCATTATTCATGTTTGGTTTAAGACCTGGCAATGAACACTCCAGCCCTGCTCCACACATCTCCAGCACAGAGTCTCATGGCTATGTGCAGAAAGTGAGACGGGCTGTCCCTGCAGCCACCACCACGGCGAAGATGTGCTAAGAAAATTCAAAGATGCAGTAGAACAGTTCTTGGAAGCAGGAACAAGGGTCCTAGAGAGATGAAAAGGAGAGGCTGCCTGCCACATACCTCCTTTGGCATTCAGGACCGCTGGTGCAGGCTCAGCACAGCACTGAGTTGGGTTGGGTTACAACCCAAACTCCACATGGGAGGAACAAGGTGTTTCTTCTTGCATGTACCCGCAATGGAGACACCAGTGGGACATAGCAGTTTGTATCTTCTTCTCGTGCAAACAAGTCAAGGAAGGATTAGAGGTGTTTTAATACACAGAAGAAATACATGGCTGCTTTTGTGAGCGAGGAAAGACTGGAGCAGAACCACGCACAGCCACAGCACAGTCACAGAATTATCCAGTCATTTAGGTTGGAAAAGACCTGCAAGATCATAGAGTCCACCACTAAACTACGGCCACATCTACACATCTTTTGATTACCTCCAGGGATGATGACTCAATCACTTCCCTGGGCAGCCTGTTCCAATGCTTGATTACTTTTTCAGTAAAGAAATTTTTCCGAATATTCCTAAGCCTCCCCTGGTACGACTTGAGGTAATTTTCTCTCATCCTGTTACTTGTTAGCCACCCCCACCTGGCAACAGCCTCCTTTCAGGTAGTTGTAGAAAGCAGTAAGGTCTCCTCTCAGGTTACTCTTCTCCACATGTTGCTGAAGAAAACCTGGATTCAATACTGTCTCACTGTATATATATACCCACATTAGGCTTTAAGGATAGTACTTGCTCAGAAACTAAAAAGCAAAATGCAAACAGTGACTGGAAAGGTGTCTGTGTCCTCACCTGGGAAAAACAATGAAAGTTTATGTTGTGGGTGACTTTGGCACAATGGGACCCTTAGGCAGGACTTGTGTAGGCTCCTGTTCTCTGCTGCAGTGCAACCCCATACCCAGTTCTGGGAAAGAGAAGGCACAGCCAAGTGCCAGGGAAAAAAGAGCGCCCTTGCTTACACCTCATTTCCTGCAGAACGGCCTGGGTGACACTGCAGAGGCATATTTCACCCAGCATGTAATTTACCATATTTGCTGTAATATATCTGTGACCATCTTTGATTTTAGAGTGTGACCCACCCTCTGCATTAAGTTCCCATACTGCTGCATGGAACAGTTTAGGCAAAGGAAAAAAAAAGTTAAGGCAAAGGAAGCCGCCAAAGTCCTGGGCAAAAGAGTTGGATTGTTTTGGAAAGGTAAAAGAAATGCTGGGGTGGGTGCCCTGGAAGCACAGCTCTGAGCTGCCAGTGGACAGAGGTTTAGTGATGCAGCTCCCAGTGCCAGGCACAGGGCAGAGAAGACTCTAAAGATGTGTTCAAAGCTACAGTCCACAGGCAGGGAGGGTTTGAGGGAGCTGATCATGACCCACCCAGGCCCCAGCACCACCAAACACCAAGGTGTGGGAATGTGCGTGGAGGGGAGCAAGGAAGGGATCCTGCTTCTCACCTTTGTCCGAGAGACAATTCCTCTAGTGACAGCCCAATCAATACAGATTTTTTTTTTGTGATAAATTGTTCCTCCATCAGGAAGAGCCAGCTAGCTCTTAAAACAACCCACCCAACTGGTGGTCGTGACCTTTCCTGTCTGTCCCCAAAGACACCAGGCAGCTGCCATGACAGCTCCTTGCCTCCTTCTGTCAGTGGTTTCTGACTCGTGGGACATGGCTGAAAGCCTGGGATTAACCTGACCCTCTGGTGATGCACTGGTTGCCCTTAAGCCACAGTGAACATGAGAGTGTTCAGAAGTGTGTCTGCATCCAAACCACCACTCTGGATACATGTGGGCAACAGGTAAGGTCTGCTTGCAGGCACACTGCTCCCAGCAATGCAGGCATGTCTCCAAAGCTCCTACACAGAGAGATGCTCTGCTCTCCCCTCCCACCCTTTTCCTTCTTTTCAATAAAGCATCTCTCCTCCCAAAAGAGATAACAGCAATTATCAGGTTCATCAGCACTGTATCTGCCGTGGTGCAGCACAGGGAGCTCAGAATGCCAGTCTGCCCACTGGACCATTAAAGTCGATGGCTGTTCCTAACCTTTAAATATGAATAGAGCTCTGCATAATGGATTGAGGACTATCCATGGAGACCATCTGCCCCGTGCTTGCAGAAATGTTCACATTGTTCTTCACAGGAGTTTATTACTCAGAGACTAATGCTAAAAATACATTGCAAAGGGCCTGATTTAAAAACAAAAGGCCAATTCAAACTTGGCAAGGGAGACACCAAAGACTGAACCCAAGCACCTCCACCAGCCATGCTGGAGTTAGGCTGCAACAGACAGACTTTATGTGAAAGGCAATGACATAATTCTGAATTAGCTTAACAAGACCTGCAATTCATACAGAAAAGCCTGAATTTATGTAGTAATTAGCCAGAGCTTTCAGAATGTTAAATATCTCCATGGTGAGAAAATAATCACATAGGTTATTACAGTGAGGTAAAAATGGGTACAGTGGTGAGATTTTTTTGTGCTAAACTACTTTTGCTAAGTTTAACTCCATTTTTTTACTAAAAATACAATTCACAAAAACACTTAAACCACTTCACAAATTGAAGTTTTCTATTAATCACCTGAACTTAATTTCCCAAATGATTAACCCCTCTACACAACAGTCCCTCTATAAATGACATTCCTGGGAACCCAATAAGCAGTAAAGTTCTCTTATCTTTTCATTAATTTCTCAATCAGTTTTGAACTCTGCCTGTATCAACATGCAAGTGACATCCTAGAGAAGGAGCCTGGAAATTGTTCTCCCCTCTGAGTCCTTGTTACCAGCCAGGAAAGCAGAGACATCCTCTAAGGAGCTGCTCAAGCACAGCCCAGATGATCAAAGTTACCCAGTGACTGTGGATGCATAACCTCAGCCTCCAAAGCAGGTCTGATTTTAGGAGAGCTGCTTGGCAGCAGCAGATAAAACCTTTCCAGTACTTAGCTGGCCTTTTAATTAAAAGGTTCCCCATATCAGAAGTCACCTCTGAAAAGCTCAGCCTGGTTGGGCTTCAGAGCATCTCTAATTTTCCCTGGGATGCCATGCACGACGACCTTTCCCAGGCATCTTCCTTCACTTCTTCCCCGAAAGGCAAGCTGGGAGCATCTTACATAATTCATGCCAGTCCCAGTCTGAAATGAAATAATCTTGTGCTGAAAAGAAGAAACTCCTTAAAAGCTGTGAAAACAGCGAGGGATAACTGAAAACCCCCTGAATCTGGGATTGGACAGTTTAAAGAGGCAAAGGGAAAGACGGAGAAATTTGGTCTGATGAAGCAGGACACAATCTCAGTGTCCGCTCAGGGCTGTGCAGGGGCTTGTCAGACGGTGCCAGGCAGCAAACTCCCTCATGGATACCTTGGCCCATTTCAGAGAAAAAATTGTATCATCAAAGAAATGGGAACTTTCTAACCTCTAAAATTTAGATTCTTTCACTTTCTTTCTACAAAAACAAGGTAAGCTTATTTATCAAAATAAGCTTCTGTAAGGAGATTTTTTTCCCCAAATGAGAAGAGTTTGGGCTTTGTAAAACAGCTACTTAAACTTGCTATTCACTACAGATAGCAAAGGAAACCAGAAAAAATGAGATGCCAGGAAAAGGCAGTAATATTTCCTCTTAGAGGGGCAAATGAAAAAGAACTGCTGTATTTATGAATGCTACAGCAATACAGTTTTTACACATTTGGTACCTAAGATATCATGCAATGCTTGACTGAAGATATGCCTGACTCATTTTAAGAATGCACAAACAAGATTCAAGTGTTGTGGTCCACCTCAGAGGTACCATCCCAGTTCAAGGTCAAAGACATTTTTCCACACTCTCAGAATGATACAGAAATGATAAAGCCTATGGTGGCTAATTAACATCTAAACAGCTGCTTTTGGACCAAGCCCATGCTGGGTCATTAGTGTAAGAACATCTGCAGCATATCTAACACCCCAGCATCTTCTGGCAGACAGACTAACAGCATGAACACAAGCAGGCTGGAGCCAGGCTATCAGCTACTATGGAATTACATCTTTTTCAATAGTTGGGCTTTTTTGCTGGGCTTGCCCTGGGAAAGCAGGCAGGCTTCTGATTAACATCCCTTTCAGGGTTGCCTCATGAGCAGGGTGTTGTGGTTGAAAGGACTGGTTGGTTTAATTGCTCAAATTTTAATTTCTAGGGGAAAAAATGAACACATTCTTTTGCTTGGTAGCACTGACACAAGTTTATATTGTAGAACAAGTCTGACTAAATGTATTTCCACTTGGATATTGCAAACATTTCTTTCTCTTTCTTTTAATATTAAAGTATTATCACGTAACCACTACTAGAATATTCTACACAGCAAAAATCCCTTCATTACATGCTCAACATTAACTTCAGGCCAAATCATTTTTTGATACTTTATTTTGCAGAAAGGACTTATGCAGCTAGTTGCAGACCTGATGAATGTGGAGAAAACTGCTTCCCATGCTACCAATGTCAAATGTTAGTCCAGCAAGTACCTGGTACCTGACAGGAATTTTATTTTGTAAAGCTGTGGTCATGGTAGCCCAGCCAGCAGAGCCAGCAGCTTTTCCTTCATTGCCTTGAGTTGCTCTGCATCCAGAAGAAATTGAGTTGTCGCCTTCCTGCGATCTTTATCCTGAATTCACCTGGGATGGAGCTGGATCCCACAGGCACCAACACCACTGTGTTACCCCAGCCACAACAGCCAGCTCCCAAAGTCCCTATGTACTTAAAAGGCAACAGACAAGTCTTGTGTCTCAGACAAGACTGGGAAACCTCGTGCAGGGAGCCATCCTTGCCCTTCCCCAAATACCTGACACTAGGAACTTGGTGCATGGCTTAGACCAAGACAGGTGTGACAAGAAAAGTAGTCTTTTATTTCAATTAATATTTCTTGGCATTAGGCAGATATTAAATAACACTGGAATGCACAAGACTATTAACATATCGACAGCAAAAGGGAGGAGGTGTAGCCAAGTTGAGAACAGCAGTGCCAGTCACGTCACCTTGGGGCACTCAAAAGCCATTTAACGCAGCAACCACCAGAAAGTAGGACTCCACTGGGAAATACAAAATGAGGATGAACTCCTTTCAGGTCTTTTGTTAATACAGTAATGCTGGAATGACTGACAGTAAAAATTAACAAATATTTGCATTCAGGAATTAAACAGAGTGAAATATCCACAAACGCTAGTCATGCATTTCTTTTGGAACAGCAATTTGCTAATGCATAAATATCACAAAAAAACAATCTCCAAGATTTGAATAAATCACAGACGACTAGAAGAAACAAAGCTTAAATTCTATTTTATGCCTTAAATAGATGACCTAAATATTTAAAATTTTACTTCACCATATATATATAATTTATATATATATTAAAAGAAAGTAAAGACCATTAGATAAGTGCAAGCAATTTTCCTCAAAAAGAAAATTGGAACCATGCCCAGGAAAGCTGCTTTTTTTTTTTTTCTTTTTTTTTTTTGCTTTTTTCTCCCTTCAGCTCACTTTTTTTTTTTTTTTTTTTGCTTTCTCCCCCATTCAGTCCCCTTTTTTTTTTTTTTTTTTTGCTTTCTCCCCCATTCAGTCCCCTTTTTTTTTTTTTTTTTTTCCAACGTAGTAATTTCTGAAGCAAAATAAATTATCTACCATCTGCTATTTTGGGTAAAAGTCCTACCTAGCATCTTCTCGGGAACTACGGGAACATCACCTTTCTCACGGACTAAGTGAAGTGGTATCTCACCAGCCATTGAACTCTTTCGGAGCTGCATGTAAACATACCTTTCGATTAATGTTTAAAATGTGCAGAGTGAATCGTAACATTACGGGGAAGCAGAAACGGAGCTGCCGCAGCAGAACTGCACTGGTGTTAGTGGGGGGAGCGAGGGCTGGTTCGCTCGGACACACACGCACGCACAATCTGGCAACGGGATCTTATCCGCGAAGTGTGGAGGGATGGTTGAGAAGGCATCCGTTTGCGAGCAAAGCTTGAAGGACACAAGCCGAGGTTCTCTGAGCACACTGTCCGCTTTCATCAGAATTGGCTCGCGCTACTGGGGTCGCACTGTAACAACCGCACGATGGAGGGATCGCTCTTGGCACCTTTGATGAACTCTTCCAGCGACAGTTTACCTGACAGGGAGGAGAACCAAAATAGAAATCATTTTTTAGAAGTCAGTTGTTCCTGTCACCACTGCTGTAGCAAAGAATCTCTCCTCACCGAGGCAACGTAACATCTATTTAATCTATCGCAAAGGCATCGAGGGGAATTTAGTGCAGTGCACGGCAGCTAAATCCTACTCAAGCCTTTAAGCCCAAATGCATTTTTCTTCTGCAAAACAATCCAGCATTAAAAATTGCTATTTTTTAATTTAAAAAGACAGTCCCAAATCTAAAAACAACTGTTCCAATACCATTTGGCAACTTTTTGCTCAGAACCAGGCTATACAAATAACATGACACATGAACACAAGGTAAGGTACCTGAACACATGTATGCTTTGAAATTATGCTTGTATTACTGTGACAATTAAAACCTAAACATTCCAAATATCCCCACTTTGTCCTCTTGTTTCTTGTGACATGTGGCTGAGCAGTCATGGCTTCTCTGGCACCTACAAGGTTAGACCGGGGTTTGAGCAACCTGATCTAGTTCAATCTGTCCCTGCTCATTGCAGGGGTGTTGGGCTAGATGACCTTCATAGGCCCCTTCCAACCCAAATTATTCCATGATTCCATGACTCTGCAAGTCATTTGCTGTGCCCTGCTGGGTGTACAGGAACAGGATGGGTTTTGTTTTTTCTTTTTTTACAAGCAAAGCCAGCCCTGGGGCACACCTACTCCTGTGTGTTGCTCCTAAGCACTTCTGGTTTATACAATTTTAATTTAGGCCAGAGGAACTGAGTTGGATGGACTTTGTAACAATCTGAGGGTCTGAAAATTGATCTCTGAAGGAGCAACCACCCCAGCATCCCCTGGCTCCAATAGTCCCGTGGAATGGCATGGTACAGCAAGGAGGAAATATTCCATCTGGTCTTTCAAACCTCATCATGGGGTCATCCAGCCCCTGGCAGGCAGCTAGCACCAATACTCCCCTGCTCCAGCACTCAGAACCACAGCAGAAATAGGATGTGGCAATATTAATGAAAAATTAAACTTTTCCCTCTGAAAAGGAAGAGATGAGCATTTGCTTCATCCCAGGCATCATGTCTAGTGATCTCCCATTCAGCTTGTGCATTCACCTACCCTACCCTCAACAACCCCAGGGCTATCCTTACCCACCCCAAACTTCTATGCCTGAGACAGGACCCACACACAAACATCTTGCACCTGGGAGGTGCCTGCTGCCACCTCTGGCCACATGCACCCAAAGAGAGAGAGGCACCAGCTCACTGTGCCAGTTTGCACCAGCCCCAGGATGCTACCAGCCTGTAGTGGGGATGGAGAGGAATGACCCTGGTGGCCAGCACCCAAAACAGGTTGGAAAACAGGGAGGAATTCCCCTCCCAAGTAACAAGCAATAGGGCAAGAGGAAATGGCCTCAAGTTACCCCAAGAAAGGTTTAGATTGGATATTAGGGAAAAATTTCTTCCCCAAAAGGGTTGTCAAGCATTGCAACAGACTGCCCAGGGCATTTAAAAGACGTGTAGATGTGGCACTTAGGGACATAGCTCTATAATTCCATGAATGAGCAAGCCTTCCTCTTGTACAAATTACAGAAGCTCAAAACCCTGTAGCACACTAATTTCTGGCTTTTAAGCTAATGTTCCCAAACCAAGTGTTTTTAACAAGAGCAGAGGTCTCCTAATTATCAGGATATTTATTAGTTTGCCCTTTGCCTTGTTTTACTTAAAAGCAAAGCCCAAATCAAAAGCCATGCAGTGCCCAACAGTCAGATGGGGAAGAAACATTTTCAGCCACCAGACACACACATGCAGATGTTATTCCTTGGCACTGCATGGCTTGCAGGGCTCATATTTTACTGAGAATAGGATGATTTTATTTCAGCAACAAAGTGCAACAGATGGAGGATGCATATACATAGCAGATTTTGGGACCACTACACTATTACACATCTGCATGAACTGCTACTTTCTGCAGACCAAAAATATTTTAATCATATTATTTTAGGGCCCTCCACATGCCAAGCCAGGGGATGAAGTGCTAGTTTTGATGAAGTCAAAGGTAAAATACTTGAGGACTTCAGCAAGGCCAGGAATTTGCCCTGAGGACTGCAGCAGCAGACACCCAAATGCAGCCATAAAGTCCTCTTAAATAAAACCTTTTATGTACATAAGATGGTATTTTTTCAGGTCTCCATATCTCAGTGCTAGATCAAATCTTTGCTCTCACTGATCACATCAGTAGGACACAGCTCCTGACTGATGTGGGCAGTTGCCACCTCAGCCTCTGACAGGGTAATTCCCAGGGAAAAGCTCCATCTCAACTGGGAATAGAGGAAACGTCATCAGGCAGATGAGAAGAGGAAATTGATCTTTTTTTTGCCCGTATTTTTCAAGCCCGAGGAAAGGAGCCAGCACAGGTGGAGGGGTTGTGATGGGTACACTGTCAGATAATTTATCAAGGAACTCCACAACCTGGCTTGGGAGCTGCTACATGCCCCTGATGCTCACAGTGCAACAGAGGTGTGTGACCATGTATGTATACTTGCCATAAACAAGCACAGAAAATAAGTGTTATGTTAATTATTGCTTTCAGATGCCCAACCACATTCAGGACTCATGTTACTGATGACGAGCCCAGGAATGCAACCCTATCAAGGGCAGTGGGAGCAAAACCTTGTGCCAAGTTTGTGCTATGCCCAGATAAAACAGCCTAAAGATACGGGAATTTCAGAGGAGCCTTTGCAGAAGGGGATTCACCCATGAAATGTCAGGGAAGGACTGCTCCCCTGCCAGCCCCCCAGCAGGAGAATTCACCCTCTGTTCACTGCTCACTTATTCACCCTATTTATCATGGACCAGAGATGCCCAAGGTGGCCAGGCAGAGACCAGAGGCACCAGTGGGGACATCCCGACCCTTTCTCCCCTCTCCTGAAATTCTGCCATCTACCAAGGCTGGGCTAGAAAACCTCTATTTGTAGAGCTTAGGAAGGGGTACCAGTGGTAATCCTACCGTCATTGTTTGTGTCCATCTGTCTGAAGATCTTGTCTGTTCGCTTCTCAGGAGTGGATTCATCCTCTGGCATTTTCATTACTGATGAAACCATTTTGTAAATTGCCTGAGTAATAAAAAAAAAGTTTAAAAAAACGAGATATAAGAAAAACACAACACAAATTATAAAGCACGGACAGAGAAAAAGAATTGAAGCAACAAAAAAAGACAGCTGACCCTGGCAGGCAGCTGCAGGACTTTGTAAACTAAAATGAATGGCAATTTCTCACTGCAGCTTTTTTATTTTTCTTTCCTGTATTCATTCACGCTTCAAAAGAAGTGCTGGGTCAGTTTAACTGAAAGTCAGGGTCTAGATTAATGTATGAGAAGGACTGAGCTAAAATAGAGGAAACAATGGTGTGCAACCCTCTCTTCTGCAGCCGGGCTGAGCCATCGTCTCTTTGTCTGCTCTCACCCTCCACCCAGTTACATGTATGCATGTGGGATGCTGTATGGATTATGGTGAATATGAATGTACAGCAATAGGGGCTGTTTTCCTTTCTGGATGGCTAAGGAAATGCATCTTCCGACTTACAAGCATATGAATAATGATAAGACCTCTTCAGAGTGTCTGCAGTCCTGGACTTCCAGCTAAATTATCCCACCTCAGCCATGAGGGCCAAGTGTCAGGGCACTGGCTGATGCATGACCCCTTTGCACTGCACAGGACACACATCTCAGCTGCACAGTGGGTGACAAGCAGCCACTGCTGAGGCCAAACCTCTGCCAGCATGTGGGGTAGGGGCACAGGGGACTGCGCTGCCTGCCCCCATTACAGCCTGTGGTCTACGTGTCCTCTGCCTTTGGGAGACAAAGGCATGCTACAGCCTTTCATCCAGAGTTCATATTGACTCTGATTTGAAGATTCAAAGCATTAATTCTGAGATTAATCAGGTCAATAGAATTTGCATGTTGGGTTTTTTGATCCCGTGAACATCACACTAAGAAACCCCCAGGGAGAGCTGCAGAATTTTGGCTGCAGGCCAGCTGCACAAGTGCCTTGTTCATATCTCAGACCCTTTCCTCATCTGCATCTTGTAGGTCCCATCAGGGGTCCCTTCCTGGACCATGGGCTCAGGAACCTCCCTGGGGCAGGAGTGACCCAGCTCAGTACATCCCTCATCTCCAGCTCCAGCTGTCTCGTGGTGAAGAGGTTACAGCAACACAACCAAGATGTCCAACAGAGATAATGCCTCACCTGCACTATTTCTAGCATTTCCCCACGGCTGATGTACCCGTTGCCATCCAGGTCGTACATACTAAACGCCCACTTCAGCTTCTGTTCCAGCTTGCCTCGGGAGGTGACGCTCAGGGCAATGATGAATTCCCTAAAGTCAATCGTCCCGTCGCCGTTGGTGTCAAAGGTGCGGAAGACGTGCTCCGCAAACTTCGACGCGTCGCCGTAGGGAAAAAAATTTGCATATATTTTTTTAAACTCTTCTACAGTCAAATGGCCCGTGGGGCAATCTTTTAGGAAGCCCTTGTACCACTCCTGCAGCTCGTGGTCTGTGAACTCAGTGTTCTCACGCAGGTCCTGCAGCACCTCGGGGCGCAGCTTGCTGTTCTGCTTCCCCATCCTCTTCTGGGTTCAGGTTCAGCAGCTGCAAAGCAAGAGAAAATCTGCCTGAGCTCCAGCTACACTAGGCAGAGAGGGGCTGGGGAGAGGCAGAACCCTGTTAGAAGCAGAGGGTCCCCCCAGGGCAAGGGGGAAAGAGGAGTAAAAAGATGATATAAATCACCAGGAAAAGACCTCATTTAATTTGGTTTCCTTTCCTCTCCTCTAGGCTCTCCCAGTGACTAATATGCTGTGGAGGGGAAGGTAGTTTGGGAGGAAGTATTTGGGAAATATTAATTCTTACTATTAATCCTTATTATATGGGAAATAATAAAGCTCAGTATTTTAATTGTCTGCCGCAATCCCACTCCTCCATCACATGGCTTGCAATGCCCAGCTCTGGATTCCTGCACAGGCTGATCTGCTGCGTGACTGAGCAGGAGCGGGCAGGGACAGCAGCAGTGATGAAAAGAAAAATTCATCTATTCAAAAGTGAAAGTAAATGCAGCAGAACAAGAAGCAAGAAGGGAAAGTGGCTCCGTGCCAGTCACGTTTGCATTGTCCAGAGGCTCTTTGAAACCCTCTGGCTTACACAGCTTCTCCTCCCTCCCTGCATCCCTTGCCCCGCAGCAGTGGGGGCTTGCTCCTGTATGGTGGGGCTTGGTTGGTGCTGCTTGTGGCACCTGAGGGTCACAGGAGAGTGCAGCAAGGGTAAGCTCAACAGAGCCCACGCTCAACAGAGCCCATGCTCAACAGCAGCACCCCAAAAGACTTCTCCCTCTTTTTCTCAGCCGTGGAGGCAGCGTGAGCAGATGGATCACTGCGACAGCAGCACCAGCACAAGGGATTTCATGCTTTCCAGCCCTCCCAGAGAATCAGAGAATAAGGCTTTTTAAAGCAAAATGTTTGGCAAAGCAACCCTTTCCAGATTTACTTGGGTTTATACTTTTAGAAAAGCTTATTCAGTAGGTTCAATATTCCCCCACCAGGGGCAAAGCACATTTAAATTCAGGACTTCATCAGGATATCAGGTGAGGGCTGGGTCTGTCCTCTCTCTTGACAATGCCCACGTTGTGCCACGCAAGGTGAGACTGCCCAGCAATAGGAGAGCTCCTTCAGCAAAATGAAAGACAGTCAACCTGCACTTAGGCAACAACAGGAAAAGAGCAAAACCTTGATAATTTCTGGCTTTTATCCCTTGCAATCTTTCATGGCTACCTAGCAATATCAAACTGTGCTGTCAAGCCAGAGGTTGAGCTGCATGTCCTTCTCCATATTCAACAAGTTTATTCACAAGTGTGCACAAAGTCACATCCAAACCCCTGTGACTGGTTTGCATAAATGATATTTCTCTGTACAGACTGGTGTGCTGGTTGGGTTTGCTCAGAGCCATGCAAAAGACAGGTTAGTAATAGGCCAACACTGCAGACTACCTGGAAACTGCATGAGCTGAGCTGCAAAGCATGCAGAGACCAGGAAAAACAGGGGCTAAGCACTTCCCAGAGAGTAAAAATTCCAAGCGTGCATAAGAACCCAAATAAATTTAAAATGCTAAAGGTCAGCAAAAAATAAGTTGCTCTACAGGAGAATGTAAGCTAGTTTTATTTGTATTCTACTTAGTCTGTGCACTGCCTCAGCAATGTAAAAAATCCACATCCTGCTCTGTGGCTTAATGCTCAGAGACCAAACCCAGCCAGCTGCTCGTTAGTTCCGTGCATTGGGCTTAACGTACAACTGTGTTATCATTAGCACTTCTGTTTTCCAGAAAAGCTGCCAATATTTCAACTCCAAAGCTTTTTTTTTTTTTTGTCCATTATATTGCAGAGTTTTCTCGACATACCTGACATATCTCTGCTTGCTCCCAATGTGCAGGGAGGCTACAGCTCCTGGTCCGTGCCAGCATCACCCCTAGGAGAGCATCAGGCTGCCCTCCAGTTAAACCAGTAACTCTCAGCTACTGCCACTGCCTTTCCAGCTTTGAATCTTCTCTGCTCTAGATAGTCATCCTTGCAGTGCCAAGGGCAGAAAACACAATATTCTAGTCTGCTGAAGTAAAATTGCAGAAAGGAGTAGCTTGGAGCAAATAATGGATCAGATGTGGTCCTTTTTTTTAAAGAGCAGAAATTTTAACAGTATGTTCATGTCCTTGGGTGAGGAGATACCTGCAGTTTCCAGCCTTCAGTGAGCCCCATCACTTCATGATTCCCAGGTGCTTTGTAAGAACTAGTGTCTGGGTTGAAAAGCAGTCCCTGCCTCACCAACCACTGCCCTCAGAATTCCCTGGGAGGGGCACAGTAGGAACAGTAGAGCCTACTTAATGCAGGAGCTGGGCTTTAAGCAGAAATTACCTCAGCTTTATTGACTCACAGGGTTAAGGACTGCAAAACTTTCAACAGGTAGTTAAAAGAGGTTTGAAAAGGTTTAATAGCATCTCCCTCTTCCTGTAATACCTTTATTATTCCTGTTCCCTTAAAAATAGAGACCCCTAGACAACAGAGAGGTAAGGTAATAATTCCACTTACTAGATTTCACTACTTCTCCTAGTACTAGATACATCCTGTTATTTGAAGAGATGCTCATTAAATATCAGCTTCAAAGCTTTATATTCAAGCAATCTTTGCATTCAAAAGATTACAGGCCTTTTCAACCCTTCCTCCTCTTTCACATCGCTTTATATCAGATGTGCAATCCTCTGAACACAACCTTTTCTTCTGAGCTTTCTGAAAGGCTTCATAACGTGTTCAGCCCAAATGCATTCCTGCAGTTGTAACCAATTTGATGTGAATAATTAAATAACCAACATTAACATTAATTTATTAAAGCCTGTCTAAAAAAAACAGCTTTGATATAAATTGTGTTGCAGGTAGCTCCTTCAAAATGAAATGCCTAAATATCTCATTAATCATGACAGCAACCCCTGCTGCTGGCATCCAACTGACATTTCACTCGATTGCTATAAAATGCTTTCATCAAATCACTTTCCAGAGCCTCAGCAGCTGATTTAGCCACAAGACCACTCAGAGGATGGCTGCTAATGGAAATCACAGGGAGCAGGGCTGGAATGCTCTGGTCAGTCCTGTGATTAGGGCTGTGCTTTGTTGCTTTTTTTTTAACAAGCCTTTGCCAGCTAAATCACTTGTTGCAGTGGGTGTAGAAGGCAAAGCAGAAGAGACATCCTTGCACCTAACATTGCCCTGGGCAGTTAGCAGAGACCTAATGCCAGCACAGCCTGCCTTTCCCTCATTTCCCACCACACCAGGTGAAATCCAGGGAATCAATGCCACAAACACTGCAGCAAGGTCTGTCCCTGCTTACCTTGATGAGCAAAAGCTCTCAGAGCATCTGGCACTCTCATAGCAGTAAGAAAATCAATTGAAGGAATGCCCTTGAGATGATCATACAAGGAACATCTTGGTAGTCTAAATGCAGAGCTGAGGGCTTAACAAGTCAATCACTGCTCATGAAAGAGACCCTGGGCCATGTAAGGCTTAAACAGGGGCAAATGCAGATGCACTTTTTTTCCAGTTTCACACCAAAATGGTTGTTAAAATTATGTGGTGGTGCTGCCTGTTCTAATTCTAATTAATTCTAGCTAGGCTCAAAACCAAGCTGCCAGAGAACTCCCACATGAATGTAACCTCTGTCCTTCTAGACTTACAAAAAATCAGCAATAATCTCATAGCAAAAGCCTAGCAATGAGCAAAAAGGTCTTTTACTGAGGCAAACATACACACTGGTGTCCTGGCTTCAGCTGGGGCAGTGTTAATTTTCTTCCTAGTAGCTGGCACAGGGCTACGTTTTGGATTTGAGAATGAAAATAATGTTGATAACACACTGAAGTTTTAGTTGCTGCTGAGCTGTGCTCACCCCAAATCAAAGGCTTTTGCAGTTTCCTGTGCTCTACCAGTGAGAAGGTGCACAAGAAATTTGGAGGCAGCACAGTCAGGACAGGTGACCTGAACTGAACAAAGGGATACTCCATACTATCATGGTCAAAATATAAACTGGGGGGATTGTCAGGGCAGGGGGCTGATCACGGCTCAGGGATGCACTGGGCACTGGTCAGCAGGTGATGAGCAATTGTACTCTGCATCCCTTGTTTCTCTTGGATGTTACCCCTCTCTCTCTTTTTATTATCTCCCTTTTCATTACAATTGTTATCATCATTATTATAATAACATTTTATTTCAGTTATTGAACTGTTCTCATCTGAACCCATGGATTTACCTTCTCCCCCCCCCCCCAAGTTCTCCTCCTGGTCCCACTGGGGGCTGGGGTTAAACCACAAGATTGGCTTGTGCAGCTCTGGGGTGAGTAACTGTAGCAAAGTCTGAAACAGCTAAAGTAGCAATTCTGTGTTTTTACCAACAGATGGACTGGCTGTCAGCATCCACGCACTGAAGTATTTGAAATACTTGTAACAAAGCTCAGTGCATCCCACTTTCACAAGAACTCTCTGTCAACCACCAGCTACAGCTGGTAGAAGTGTGCTTTGAGCATGTAACCCAGAAAGCCAGAGACCAAACCAGCTTTTGACTGCAAAGCTTGTGAAAGCAAAACCACCTTGAAACGAGCTCATGATGGGATCCTCTCAGTCAATCAGTTACGGCTGCAAAAGGAGGAATAACTCCTTAGAGATGTATCTCCTTGTGCAAACCCCCTTGGATACTAATTTCGTGCTAATAAAAAGAGGAAAATTGATGAAATGCCTGTCTATAGGACAGAGGTGCTCTCCAGCTGAGAAAGTGCATGGAGAAACAGAACAAACACTCTTCATATTATGTGAGCTATCTGCTTTGCAGGGGGGAAGAGTAGCACCATTTCTCTTGCAGTGCTCACTTATAAAGCAGAATAAGCGTGTCAAATCCCTTACAGTCATGAAGATGTAGCATAATGCCTCCATGACTGCAGGAGCCCAAAGAAAATGAACAGCATGAGCCAGGCAGCAAACATCGCTCTGGGTTGGTCTGAAATGCAAGAAGCATTTCAACAGGGGTGGAAGATTTTTTTTTTTCATTAAAATACCTAAAGCATCAGATCTGTCACTGAGGCTCTATTTTTAAAAGTTTGAT